>CM062288.1:334017249-334617249 GCA_031216915.1 Pictodentalium vernedei | reverse complement strand
GGGCAAACAGCCAGGGGGGGGGGGGGGGGGGGGGCAGGTGTACACATCCCCATTTTCCCCTAGGCCATTTTCCCCTAATTATTCATCCCCGGACTTTTTCCCCTAGACTGATTACTCCTAGATTTTTCACCCAGGACATGTTCTCACAGACTTTTTTTTAATTTCTCATGGAATAAAATAGAAAAAAAATTGGAAGAATAAAAATAAAAATGTAATTGAGGTTTAATGTAATAGTTTATTCTTTTTTAAAATAGCTAGCACAAGATAATAATATACATGTAGCAAGTAGCACAAATAAAACTATGATAAATCAAACAACGATAATACAGCTAAGAATACATTTACAAGACGACTTAGATGAGAACACCCTTGGTACAAACCCATAAAGTTATATTACAAGTTGCATCCATATATTATCATGGTGCCCCACCCCTCTCTGTTTCTCCCATCCCTCTGTGTTTCTTCACCTTGGTGCAAGTACTTGTTGCCCAACCAAATAGCACTAAACCCAAGTAGTACAAATAAAACTATGATAAATCAAACAACGATAATACAGCTAGGAATAAATTTACAAGACGACTTAGATGAGAATGCCATTGGTGCAAGTCCGTAATATAATTTACAAAACCCATACAAACCCATAATAATTCAACCTATTTTATTTTTATTTAGTACTTTGAAAATAGTGTGACATTAAATGGAACAAATTCTTTCTTTTTCTTGTAAACAAAATCTTGAAATTTAAATTTCTCTTTTCTTCCTAACTAGGGGAAAATGTCCACCCTCTCATTTGAAATTATGGGAAAATGTCCTAGGTTACACTTTTTTAGGGGAAAATGTCCTAGGGGAAACTGTCCGGAACCCAGTAATTGCTTAATGGATTTTTGTGAATAGCACTGGCCAGTTTTTTTTATTCTCACAAGCAATGTATGTTTAAATATTAATAAAAGACATGAAGCAAAGAAGCCACAATTAGCCACAATTAATTTTTGGGGGTCATAAAATGCAGTTTAGAAGAAAAAAACTTAAAAAAAACCCAAAAATTGTGTAAATTTCTCACAGTTCTCTATTTAATGATTACTGTGTATGCACTAAACAACAAAACATTGGATGAGTACTGTGCACATTTTGCTAATTGTTTTCTAAATAAATTGATATTTGAAATTTTTTTTTATTTCTTTTGTTTGTCATCAATACTAACTTATGTTTGTTGATTGGATTCTAAAGGATTAAGAGATCCACCCTCTGAAAAACTAATTCTTCACCTATAATCCCTTATACCCTTAATCCCAATAAGAATGATCAAATTATCATCCATTTACAAGAAATAATTTTGAAAAGTATTCAAGTATTCATGTTTGTATTCATGAATACATTGTAAAATATTCGAATTCGTATTCAATACATTTGAAATTTGTGTACTCGTATTCATAAAATTTCAAAGTATTCGTATTCGTATTCAATACATTTACAATGTATTCGCCACAACCCTGACCCGATTAACAACCCACTCAGCCACCCTCATTGATCATATACTTACCAACAAAATCACATCGAGTTCGGTGTCTGGTATAATTATTACAGAATTCGATCCCCCCTAAAGTTACTGAAGATTCCTACATATGGACACGAAAAATAAATGCAGAAACTATACTAAACTTCAAATTGTTTCTCTCTCAATGTCACTTTCTGTCAGTAATAGAATCACATGACCCCAACACAGTCTAAAATAACTTCTTAAATATTTTTCTAAACTTATGTGACGTGGCTTTCCCCTCCAAACGCGTCAGTAACAATGAGAAAACCATACAGCGACAACCTTGGATGACCAGAGGATTAATAGTTTCATCCAAAACGAAATACAAATTCTATAATAAAAAGCTAAAGTCCCCAACCGAACCGAACATAAATAATTATAAAAAATATAGTAAAATATTCAATAAACTCAAAAACAGGAGTAAAGCCCATTACTTTAGAACTGTTCTTAATGAACATAAAAATAACCTTCGCAGAACATGGCAGATTTTAAATGGAGCCATAAAAAAGCATGTAGACATGGGAGACCTACCAAACTCCTTCACCCACCATAACAAAGAAATCAATGACCCAGTTAAAATAGCTGAAGAATTCAATAATTATTTTGTAAATATTGGGAAATCAACAAGAGACAAAATACCTAACGCTGATAAATCTACATGTGAGTTTCTTCCAAATAACAAGAATAATTTCTTTTTAAGTCTCATATGTGAACCCGAAGTAAAAAACATCGTGAAGTCGATGAAGTCTAAAAATACTAAGGACAGTAATGAGCTAAGCTCAAAACTTCTCAAAGAAACTATTGACTACATTGTAACGCCTCTAATGCATATCTGCAATTGCTCATTTTCCCAAGGCACATTCCCAGAAAGAAAGAAAATAGGTAAAATAATCCCAATATTCAAAGCAGGCAATAGTACATGCTGGTATGTAAAATGTAAACACATACTCATGTATCACACCAAGTGTGCGTTATTATGCTCAAGTAGAGATGAACTGAGCATCTGTTCAGTTATATTTTGTTTTACAGAGCTCATGGGGCTCTGTCAGACAGAATATAATAGATAAGATGCCTGTATTGGATGTTCTGAGGCCAAATGTGTCTACAAACAATGAGATTTCAATGAATGTCGAGGCAATTTTCTCGACAAATCACAAGTCTATTTATTAAGTAAAAGGAGTTAATTCTACATCCTACATGCAATAGATGGGTCAAGTTTGTACTAAAGATGTGGTAAATGGTTTGGCGTTTGGAAGTTATATTGAATTGACAGTCATGTTCAATTAATCAAGAAATATACAATTAAGTGGGATCCACTGTATATATATATGTATATGTATATATATGTGGGTGTGTGTGTGAGAGTGTGGCATATACACTCATCTTATATAAGCTTTATTTAATCTTCAGCAAGAACTTCAGAGTGCATAATATCAGTTCTTGCTGGTACATGTATGTAAAATGTATGTAAATAAATAGTCATGATATTACACTAAGTATGTGTTATTTATGCTCAAGGAGAGACAAACTGAGCATCTGCTCTGTTGTATCTTATTTTACAGAGCTCATGGAGCTCTGTCAGACAGGATATAGTAGATCAGATGCCCATATTAGATGTGCTGAGGCCAAATGGGTCTATAAACAAGGAAAATTCAATGATTGTTGAGGCAGTTTCTTGACAAATTACAAGATTTTTTATTCAGGTAAAATGAGTTTATTTCACAACCTATATGAAATAGAGGGGCCAAATTTATAAAGTTATATATTTATATATATGTGTGTGTTGGTGTGTCATATACACTTATCTGATATAAGCTTCATGTAATCTTCCAGCCAGACTTCAGAGTGTATAACACCAGTGTATGCTGGTATGTAAAATGTAAACACATACTCATGTATCACACTAGGTATGTGTTATTATGCTTAAGTAGTGATAAACTGAGCATCTGTTCTGCTGTATCTTGTTTTGCAGAGCTCATGCAGCTCTGTTGGGCCGGATAAAGTAGATCGGATGCCTGTATTCCATGTTCTGAGGCCAAATGGGTCTATAAATGAGGATAATTTCATGTTTGTGGAGCAATTTCCTCATAGTTTTTTTTATTATTTTAAATATCATTTTATCAAATCTTTCAAAACATTTCAACAAAACCATATCATGTGACCCCTCGTTGGAAATATATAGTCATGTATTATACTAAGTATACTATGCTCAAGGAGAGATAAACTGAGCATTTGCTCTGTTGTATCTTGTTTTACAGAGCTCATGAAGCTCTGACAGACAGGATAGAATAGATAAGATGCCTGTATTGGATGTTCTGAGGCCAAATGTGTCTATAAACAATGAGATTTCAATGAATGTCGAGGCAATTTTCTCGACAAATCACAAGTCTATTTATTAAGTAAAAGGAGTTAATTCTACATCCTACATGCAATAGATGGGTCAAATTTGTACTAAAGATGTGGTAAATGGTTTGGCATTTTGAAGTTATATTTGAATTGACAGTCATGTTCAATTAATCAAGAAATATACAGTTAAGTGGGATCCACTGTATATATATATATGTATATGTATATATATGTGGGGGTGTGTGTGAGAGTGTGGCATATACACTCATATAAGCTTTATTTAATCTTCAGCAAGAACTTCAGAGTGCATAATATCAGTACATGCTGGTATGTAAAATGTAAATAAATAGTCATGATATTACACTTAGTATGTGTTATTTATGCTCAAGGAGAGACAAACTGAGCATCTGCTCTGTTGTACCTTGTTTTACAGAGCTCATGGAGCTCTGTCAGACGGGATATAATAGATCAGATGCCCATATTAGATGTGCTGAGGCCAAATGGGTCTATAAACAAGGAAAATTCAATGATTGTTGAGGCAGTTTCTTGACAAATTACAAGATTTTTTATTCAGGTAACATGAGTTTATTTCACAACCTATATGAAATAGATGGGCCAAATTTATATATTTATATATGTGTGTGTGTTGGTGTGTCATATACACTTATCTGATATAAGCTTCATGTAATCTTCCAGCCAGACTTCAGAGTGTATAACACCAGTGTATGCTGGTATGTAAAATGTAAACACATACTCATGTATCACACTAGGTATGTGTTATTATGCTTAAGTAGTGATAAACTGAGCATCTGTTCTGCTGTATCTTGTTTTGCAGAGCTCATGCAGCTCTGTTGGGCCGGATAAAGTGGATCGGATGCCTGTATTGTATGTTCTGAGGCCAAATGGGTCTATAAATGAGGATAATTTCATGATTGTGGAGCAATTTCCTCATAGTTTTTTTTATTATTTTAAATATCATTTTATCAAATCTTTCAAAACATTTCAACAAAACCATATCATGTGACCCCTCATTGGAAATATAATAGTCATGTATTATACTAAGTATACTATGCTCAAGGAGAGATAAACTGAGCATTTGCTCTGTTGTATCTTGTTCTACTGAGCTCATGGAGCTCTGACAGACAGGATATAATAGATTAGAAGCCTATATTTAGATGTACTGAGGCCACATGAGACTATAAACAAAGTAAATTCAATGATTGTTGAGGCAGTTTCTCAACAAATTACAAGATTCTTTTTTCAAGTATCAGGAGTTTATTCCACAACCTACATGAAATAGATGGGGCAAATTTATACTGAAGACAAGGTAAATGGTTTGGTGTTTTGAAGTTATATTCAATTGATAGGCATGTTCAATTATGAGATGTGCAATTAAGTGGGATATATATACTTATATATATGGGTGTGTGTGTGTGGTATATACACCCATCTGCTAAAAGCTTCATGTAATCTTTCAGCAAAACTTCAGAGTGCAAAATATTAGTACATGCTGGTATGTAAAATGTAAATACATACTCATGTACCACACCAAGTGTGCGTTATTATGCTCAAGTAGAGATGAACTGAGCATCTGTTCTGTTATATTTTGTTTTACAGAGCTCATGGGGCTCTGCTAGACAGAATATAATAGATAAGATGCCTGTATTGGATGTTCTGAGGCCAAATGTGTCTATAAACAATGAGATTTCAATGAATGTCGAGGCAATTTTCTCGACAAATCACAAGTCTATTTATTAAGTAAAAGGAGTTAATTCTACATCCTACATGCAATAGATGGGTCAAGTTTGTACTAAAGATGTGGTAAATGGTTTGGCATTTTGAAGTTATATTTGAATTGACAGTCATGTTCAATTAATCAAGAAATATACAGTTAAGTGGGATCCACTGTATATATATATATGTATATGTATAAGAAAATTTTATTAAAGTTCAAAACAAATACGACATCAATGACTATATTCCTGTTAGCGCTTTCACCGCTCTCTATGTGGATCTTCAGGCATTTATATAAATGCCTGAAGATCCGCATAGAGAGCGGTGAAAGCGCTAGCAGGAATATAGTCATTGATGTCGTTGTATTTGTTTTGAACTTTAATAATTTTTTCTTATAACTACCAGCACAAGGATTTGTTTATAAACTTCTGATGTATATGTATATATATGTGGGTGTGGGTGTGTGAGAGTGTGGCATATACACTCATCTTATATAAGCTTTATTTAATCTTCAGCAACAACTTCAGAGTGCATAATATCAGTACATGCTGGTATGTAAAATGTAAATAAATAGTCATGATATTACACTAATTATGTGTTATTTATGCTCAAGGAGAGACAAACTGAGCATCTGCTCTGTTGTACCTTGTTTTACAGAGCTCATGGAGCTCTGTCAGACAGGATATAATAGATTAGATGCCCATATTAGATGTGCTGAGGCCAAATGGGTCTATAAACAAGGAAAATTCAATGATTGTTGAGGCAGTTTCTTGACAAATTACAAGATTCTTTATTCAGGTAAAATGAGTTTATTTCACAACCTATATGAAATAGAGGGGCCAAATTTATAAAGTTATATATTTATATATATGTGTGTGTTGGTGTGTCATATACACTTATCTGATATAAGCTTCATGTAATCTTTTAGCAAGACTTTAGAGTGTATAACACCAGTGTATGCTGGTATGTAAAATGTAAACACATACTCATGTATCACACTAGGTATGTGTTATTATGCTTAAGTAGAGATAAACTGAGCATCTTGTTCTTACAGAGCTTATGGAGCTATGTCAGACCGGATAAAATAGATTGGATGCCTGTATTGGATGTTCTGAGGCCAAACAGGTCTATAAAGAAGGATAATCTAATGATTGTGGAGGCAATTTCTTGACAATTTACAAGTTTCTTTATTCAAGTAACAGGAGTTTTTTTTCCACAATCTACGCAATAGATAGGACAAAGTTAAACTGAAGATATGGTAAATGGTTTGGTGTCTGGAAGTTATATTCAATTGACAGGCATGTTCATTTAAGAGATAAAATTAAGTGGAATCTACTGTATGTATATATCAGTACCTATACCATTCAAGTATGTTTGAAGCATTTGTTCAGTTATATCTTGTTTTCAGAGGTCATGGAGCTCTGTTTGGACAGGAAAAAAATAGACCTGAAGACTGTACTGTATGTACTGAAGCCAGATGGGTCTTTAAACAAGGAAAACTGAATGATTTGTCGAGACATTATATTTTTAGCAATATCAGCATATTATGTTGGTTAATAATAATAATAATTTTATTGTTTAGAATTGTTTCCTTATAGTTTATTGTGGAGTGCTCCTGGGCACTCTCCAGTGAACTGTCGGGGAACAAATACTGAAAGATGTTGCAACCGAGACCATTAAGATTAATGTAATAGAAGTTTCCTCCTATATTTCAGTACCTATACATATTATGGTTTGGTCGATTGAAGGTTTTGTTGTGACAGTTTTGTTACAGTATATTGGGGAGTGTCTCATGGGCACTCTCCAGTAATCTGTGTGGGAACAAATATTCAAGCAGATATTGAAACCGTGGCTATTAGTATAAGTACAATGCATGTTGAAGTCTCCCCTAGAACTTCATGAGTTCGTATGTAACTCTTCTATTCTGTCATAAATATAAGAGTTGGTTGAATGAACATTTGCTGAAATAGAGCTGTTTTCTTAGAGTTTTTTGGAGAGTGTTCATGGGCACTCTACAGGTACTGTTCAAACAGATATTGCAATCATGATCATTCATATAGGGCAATAGAAGTTTCCCCTAGTATTTCAGTTTTCTATACATATTATGTTGGTTTGAATGAATTTAAGTGTGAATGAATACATATTCAAACAGATATTGGAACCATGTCCATTAATATAAGTGTAATAAATGCAGAAGCCTCCTCCACTATTTCAGTACCTAGGCACACAGTGTGGAGTTGCTTAATGCCCATTATCTGGCCAGTAGTTTGTTAATGATAATATATTTACCTTCTTTGAGAATTTTATGAGGAAGATATGGAACTTTCAATGCCATTATAAACCAATGGCATTTTATGTTGTTTGAGTGACGGTTTGTTGATATGGAACTGTTTCCTTATTGTTCACTGGAGAGTGTTCATGGGCACTCTCTAGCATACTGTGAATGAACAGATTTCCAGCAGTAGTTACATGTTACGATAATTTACTTATCTCGTCCAAGAATTTTATGACCTAACTCTTCTGCGCTATCAAAATGCAATTAGAAAATTTTATTGGTAGGATGATACTTGTTGAGTGGTTTCTGATGTTCAAAATTGGTGGTCTAATTTAGTTACCCCAAATAGGATTGGTTGCGAATTGTTGGAGGGTGCCCACAATCACTCTCCAATGGTTTATCATAGAACATATTTATATAAACAAAATTGTATTTTGTGTTCAACTGAAAATGAAATACGGACAAGGAGGTTATTGGCTTTTGCTTTGGTGCCCACATTTTCCTTCTTTTGTTTTCTCCCTTTTTTTTTTCCATGGCCACCAAAACCCATCGTTATGTGAATGTATGAATGTTTTGTAAGAAACATTAACATCGTTAATTTTCTATCTGATACTGCATCACCTAAATACTATTTTTTGTTTCAATGAAACGACATCCATCAATTATTTTAAATTTCATTTTGTTCTTCTGTTTAAAATGTTTTTGCACGGAAACTGATCTGAGAAATGTACCACTTTCGTCTCACATAAGAATTCAAATCTTGAAAGACCAATTCTCGCAAACTCGTGTTACATGTGTACCGATGGTACAAAATGGATGACGATATATCGACTTATCGTGCGAGAATTGGGCTTTTCTGGGGTGGAGGCCGACAAAAATCCACTTTGAATCGCGATGACTTCCTTCTTGTGATGCTTCTATGCACGGTTGGAGTTCGAGGTTTAAGCATAATGATTTTTATGCATTTGTTTACAAGTGGAGATATCGAAGTTAATCCTGGAGAAATAAAGATTGTGCACATCAATGTTAGAGGTCTCCGCAACAAAACTGATATGATAAGCGCTGAATTAGGAAATTATGATATTATTTCTGTTTCGGAAACTTTGTTGACAAATACCATTCAAAATAATGATATTCAAATACAAGGCTACCATAACCCACCTATTCGTATGGACAGAGGGGAGGGGGAGGAGTAGCCGTCTATTAAGTCTGACATAGTTTGGAAACGTCGGCGTGATCTTGAAATCCCAGGCTTAGAATTAATCTGGACAGAAATTCGAAGTCAAAATCAGAAATTTATACTCGGAGTTGAATACAGGCCCCCAACTGGCAATAATTATTATTGGAGTCTTATTGATGAATCTATCCAAAGAGCAAGAAATGACATGTCGCTGAAATGTGTGATAGTCGGAGATTTCAACCTTGCTTGTCTCAAGAATACTCACCCAAGGATCAGGCAGCTGGAAAACGACTACAGCCTATCTCAAATTGTCAAAGACCCCACGCGAGTAACTGAACACTCCTGCAGTCTGCTTGATCTAATTTTAGTATCGTGCCCAACTCTAGTTGGAAATTGTTCTGTTATTCCTCCCTTTTGTAGTGACCACCATGCTACTGCTGTTACGTTAAAATTCACAAAGAGTAAAATTGCCTGTTTTAAAAGACAAATTTGGGATTATAGTAATATGGATATAGACGGATTACAGGCACATTTTGCACAAACTACGTGGGAAGACTTTTTCACGGAAAATTTAAATGATACCACAGAGAGCCTTACATCATATATCATTGAATCAGCTAAAAACTACATACCAAATAAAACCATTGAAGTACGACCGAAAGATAAAGCTTGGATGAATTCAACGATCCGTAAAATGATGAGAGTGCGTGATCGATCACAGACAAATAGGGCCGAAGACTGGGCTAGATTTAGGTATGATAGAAATGAAACTATATCACTCATACGGGCAGCCAAAGCAGAATACCATCTTAAAACTGAAACCTATGTATCAACTCGAAACTTTGGCAGTAAACACTGGTGGAGGACACTTAAATCATTCTCTAAAGAGCACAATGTTTCGCATGAATTTTTCCCGCCACTCGAAGAAGATGGGGAAATAATTAGCGATGCAACCTTGATTGCAGACTTACTAAATACGTATTTTGTTGATCAAGCTAACTCTGTCGATGACAAGGAACTACCACCCATCCCACGTTGTGAAATGAGCCTGGACTCCATAGTAATCTCTGAAGAAGAAGTAATGTCAGTTATTAGTAACTTAGATCCCCAGAAAGCTAGCGGACCAGATTTAATTAATAACAGAATCATTAAGGCATGTGCTCAACAGTTAGCTTTCCCTCTGACATATCTTTTTAATCTGTCTCTATCACGTAATGAGTTCCCAAGTTTATGGAAGAAAGCCAGTGTTGTGCCTATCCATAAGAAATCATCAGTTAATGACAAGGTAAACTATCGGCCAGTCTCTTTGACAAGTTCTGTCAGTAAAATTCTGGAAAAAGTAATTTTTAGACACATTTTTTCTTTCTTGGTGGAAAACGAATTGTTAACACCCCTACAGTCAGGCTTCATTCCGGGTGACAGTACAATTTACCAATTAATAGATATTGAAAACTACATTGCTAGTAATATGGACAACAATAAAGAAGTCAGATTAGTATTCTGTGATATAAGTAAAGCATTCGATAGAGTATGGCATGACGGATTAATTCATAAATTAGACTCAATTGGAATAAGAGGTAACCTACTAGCGTGGTTTAAAAGCTACCTAACAAACCGCTCACAGTATGTAGTTGTAAATGGGGAGAAATCCAAAAATCAAACCATTAAAGCTGGCGTGCCACAGGGATCCGTTTTAGGGCCCCTCCTGTTCAATATATACATAAATGATATTGTTAAAGATATTACTTCCAATATTAGACTTTATGCCGATGATACAAAACTTTATCTGGTAATCGAAGATGCAAAATTAGCAGCAGAAGTTTTGAATAATGACCTGAGAAAAATTGCCCAGTGGTCTAAAACATGGCAGGTTATATTTAATCCACTAAAGACTGAATCGCTGTATATTTCAAATAGAGTAAATCCCACGCTTCGCCACCATCTTTACCTCCTAGGACAGCAAATAGAAGAGACGGACACTCATAAACATCTTGGGTTGATCTTTTCAAAAACAGGACAATGGGATTCACACATAGAGAGTCTTATAAGTAAAGTCAGCCCTATAATAAACTGTCTTAGAAGCCTAAAATACAGATTGTCCAGACAAGCATTGGAAACTCTATATCAATACTTCATTCTCCCGCTGTTTGATTATGCCGATGTTATATGGGATGGTTGCACGGAGACTAAATCAACACTCCTAGAAACTTTACACTTGGATGCTCTACGGACCAT
Source organism: Pictodentalium vernedei (assembly GCA_031216915.1). NCBI lineage: Eukaryota > Metazoa > Mollusca > Scaphopoda > Dentaliida > Dentaliidae > Pictodentalium > Pictodentalium vernedei. The sequence goes on along the minus strand of CM062288.1, from coordinate 334,605,942 downwards.
AATAGGGGTCACTAGGGGGACAAGTCATCAACTTATCTATAGAGAATCTGGTTTCATACCACTCAAAGAGCGTAGACGACGCCACAAATTAGTAGCGTTGTATAAGATTATGTTCACAAGCGTCCCAAACTACATTAGGCTGCTCATTCCGCAATCTGTATCAGAATTGACTTATTACTTCCTAAGATCTTCGAGCTTGTTAAGTGAAATTAAATGTAACACAAACAGGTTTTCTAACTCGTTTCTGCCATCAGTGGTAAAACTTTGGAACGGCTTAAGCGCAGATCTGCAGAACTGTACTTCCGTAGATCATTTTAAGAAGAAACTTGCAATTAACGACAATGTCGTCCCTGGGTTTTATTATGTGGGTAGCAGAAAGGAACAAATTGTTCACACGAAGCTGCGGTTAAATTGTAGTGATTTAAACGGACATAAATTTAATAGATTTATAAGTGATAATGCATCTTGTGGCTGCGGTCATATATATGAAGACACTGAACACTATTTATTAATGTGTCCTCTATATGCAGAACAAAGAAATTCGCTTCTAATAAAATTGGGCCACGCCACTAATATCACTCTTATGCCATATGGGGATACGGAGAAACTGCCTTGGAAAACGCCAGTATATTTAGTGCGGTTCAAGAATATATTAGGGAAACGATGAGATTCCAGTGACTGGTCTATTTCCAGTGGAAAAGAACCCTGACAATGACCTTTGCTGTATTGGGTGAGAGAGATTTTAGAGGGCCTATCATATAAATGAAAGTAGATTGCCTCCACACCCAATAGATAGGTAAATTATTTAAAGTAAATGGTGGGATATAGTATGGTACTTTCTCTTTCTTTCCACTTCATGGGATCAGTTTCTGTTTTATGTACAGTTGCACCTGCACCATTGTATTGTATTGTATTGTATTTCTCTGTAGGGTACGGCGTTAATATAGGCATTGCCTGTTCGCCAAACCCCATTTCATTGAGGAAATAAAAATATTGTTTAAAAAAAAAAAAAGAAGCACTCCTTCACTAATTACAGACCGATAAGTATACTGCCCACCTTCTCCAAAATTCTCGAAAAACTCATGTTTGTAAGAATTTCAAAATTCCTAGACCGCTTCAATGTTTTAAATCCAAACCAGTATGGGTTTAGAAAAAAACATAGTACTGTACACCTTATCATGCAGTTGTTAACTAAAAACTATCTCAGATGAAAATAACAAATCATGTAAAAATAGCACCTTGGCTATATTTCTTGACCTCTCCAAAGAATTCGATACTATAGACCATAATATCTTACTGATGAAATTAGATAGATACGGCTTCAGGGGATTAAGTAATGACTGGTTTAGAAGCTACCTAACGAACAGATTACAATAGGTGACTTACTGTGATACTAAATCAAAATAGGCCAAAATAACATGTGGTATTCCGCAGGGCTCGATCCTAGGCCCCATCCTCTTCCTAATATACGTTAACGATATATTTCAGGCAACACCATTGAATCTCCTATCGTTCGCCGATGATACTACTGGTCTTATCACAGGTAATGATCCAGAACAACTGGTTAGCTACATCAACGACGAATTACAGAAAATATTCGAATGGTGCTGTACAAATCGACTTTCCCTGAACGCCACAAAAACTAAATATCTGTTAATCAACCCATCTTCTATGAAGGCGGTAATAATCCAGCATAACATAGCAATCAATGGTCATGTCATTGACAGAGTAAGTACAGATGACGCTGAGAAGTCCCTCAAATTTTTAGGTGTAGATATTGATGAAAGTCTATCTTACAGACACCTTATTTCCCATATTTCTTCCAAAATTGCCCGAGCGAATTTTGCCTTGAACAGAGCCAAATCCATACGTCCCCGAGATGCTGTGAGAACCCTTTACTCTGCGCTAGTGCACTCCCATCTTATGTATGGAATAAATATTTGGGGTGACGCCAAAACTATTAAGAAATTGTTCCTTTTACAGAAGCGATCCGTCCGAATAATTAATAACAGGAGATATAATACACATGCTGACCTCTTATTTCTAAACAATAGAATTTTAAAAGTGAATGATCTTTTCAAACTGCAATCGAGTCTGTTTGTTTTTGATTGGTACCATGGTATGCTGCCTGCATCGTTTGGTGACTTCTTCAACCCCTTTGTTGATCGAACTAGACGAGCCAGTAGACGAACGGACCTCCTTCTCAATGTTAACACTAGAAGGACTAAATTTCTTGACAGCTTACCAACCAACACTCACCCGAGAATATTGAATGATCTCGACATTGAATTGCGTTCTGTAATGAACAGAAATGTTTTCAAAAAACAACTTGAGTTAAAAGTACTCTCCTCAAACACAGGAAATGTCTATTGCGACAATCCTCACTGCCCTGACTGTGTCATATGAGGAATAGAACCCTTAGCCTATCTGGCTATTATTTTTGTGAAAAACCAAACTTTATTTATTTTTTTTTATTATTATTATTATTATTATCATTATTATTATTATTATTATTATTATTATTATTATCTTGATCTAAGGCCTTTCCGCTATATATACTTGGAGTGTGTCCAAATCGCGACACGAGCTCCATGCTGTCGTAGGTGATAGGTGATATTCACTTTGCACAGCACGTAAGTAGTGTCCTACAATTGCTTAACCATGATAAGGTCTGGACAATCTCGCAATCTTGACTATTCACGCCCGCTCTCAGATATGTAGCAACTAAATTTGACATAGTCCTAGAATATTTGGCCGATCCACCAACTCTCTGGTATCTTAGTGAATGTAATACAGCATGTTTCCACCGTTATATTATACAATTTATATGACTCATACTTCTGGGTGGCAACAGGTAGACAGCCAATCTGGCTATGTCGTCTCCCTGTGGTATATTTGCTATGTATTAAACCAATTAATGTATATATGATATGTGAATAACCAAAATGCTTGTATACTGCAAAATAAAGTATCTATCTATCACTTGTTAATCTTCTATACCTAATGTAGGGGGGCCATAAAAAACATCACTAGTTAACCTTCTATACCTAGTGTAGGGGCCATAAAAACATCACTAGTTAACCTTCTATACCCAATATAGGGGCCATAAAAACATCACTAGTTAACCTTCTATACCCAATATAGGGGGCCATAAAACATCACAAGTTAATCTTCTAAACCTAATGTAGGGGCATAAAAACATCACTAGTTAACCTTGTATACCTAGGATAGGGGCCATAAAAAACATCACTAGTTAACCTTCTATACCCAATATAGGGGGCCATAAAAAACATCACTAGTTAACCTTCTATACCCAATATAGGGGCCATAAAAACATCACAAGTTAATCTTCTAAACCTGATGTAGGGGGCCATAAAAACATCACCAGTTAACCTTCTATACCTAATGTAGGGCCATAAAAACATCACTAATTAACCTTCTATACCCAATGTAGGGCCATAAAAACATCACTAGTTAACCTTCAGTCCTTCGATTTTGAGGCGCGCTATGGCGCTTGCGCACCATGGCGCACACAGATTTCAAAACCAGTGAGCGATCAAAAGCGCGCCTCGAAAATCTTGCTCAAGTCGGTACGTTAATTTCATTCCAATATTATCACACTGACCCGACATCAAAGCAGCAGTTAACGCTTTGAAGTTTGACGGTTTTTTGAAGATCATCTTAGATATGCGTGTAACTGTACTAACACGCGAGTTCAATACATGTACAGTAACTGTAATATACATTATCATGGGTACATATCGTATTATCCGCTCGTCAGATTCAGTCATCTGGCCATAAGACCGTCACTACACAAGTTAAGTTCGTTTGTCAACTTTTGAATGAAGTGTTTCAGAGGCGTGGCCAATCGCCATCAGTGCCATCTTGTCAGTTTTAGTTGAATTGACTGTTGCAAAATCTGTTACGCAGAGAATGAAAGAAAGCATCGGACGTACATGTAGGTGTGTCCAATATGTCAATCAGAGTGGCGTCATCAAGTTTCAACTGTGTCAATGTGACTGGGTCATCATCATGCAGTGGGAAATGCCATTTTGAATCTGGAATACTGTGAGACCTGTTTTCTTGTGTGCAACTGGATTACAATGTTATTCTTATGATTAGATAATTCGCTGGGAAAATACTTCTCGAAGTCTAGTTGAACCTGAAAATTATGTGCGCGGCTTTAAAGTTTATTGGATAAGTAGAGTTTGACTTTGTACAAATCTCAGTTGAATTACACAGTACTTTTTCTTTTTGGCGGCCGAAAATCCCCGAAAAGGCGAAATGAGAAACAAAATGTCAAGGTAACTTAAGTTTTCTTAAATTTCTTAAACTTTATGGACAAAATCAATGCATGATAATATTACATCTGGAAATTGGCGTGTTGACTTACAAGACTCGCTTTTTGGTGGGACCGATACACCAGGGAATGGATGGGAAACGCTAGTAACCTGTCCGGTTACCTGACAGGTCACTATCGTTTCACTTTCATTTTCTGATATTATATGTTGCGCGCCCCACAAAAAGTGCGCGCCTGAATCCCAAAAGCAGCGAGCAACTAAATGCGCACCTAGGTTTTTCAAAATCGAAGGACTGAACCTTCTATACCCAATGTAGGACCATAAAAACATCACTAGTTAATCTTCTAAACCTAATGTAGGGGCCATAAAAACATCACTAGTTAACCTTCTATACCTAATGTAGGGGCCATAAAAACATCACTAGTTAACCTTCTATACTTAATGAAGGGGCCATAAAAACATCACTAGTTAACCTTCTATACCTAATGTAGGGGCCATAAAAACATAACTAGTTAACCGTCTATACCCAATGTAGGGCCACAAAAACACTAGTTAACCTTCTATACCTAATGTAGGGGCCATAAAAACATCACTAGTTAACCTTCTATACCCAATATAGAGGCCATAAAAACATCACAAGTTAATCTTCTAAACCTAATGTAAGGGGCCATAAAAAACATCACTATTTAACCTTCTATACCTAATGTAGGGCCATAAAAAACATCACTAGTTAACCTTCTATACCCAATGTAGGGCCATAAAAACATCACTAGTTAACCTTCTATACCCAATGTAGGGCCATAAAAACATCACAAGTTAATCTTCTATACCTAATGTAGGGGCCATAAAAACATCACTAGTTAACCTTCTATACCTAATGTAGGGGCCATAAAAACATCACTAGTTAACCTTCTATACCTAATGTAGGGGCCATAAAAACATCACTAGTTAACCTTCTATACCTAATGTAGGGGCCATAAAAACATTACAAGTTAATCTTCTATACCTAATGTAGGGGCATAAAACATCACTAGTTAACCTTCTATACCTAATGTAGGGGCCATAAAAACATCACTAGTTAACCTTCTATACCTAATGTAGGGGCCATAAAAACATCACAAGTTCATCTTCTATACCTAATGAAGGGGCATAAAACATCACTAGTTAACCTTCTATACCTAATGTAGGGGCCATAAAAACATCACTAGTTAATCTTCTATACCTAATGTAGGGGCCATAAAAACATCACTAGTTAACCTTCTATACCTAAAGTTGGGGCCATAAAAACACCACTAGTTAACCTTCTATACCTAATGTAGGGGCCATAAAAACATCACTAGTTAACCTTCTATACCCAATGTAGGGCCACAAAAACACTAGTTAACCTTCTATACCTGAAGTAGGGGCCATAAAAACATCACTAGTTAACCTTCTATACCTAATGTAGGGGCCATAAAAACATCACTAGTTAATCTTCTATACCTAATGTAGGGGCCATAAAAACATCACTAGTTAACCTTCTATACCTAATGCAGGGGCCATAAAAACATCACAAGTTAATCTTCTATACCTAATGTAGGGGCATAAAACATCACTAGTTAACCTTCTATACCTAATGTAGGGGCCATAAAAACATCACTAGTTAATCTTCTATACCCAATGTAGGGGCCATAAAAACATCACTAGTTAACCTTCTATACCTAATGTAGGGGCCATAAAAACACCACTAGTTAACCTTCTATACCTAATGTAAGGGCCATAAAAACATCACTAGTTAACCTTCTATACCCAATGTAGGGCCACAAAACACTAGTTAACCTTCTATACCTAAAGTAGGGGCCATAAAAACATCACTAGTTAACCTTCTATACCTAATGTAGGGGCCATAAAAACATCACTAGTTAATCTTCTATACCCAATGTAGGGGCCATAAAAACATCACTAGTTAACCTTCTATACCAAATGCAGGGGCCATAAAAACATGACTAGTTAACCTTCTATACCCAATGTAGGGCCACAAAAACATCACTAGTTAACCTTCTATACCTAATGTGGGGCCATAAAAACATCACTAGTTAACCTTCTATACCTTATGTAGGGGCCATAAAAACATCACTAGTTAACCTTCTATACCTAATGTAAGGGGCCATAAAAACATCACTAGTTAACCTTCTATACCCAATGTAGGGGCCATATAAACATTGCTAGTTAACCTTCTATACATTATGTAGGGGCCATAAAAACACCACTAGTTAACCTTCTATACCTAATGTAGGGGCCATAAAAACATCACTAGTTAACCTTCTATACCTTATGTAGGGGCCATATAAACATCACTAGTTAACCTTCTATACCCAATGTAGGGGGCCATATAAACATTGCTAGTTAACCTTCTATACCTTATGTAGGGGCCATAAAAACACCACTAGTTAACCTTCTATACCTAATGTAGGGGCCATAAAAACATCACTAGTTAACCTTCTATACCCATTGTAGGGCCACAAAACACTAGTTAACCTTCTATACCTAAAGTAGGGGCCATAAAAACATCACTAGTTAACCTTCTATACCTAATGTAGGGGCCATAAAAACATCACTAGTTAATCTTCTATACCCAATGTAGGGGCCATAAAAACATCACTAGTTAACCTTCTATACCTAATATAGGGGCCATAAAAACACCACTAGTTAACCTTCTATACCTAATGTAGGGGCCATAAAAACATCACTAGTTAACCTTCTATACCCAATGTAGGGCCACAAAAACACTAGTTAACCTTCTATACCTAAAGTAGGGGCCATAAAAACATCACTAGTTAACCTTCTATACCTAATGTAGGGGCCATAAAAACATCACAAGTTAATCTTCTATACCTAATGTAGGGGCCATAAAAACATCACTAGTTAACCTTCTATACCTAATGTAGGGGCCATAAAAACATCACTAGTTAACCTTCTATACCCAATGTAGGGCCACAAAAACACTAGTTAACCTTCTATACCTAAAGTAGGGGCCATAAAAACATCACTAGTTAACCTTCTATACCTAATGTAGGGGCCATAAAAACATCACTAGTTAATCTTCTATACCCAATGTAGGGGCCATAAAAACATCACTAGTTAACCTTCTATACCTAATGTAGGGGCCATAAAAACACCACTAGTTAACCTTCTATACCTAATGTAGGGGCCATAAAAACATCACTAGTTAACTTTCTATACCCAATGTAGGGCCACAAAAACACTAGTTAACCTTCTATACCTAAAGTAGGGGCCATAAAAACATCACTAGTTAACCTTCTATACCTAATGTAGGGGCCATAAAAACATCACAAGTTAATCTTCTATACCTAATGTAGGGGCCATAAAAACATCACTAGTTAACCTTCTATACCTAATGTAGGGGCCATAAAAACATCACAAGTTAATCTTCTATACCTAATGTAGGGGCATAAAACATCACTAGTTAACCTTCTATACCTAATGTAGGGGCCATAAAAACATCACTAGTTAACCTTCTATACCTAATGTAGGGGCCATAAAAACATCACAAGTTAATCTTCTATACCTAATGTAGGGGCATAAAACATCACTAGTTAACCTTCTATACCTAATGTAGGGGCCATAAAAACATCACTAGTTAATCTTATATACCTAAAGTAGGGGCCATAAAAACATCACTAGTTAACCTTCTATACCTAATGTAGGGGCCATAAAAACATCACTAGTTAATCTTCTATACCTAATATAGGGGCCATAAAAACATCACTAGTTAACCTTCTATACCTAATGTAGGGGCCATAAAAACATCACAAGTTAATCTTCTATACCTAATGTAGGGGCATAAAACATCACTAGTTAACCTTCTATACCTAATGTAGGGGCCATAAAAACATCACTAGTTAACCTTCTATACCTAATGTAGGGGCCATAAAAACACCACTAGTTAACCTTCTATACCTAATGTAGGGGCCATAAAAACATCACTAGTTAACCTTCTATGCCCAATGTAGGGCCACAAAAACACTAGTTAACCTTCTATACCTAAAGTAGGGGCCATAAAAACATCACTAGTTAACCTTCTATACCTAATGTAGGGGCCATAAAAACATCACAAGTTAATCTTCTATACCTAATGTAGGGGCCATAAAAACATCACTAGTTAACCTTCTATACCTAATGTAGGGGCCATAAAAACACCACTAGTTAACCTTCTATACCTAATGTAGGGGCCATAAAAACATCACTAGTTAACCTATACCCAATGTAGGGCCACAAAAACACTAGTTAACCTTCTATACCTAAAGTAGGGGCCATAAAAACATCACTAGTTAACCTTCTATACCTAATGTAGGGGCCATAAAAACATCACTAGTTAACCTTCTATACCTAATGTAGGGGCCATAAAAACATCACTAGTTAACCTTCTATACCCAATGTAGGGCCACAAAAACACTAACCTTCTATACCTAAAGTAGGGGCCATAAAAACATCACTAGTTAACCTTCTATACCTAATGTAGGGGCCATAAAAACGTCACAAGTTAATCTTCTATACCTAATGTAGGGGCATAAAACATCACTAGTTAACCTTCTATACCTAATGTAGGGGCCATAAAAACATCACTAGTTAACCCTCTATACCTAATGTAGGGGCCATAAAAACATCACAAGTTAATCTTCTATACCTAATGTAGGGGCATAAAACATCACTAGTTAACCTTCTATACCTAATGTAGGGGCCATAAAAACATCACTAGTTAATCTTCTATACCTAAAGTAGGGGCCATAAAAACATCACTAGTTAACCTTCTATACCTAATGTAGGGGCCATAAAAACATCACTCGTTAATCTTCTATACCTAATATAGGGGCCATAAAAACATCACTAGTTAACCTTCTATACCTAATGTAGGGGCCATAAAAAACATCACTAGTTAACCTTCTATACCCAATGTAGGGCCACAAAAACACTAGTTAACCTTCTATACCTAATGTAGGGGCCATAAAAAACATCACTAGTTAACCTTCTATACCCAATAGAGGGGTCATAAAAACATCACAAGTTAATCTTCTTAACCTAATGTTGGGGGCCATAAAAAACATCACTAGTTAACCTTCTATACCTAATGCAGGGGCCATAAAAACATGACTAGTTAACCTTCTATACCCAATGTAGGGCCACAAAAACATCACTAGTTAACCTTCTATACCTAATGTAGGGCCATAAAAACATCACTAGTTAACCTTCTATACCTTATGTAGGGGCCATAAAAACATCACTAGTTAACCTTCTATACCTAATGTAAGGGGCCATAAAAACATCACTAGTTAACCTTCTATACCTTTTGTAGGGGCCATATAAACATCACTAGTTAACCTTCTATACCCAATGTAGGGGCCATATAAACATTGCTAGTTAACCTTCTATACATTATGTAGGGGCCATAAAAACACCACTAGTTAACCTTCTATACCTAATGTAGGGGCCATAAAAACATCACTAGTTAACCTTCTATACCTTATGTAGGGGCCATATAAACATCACTAGTTAACCTTCTATACCCAATGTAGGGGCCATATAAACATTGCTAGTTAACCTTCTATACCTTATGTAGGGGCCATAAAAACACCACTAGTTAACCTTCTATACCTAATGTAGGGGCCATAAAAACATCACTAGTTAACCTTCTATACCCAATGTAGGGGCCATATAAACATTGCTAGTTAACCTTCTATACCTTATGTAGGGGCCATATAAACATTGCTAGTTAACCTTCTATACCTTATGTAGGGGCCATATAAACATTGCTAGTTAACCTTCTATACCTAATGTGGGGGCCATATAAACATTGCTAGTTAACCTTCTATACCTTATGTAGGGGCCATATAAACATTGCTAGTTAACCTTCTATACCTTATGTAGGGGCCATATAAACATCACTAGTTAACCTTCCATACCCAATGTAGGGGCCATATAAACATTGCTAGTTAACCTTCTATACCCAATGTAGGGGCCATATAAACATTGCTAGTTAACCTTCTATACCTTATGTAGGGGCCATATAAACATTGCTAGTTAACCTTCTATACCTTATGTAGGGGCCATATAAACGTTGCTAGTTAACCTTCTATACCTTATGTAGGGGCCATATAGACATCGCTAGTTAACCCTTTATGTCTAATGTAGTTGCAATAAAAACACTGCTAGTTAACCTTGTATACCTAATGTAGAAGCCATATCTAGCTAGCTCTATTCACACACAAAATAACCTTTCAAATTTTATGTGTATTGTTGTTAATCAAGCTCATTCCATTGACATGAGGTGTCTTAAATATATTTGGAGATAAGAAAAAATGAAAATCAGCTATCAAAGAAATTTGTTGATAAGTGTTGTCTGTCAGTTGTTGTTGGTGTAAAGTTAACTCCACCTCAACCCTTCTTTCTGGATATTGAGCAGCACAACCAAAATTGAATGAAATGTTGCAACAGTACTTGAAAAGGAAAACCGGAATTTTCCAGAGTGTTTATATTTTAAGCGATTAATTCTCTTCACTGCCTCGTTTTCAGTCTTGTTAGTATCATTCAGTGAGTAATGTTGGTAACTTGTTACATTTTTGTTACAGTTTCAGAAGGAGAATGGATGTATTACCTCCCTTGATGTGCATTACTTTACTGTTGGCTTTCTGACCTTGTTCTCATCAAATGGAACTTGCACATAATACACATTGTGGTTATTTCTCCCCAAAAGTATTAAGCTTTTTCTTGATTGTTCTATTTTTAATCCTGGCCACCACCAGGGATATGCAGGAGGGCTTGAACTATCAGCTGTTAAGTATTTTTCTTCAGTTTCTTTCAAACATAATATTATGAAAAATTCAAGAGCTGATACCTGGAAAGCATTGATAAGATCCATAATAGGGCAGGATTGGTATTGGTCCATAATAGGGTAGGATTGGTACGGGTCCATAATAGGGCAGGATTGGTATGGGTCCTTGAAAGATCTTGACGATATCAAAATTTATTATCTTTAAATATCATTTTTTAAATTTGTTCAAATATTTCAACAAAACTATATCATGTGACCTCCTCATTGGAACGAGCTTGATGAGCTCGTTCCAATGAAGGGTTACATGATATGGTTTTGTTGAAAAATTATATTTTTTCAACTGCTGAATTTGCGTATTACGCGGGTGGATGCGGCCAATTCGTTGGGTAAATGGTTAAATTTAAATAAATCAATAAATTAATCCATTAATATGAATAGCTGCTCAATTTATCTTAACCATAAATAAATCAATCAATTTATCTTAAACTAAAACTAATCAATGAATTAATCAATAAATATACATAGAGGCTCAATTTATCTTAAACTTAAACTAATCAATGAATTAATCAATAAATATACATAGATGCTCAATTTATCTTAAACTTAAACTAATCAATGAATTAATCAATAAATATACATAGATGCTCAATTTATCTTAAACTTAAATTAATCAATGAATTAATCAATAAATATACATAGACGCTCAATTTATCTTAAACTTAAATTAATCAATGAATTAATCAATAAATATACATAGACGCTCAATTTTTCTTAAACTTAAAAATTAATCAGTGAATTAATCAATAAATATACATAGATGCTCAAGTTACCTTAAACTTAAACTAGAGTCGATCCATCGCCGGGGGTGTGATGCCCCCGCAATCCATCGCCAGGTGGTGTGTTAACCCCGCACCAATACCTGAGGGTGAGCAAGGTCAACAGTGTGACATCTTGGTGTTCAGAAAACAATAGGTGTCACCTAAAGGTGACACAAACAAATACCCCCAGCCTTTCAGCTAAGAAAGGGAAACAACTGTGGAGAAACAAAATTTTCGCAAGACTTTATACATGTTGCACATCTTCATTGTGTGTATGATCATATTCTGAAGTTTCAACTATGTGAATTGAAAAGTGGGGAGGAGTTGATTACAGCATGATGGTACCCTCCATTAAACAATTTTGTGACGGAAGGACAGACAGACTGTCGGACACGAGGAATCCTATATACCCCCGCCTAGCAGGCGGGGTTATAATTAATCAATGAATTAATCAATAAATATATCCATATATGCTCAATTTACCCTAAACTTAAATTAATCAATTTATTTATTTATTGGGTGTTTTAAGGTCACATATTTATGCACAATGGCTAATCGCGACGTGACAGTTTTATGGGTGGCAGAAGCCGGAGTACATGGAGAGAACCACCAACATCGACGAGTAACTGTCAGCTCCCCAACATTCTGACTCTGTTCAAACTCTGCTCAAGCAGAGTTACAGTGGTTGAAGATATGTGCACCATCGATGTGCAGTACGCCTTAGTACGCAGCATCATCTTGCCCCCAAGTAGGCAACCAGGATAAAGTGCCTTGCCCAAGGACTGAACGTGTGTCGTCCCGGACAGAGATTGAACTTAGGACCACGAGCATAGAAATCCAACAGTCTACCACTGAGCCACCGTGCTCCCAAATTAATAAATCATTCAATAAATATATCCTATATATATGCTCAAGTTACCTTAAACTTTAAATAAATGAATACTTCCACCCCTGCTAAATTCTCCCTCGGCAGTTGACAATACTCCCCCCATGAGAACCCTTGGAAGTGGAGCAGTGCTTGTGTACCACAGTAAACAAGTTCTGGTTTTACTGGTAAAATAGGACCTGGAACCAGTGCCTGGGAGTGGAGGAATCCTCTAAATTGGACTGTTGCTGAATGTGACTAAAACACCAGTAAATAAATAAATAGTTGGCAATAGAGAGATGTTTTGATTGTCCAAACAATTGTCCAAAAAATAGTGAATGAAGCTGACTCGCCACAATATGATTGATAAATTGACACAATAAATTGACAAAGATTAATCTAGACTATTTTCTTTTAAATCTTCCAAAATGCAGAGATTTTTGATATGCATGGATTTGTTTCTTCAACAAAGTATGCCTTTGAGTTGGGAGAGGATATTCAAATGGTGTTCATATGTCAGCCTGACCATCCATTTGTCACAAAGCCTTATCCGCTCAATTCTTCAAACAATTTTGGTGGAATTTTAATAAACGTTGGTGTGAAAATGAGTATGAAGTGCAGATGCTTATGTGCAAAGGATTTTCGGTCAAGTACATTTTACCAGAATTCTAGCCCTTTTTCTGCTAGATTTCTATTGTAAATATTTCTCTATTAAAAACACTTTCTACATGTTTGGGATTTAGAATTCTAGCCCTTTTTCTGCTAGATTTCTATTGTAAATATTTGTCCCCCGACCCTTCGGGGGACTATTGTAATCAGCAGTGTCCGTCCGTCTGTCCGTGCGTGCATGTGTCCGTCCGTCCATCCATCCGTCACACCCTTGTCCGGATGATAACTTTAGTTTGGATGATTTTACTGAAACTAAATTTGGTATGTGTCTTACTTGGGTGGAAATGCAGGTCAAGTTCGAAAATGGGCACGCTCCACTGATTTCTACTGGATTTATTCCCCTTTTTCGACTTAAAAAATACAGTTTTTGTGTTGTCCGGATGATAACTTTAGTTAAGATCATTTGATTGAAACAAAATTTAGTATGCCGCTTATTTGGGTGGAAATGCAGATCAAGTTCGAAAATGGGCATGCTCCACTGATTTTTACTGGATTTATTCCCCTTTTTCGACTTAGAAAATACGGTTTTTGTGTTGTCCGGATGATAACTTTACTTTGGATCATTTGATTGAAACGAAACTAAGTATGTGGTTTAATTGGTTGGAAATACAGGTCAAGTTAAAAAATGGCCATGCTCTGTCTATTTTTACAGGAGTTATTCCCCTTTTTCGACTTATAAAATACACTTTTTGTGTTGTCCGGATGATAACTTTACTTTTGATCATTTGATTGAAAGGAAATTAAGTATGCGGCTTATTCGGGTGGAAATACAGATCAGGTTCGAAAATGGGCACGCTCTGTCTATTTTTACTGGAGTTATTCCCCTTTTTCGACTTATAAAGATTATTAAGAATGATACAAATCTGAAACAAACATGTCCTCTTGATACCTTTGAAAATTGTACTCCTAATACCCTTAACCTCTCATAAAGACCATGCTCTTGGAACAAATTGCATCCTAACAGCTCCCTTGAATTTGCCATCTTGGTTGGGGGACCGGGGGGGGGGGCGTTGCCCTTGTTCTCTATTAAAAACACTTCCTACATGTTTGGGATTTAGAATTCTAGCCCTTTTTCTGCTAGATTTGTATTGTAAATATTTCTCTATTAAAAACACTTGCTACATGTTTGGGATTTAGAATTCTAGCCCTTTTTCTGCTAGATTTCTATTGTAAATATTTCTCTATTAAAAACACTTCCTACATGTTTGGGATTTAGAATTCTAGCCCTTTTTCTGCTAGATTTCTATTGTAAATATTTCTCTATTAAAAACACTTCCTACATGTTTGGGATTTTTAGTCCCCCACGGTTTCACTGTGAAAGGGACTATTGGATTGCAGTCTGACTGTCTGTCTGTCCATCCTTCTGTCCTGTTACCACCGGTATCTCAGAGATGCTTTGGCACTTTTGTTTCTAATTTTCAGATTTAATGGGGCATTAGGAAAAATTGATGCACGTCAGTTTTTTTCCGAAAAAAATTCAAGATGGCTGACTGGTGGCCATTTTTGTTGGAAATTACGTGTAATTCGTTATAAGATGGATATTTTTATTTAGCAAATACACCAAAATCAAGGCAGATTGTACAGTTTTAAATGTATATTTAACTCCCAGGGTTTGAAGCGAACAAAATAACAATCACTCGTCCAATGGGTTCAATGATGTTTATATTAATAAATATAAGAAACCTGAAATATACAAATAATATACATTGTTAAGTACATTGTCTACTTAATATCATGACATATTTAAATTACAAGACAGTGTTATGATAAATATATTAAATATGAACGCCGGATGAATAATATCAGAAAAACGAACAATTATATGAAACGGTTATAAACATACCAGATATGTATAGATTCAACTTTGAAGAAGAATGTCAATGCTGCAATGATCGATACTTGCTGCCATTACAATAGTTGAGGTTTGGAAATGAAAAGACTGTGGAGTTTGGCGGTAAAACGGAGTGAGTTAGTATGGATACATGCTGCCATTACAATAGTTAAGGTTTGGAAATGAAAAGACTGGAGTTTGGTGGTAAAACGGCGTGAGTTAGTATGAAGAAATCATGCTTAGTGAGTTGTGGTCAGTCTGTGAGTTGGTCAATCCTGAAAACGTCACTAGAGTATGAACATGTTGAGAATGAGTGACACAACTTTGACAAAACAGGGCTTGATTTAATCTGAAAATTTTGAATAGCAATTTACTATTCACCATGGAAAATTGATTAGCAGTTGATCCAAAAGCACTTGAAACTAATAAATCTTGAATAGCAAAATTCAGAAATTGGAGAGCAAAGTGCTATGCTAATCCAGTTAAATCGAGCCCTGCAAAAGTATTTGCCAAATTACAACATATGGTTACATTTTCCCCCTCTTCAAAGAAACTGTCTCCCGACATGGCAAGTTCTAAAACTCGCAACGAGGATAACAGGATAAATTATCTATCGCACTAAGCTAAGCAAAACAGATAAAAAATACAGAATTGTATAATAATACTGCTTTGTGAAAAGCAATAATTAAATCGACATCCATGTTTAGGTTTTTTTTTTTTTTTAATTATAAAAATATGTTTTCATTATTGAATACCCAGATCAAAATGCAAAAACAAGTTATGTACTCTTGATTAATAAAATTATTATGATGATTCAAGCACCATACAAATGAATATATGTTTATATGCATATTTTAAATAGAAATTTACAATAAAACAGTTTGACTCATCATGTATTGCACTAGAGTACTGTTATTTATATTCATAAAATATTAAACCTGATCTTGTTTTGTGTTTCTTTTTACACAAAAATCTCATCAGATGAAGTTATCTGATGACCCTGAACCCATTCTCCAAACTGATCTGGTGGTCTCCGATCACGAACTGGTCTTCATTGTGGTGGTGATTCTGTGATGTCATCAGCTCTGTTTTCTTTGTGTAGTTCAACTG
Source organism: Pictodentalium vernedei (assembly GCA_031216915.1). Lineage (NCBI taxonomy): Eukaryota > Metazoa > Mollusca > Scaphopoda > Dentaliida > Dentaliidae > Pictodentalium > Pictodentalium vernedei. The sequence continues at coordinate 334,589,519 of CM062288.1, read as the reverse complement.
CGCTTTGTGGTACAGGTTCTGTTGCTGCTGCACTACTCTGTCAACAACATCAGGCTCTGGACTTAGGATGGAAATAACTTCGCCTTGAGGTGCAGGTGGAGTCGGTTTCCGTCACTGAAGGATGATATATCTCTCACCAAGCTGGCAACTATCAGTTTCAGAGGAGTCTTGTTTCTGAATTAGGAACACTATTTTCAGTTTGTATTGGTGGGTTATCTGTTTTCTTCCATTGTTTCACTTTGCAGCGCTCTTTCTCATGAGAAGTTTCAGAAGAAACAGCATTAAAGGGCAACAACATATTCCCATGCAGAGTCCTAGATGGGCCATTACTGGATTCTAAACAAACCCGATGCACAGGTATATCAATATTTGGAACGTGAGTTACCAAATGGACCTATTGTTCCCATCTGTCTGCAAGTTTGTGTTTTCCCTGAAAACCAACTTTTCTCACCAGGACTCTGTCTCCAATTTCGAGCTTCGACTCCGGAATTCTTTTGTCATATCTCTCTTTATTACGCTCAGCTGACTTGGCACTTACTTCCCCAGCCACTTTGTATGCATACTCATACGGCGGTGAAGTTTCTGTACATAGCCCCTCATGGTCAATATCCATATCACTGTACATGCCTGGTTCCAAACAAAAAAATGCATCCACAGACAAACGGAGGTGCCATCCAAACATGAGGTAATGAGGAGAGAACCCCGTGGCATCACTCATTGTGGCATTATAGGCTTGTACCAATGTGTTACATATGACTTCCAGTCTGATTTCTGGTCGTCTTCTAGTGTGGCTAACATTTTCAGGAGAGTCTGGTTAAATCTTTCTACCGAGCCATTGCCCATGGGATGGTATGGTGTTGTTCTTGTCTTTTTCATCTGTGCAATTTTGCATTTTGCAGAGTTGTTTTATAACCCGACTCAAAAAATTCCAGCCCTGGTCACTATGAAGTCTTTCTGGAAAACTGTAGAAGGCAATGAATTTCTCATACAGTGCTTTGGCAGTTGTCTGGGCTGTTTGGTTCCGACACGGAATAGCTTGAGCATACCTAGTAAAATGATCAGTTGTGACCAATATATGCTCATAGCTGCCCTTCGACTGCTCCAAGCTGAGAAAATAAATGCACACCAGCTCCATTGGCCTGGTTGTCTAGATGGGAACAAGTTCAGCTGCAGGACGAATTGGTGTTTTGCGTCTGATGCGTCTTCCACAATTCTCTGCTTTTCTCATCACATCTTTCTCCAGACCAGGCCAATAAAACCGCTGTTTTTCTAACCAAAGTTTTTTCTCTGGTGTCCAACATCGTCATGCAGCCCTTTCAATGAAAGTTGATGGTATGATTCTGGTAAAACAAGTTGCTTTACAGGTTGGCCATCTAAAAAAGAGGTTCGGTATAGAATACCATTTTCCAATCGAAATCTTTTGTACTCACGAAGATATCGCTGTACATTATTTGATTCTTTCACATTTCTCCCCCCCTTTGGAGAGAAACCGCTTTGAATCAAACTAACAACTCTGGCGATGGTACTGTCTTTGCACTGTGAGGACCTCCAATCTATCTTGCTCCAACTATCAGAAGAAACGCCTTTCTCACCGGCCGAATTGGAAGCAGCATCTTGCGATAAACAGTCTGCAAAAGGAATGAAAGCTGTAGCTGCCTGACAAATTACTCTCACTTCATCTGCAAAAACATGAGGTCTGCGTGAAAGGCCATCTGCATCACTATTCTGTTTTCCAGATCTGTAAACCAGTGTGAAGTCATAATCTGCCAACAAAGCTACCCATCTGTGACTGGTGGCATCAAGTTTTGCTTTACCCAGTATATACGTGAGTGGATTATTGTCTGTGATAACCTGAAACTTATTGCCATACAAATAATCATGGAATTTATCTGCCACAGCCCATTTCACGGCTAAAAACTCTAATTTGGGAGCAGGATAATTCACTTCACTGGGTCTGAGATTTCGACTTGCATATGCAATTACCCGCTCTGGAATAAAACCGCACCAAAATCAGAGCCACTGGCATCAGAGTGAACAATAAATGGTAGAGAATAATCAGCATAGGCCAAAATGGGTGGTTCAGACAATTTTGCCTTGATAGTCTGAAATGCAGCTTCCTGATCGTCTCCCCAAGTTCACTTGGACGGAACATGCCGTTTCTTGGTGTGGTTTGATTTCCCTTTATTCTTGAAATCACTCTGACCCTTCAATAATTCATTTAAAGGTTGTACAATTTTTGCATAGTCTTTTATAAATCGTCGATAATATCCAACGAAACCTAAGAACTGGCGAGTTTCTTTGACATTTCGTGGCTTCAGCCAGTCTTTAACAGCTGTCAGTCTGTCCGGATCAGTTTTCTGCCATCTTCTGAAATGATGTGACCAAGGTATATCACTGATCTTTGAAATACTTCACATTTGGTTGGCTTCAGCTTCAAACCATGAATCATCAGTCTTTTAAAGATTGATTTTAAATGTTTGATATGGTCTTCAAATGTTTGGGAAAAAACAAGTATATCATCCAAAAATATCAAACACCCTTTTGGGTGAGCTTCTCCCATGCATTTTTCCATTAGTCCCTGGAACGTGGCCGGACCATTCGTTAAACCAAAACTCATTCTGTTGTATTCATAGAAGCCCAGATTACCAACTGAAAAAGCTGTTTTGGATTTATCTTCTTTCTCCATTTCTACTTGCCAATAGCCAGATCGCAGATCTAAGTTCAAAAAATATCTTGAGCCACTGAGAGGTTCTATTACGTCATCAAAGCGTGGTAATATGTAACTGTCCTTTCTTGTTCTAGCATTTAACATACGATAGTCATTGCAGAAGTGAAGTGACCCATCTTTCTTTCTAACCAGTACTACATTGAATGAATATGGACTCTCTGATTCCCTAATCACCCCTGCATCAAGCATCTCTCTACTGTGTTGGCGTACCTCATCATACATACCAGGGGGTATTCTTCTATATGGCTGTTTGAAGGGTCTTTCATCTTCCAACTGTATTTTATGTTTAATTATTTCAGCCTTACCTAAGTCTAGAGGACCAGAAGAAAATGCATGTCTCCATTCTGATAATAATTTGTTGATGCTCGACAACTGTCCAGTTGTCAAATTACTTGAGTCAATTTTGATTCCAAGTTCATCAACACTTGATGAAATTCTTCGATCTGTGCCTGATACACTTATATCAGAAGTAATATTGTCAACAACTTTCACCTCAGATAAGTTACATAAAGCCATCCTGGGTTTTATAGTAATTTTCTTTGCAGTAATGTTACAAATTTTCACTGCCACTCTAGTAGAAGATGCTGATTGGTTAATTTTTAACATTCTTGGGCAAACAATATAATTTGATTCCTCTGCTAAATTTTCATTCACCACTTCGGAAATACCTTTACCGATGCCTCTTGCTATACCGTTGTTAACCGCTGACTGGTATGGTGCGACATTAATTGGCTTTTTATTCAGAGCTTTCATTTTATAAGTGCTGCTATCTGCTTTTCATAGCAACATACAAACTGCCGGATTTTCTGTCATATTGCGATACAATCTAATAATATTTGTACCAACAATTACAGGACATGACCAGTTAAAATAAGTATTTGGCACCACTTATACAGGGACAGCTATAACCGTCTCCACTAAAAATAGTACACATACTGAACACGCAATATATCCAAGGTATTTCAATGAGGAACCATCAGTCCCAGGTTATGTACATTCTGTAACGGTGGGTTACATGTATCAGAAAAACTGTTGTCATATCCCGCTCTTGAAATAGTTGTGACCATTGATCGACTATTGACTAAAGCTGCCATGTTTTCACCTTGCATGTATATACATTGATCGACTATTGATTAAAGTTGTTATTTCACCTTGCATGTATATACATTGATCGACTATTGATTAAAGTTGTTATTTCACCTTGCATGTATATACATTGATTCACTATTGATTAAAGCTGCTATGTTTTCACCTTGCATGTATATACATTGATTCACTATTGATTAAAGTTGTTATCATTTCACCTTGCATGTATATACATTGATTCACTATTGATTAAAGCTGCTATCTTTTCACCTTGCATGTATATACATTGATTCACTATTGATTAAAGCTGCTATCTTTTCACCTTGCATGTATATACATTGATTCACTATTGATTAAAGCTGCTATCTTTTCACCTTCCATGTATATACATTGATTCACTATTGATTAAAGCTGCTATCTTTTCACCTTGCATGTATATACATTGATTCACTATTGATTAAAGCTGCTATCTTTTCACCTTGCATGTATATACATTGATTCACTATTGATTAAAGCTGCTATCTTTTCACCTTGCATGTATATACATTGATTCACTATTGATTAAAGCTGCTATCTTTTCACCTTGCATGTATATACATTGATTCACTATTGATTAAAGCTGCTATCTTTTCACCTTGCATGTATATACATTGATTCACTATTGATTAAAGCTGCTATCTTTTCACCTTGCATGTATATACATTGATTCACTATTGATTAAAGCTGCTATCTTTTTACCTTGCATGTATATACATTGATTCACTATTGATTAAAGCTGCTATCTTTTCACCTTGCATGTATATACATCGATTCACTATCGATTAAAGTTGTTATCATTTCACCTTGCATGTATATACATTGATTCACTATTGATTAAAGCTGCTATCTTTTCACCTTGCATGTATATACATTGACTCACTATTGATTAAAGCTGCTATCTTTTCACCTTGCATGTATATACATCGATTCACTATCGATTAAAGTTATCATTTCACCTTGCATGTATATACATTGATTCACTATTGATTAAAGCTGCTATGTTTTCACCTTGCATGTATATACATTGATTCACTATTGATTAAAGCTCATATCTTTTCACCTTGCATGTATATACATTGATCGACTATTGATTAAAGCCGCTATGTTTTCACCTTGCATGTATATACATCGATTCACTATCGATTAAAGCTGCTATCTTTTCACCTTGCATGTATATACATTGATCCACTATTGATTGAAGCTGCTATCTTTTCACCTTCCATGTATATACATTAATCCACTATCAATTAAAGCTGCTATCTTTTCACCTTGCATGTATATACATCGAATCACTATCGATTAAAGCTGCTATCTTTTCACCTTGCATGTATATACAACTTCATTAGTTGTGACCATTGATCCACTATTGATTAAAGCTGCTATCTTTTCACCTTGCATGTATATACATCGATTCACTATCGATTAAAGCTGCTATGTTTTCACCTTGCATGTATATACATCGAATCACTATCGATTAAAGCTGCTATCTTTTCACCTTGCATGTATATACATTGATCCACTATTGATTGAAGCTGCTATCTTTTCACCTTCCATGTATATACATTAATCCACTATCAATTAAAGCTGCTATCTTTTCACCTTGCATGTATATACATCGAATCACTATCGATTAAAGCTGCTATCTTTTCACCTTGCATGTATATACAACTTCATTAGTTGTGACCATTGATCCACTATTGATTAAAGCTGTTATCTTTTCACCTTGCATGTATATACATTGATCCACTATTGATTAAAGTTGCTATCTTTTCACCTTGGATGTATATACATTGATTCACTATCGATTAAAGCTATCTTTTCACCTTGCATGTGTATACATCGATCCACTATTGATTGAAGCTGCTATCTTTTCACCTTGCATGTATATACATCGATTCACTATCGATTAAAGCTGCTATCTTTTCACCTTGCATGTATATACATCGAATCACTATCGATTAAAGCTGCTATCTTTTCACCTTGCATGTATATACATTGATCCACTATTGATTGAAGCTGCTATCTTTTCACCTTGCATGTATATACATTAATCCACTATCAATTAAAGCTGCTATCTTTTCACCTTGCATGTATATACATTGATCGACTATTGATTAAAGTTGCTATCTTTTCAACTTACATGTATATACAGCTTTCATTAGAAGAACCAGTTAGTTTTGCCTCGAAATGATTGGCCTGTATCTTTGTTGACTTCTGGCTGGCCAATGACAGAAGTCACTTGGCTTTTGGGTAATTATTCCCAAAGCGACCATTTCTGTTACCGGTACCTCTGTAACCTCTGAATCCTATGATTGCCATAGCCTCGTTGATTCTGGTTGCCATTGTGTGAATATCCTTGTGAACTGCCAAATTGATTACCATCGAATCTCTGTAAAATGGAATTAAACTTATCATTCATTTCGCAGTGAATTTTCTTTTCTAACTTCTTGAATTTTCTCTCTAATTTCTTCTCAAAATTCTCCAAATCTAACTGTTGAGGGACAATAAACATTCTGTTGAACTTTAGTACTGGTTGAAGTTGGTACATGAACACTGAGGTTAATTTCCTTCTCGACTTTCCTTATCTCTCTCAGCAATTCATCATAATTCCTCAAAGTGTCATATTTATGGCGTGTTTGGCTCTTCAATTTTTCAGAGCTCAACTAAGTCCAAAACTTGTGTCTGAGCAGTTCACTTTTCGATGTTTCTTCCAAATATCCATTGTCAGTGGCTGTCTGCAGCATTCTAATCTGCACCCAAATGTTGTCACTGATTCATCCTTATGTTGGTATTAATGTAAAATTTGGGTGGATGAATTCTACATCAAAATGAATGCAAAGCATATAAATGAGATACTTACGAATAATGAATGAAACAGCAAATATGACACTGGATGATGATGAATACTATGAACAATATAAATGATGAGCTTGAATAAACACAACTTGTCGGTCTGGAATTCTGATCTCGTCTGATTTGGGTGAATCCGGTACTTCCTGCTCACGGAACTAATACAGCCGACCTTGACATTACAATTTACACATCACTATTCCCTTCTTGAAGAAGCTCCTTCTGGGAGTGATTAACAATGAACTGGGTCCTCACAGTTCGATGCAGGATATAAAACGATGAACGGAACTAAAAAGACTGTCGTTTGAGGCATCCTCACTAAAGTGGTGGTGGCTGGATTCCATAGATGGTACGGGCGTTGGCATTGGCTTACCGTAGGATCCTCTCTGGACTGCAGCTTAAAATTTGACTCAACTCAAAGGCAACCTCGCCCACTACATCAGGGGTTGTCCCAGGATGCCCCCTTGTGCCAAAGTAAGGTGCATCAGATTCTATCAAAATTCGCTCTTGTCGGACCTCTCGAACACCCTCCTTCTGAATATCGGAGAAATGTGCACAGGCACCAGTAAATCCGAAGTAGGTATTTGGCCGCACATGGCTCCAGGTGCTTACAGTTTCTTTCGGACCTTGGAAGCAATGGAAATGCAACACCTGCTTCTCATGCGTCTGACCCCTAACTATTTCCAGAGCTGTATTTTACATGTCGTAATTCATCTTCTGCCTCGGTGGTCCATGAATATGCAAAATGTAAGGTTTGTTAGTGGTCCGGGCAAGAGCGAGCAACTCCTTGAAAGTATTATCCTGTTTAATGTACTGATCCTCGCTCAGTAGCTCCCGGTTGACCCCAAACTCACCAACTGCCACGACTGCTGGGTGTTTTATCAGTTCCATTAATTTGTTAAAGACTGCTGGGTCTTGTAGCTGCTCATATTTCTTTGGATGGCAACCGATTGCAATTTTCCACTGGGGGTGAATCTGAATTCTTCTGATGTCCGGGTAAGTCTGAGGGTCACAAAATATTTGGACACCACCCTCGATGGGCACCTGCCAGTTCACCGGTAACTTGACCCTCTTCATCATCTCTGACGGAGAGACGATGAGGGGCAATTTGAAAAATTAACAAGTCCTGTCCTTATGAAAGTGGGAGTCGATCTCTACAACTGAGTTGGATGTAAGAATGCCTGGTCTCAGGTGGGCATTAATAAAGGACTCTGAGTCGCCTCCCGCCACTGCTCTTTTTGTTGGCGGTTCACCATGTGAATGTGAAGGTTGGTAGCGGCTGGATTGTTGCTTCCCCGATTTTCGCTCGCCCGCACCAGTGTTACCTGGGGGTGCATCGGAGGACCATTTCTGACACTCTGTAGGAGAACTTCTCTTGCTGGCACCAGTCACCGACGCATTCTCCTGCACCTGCTTTTCAGCCTTTTTTTCCTTTATAAAATTCTTAATCCTATTCCTCCTCCTCTCTTTCCTGGAAAGTTTACTATTAGGAGGCTGATCTGGCTTATCTGCACTCTTATCTACAAAAGAATATGTGTTTGAGTGCCTTATATCAGAACGTTTGTCAATAGCTACCTTGTTAACAATTTCAGTTGCCGGATCAGGGTTATGCGACACTAAAGTAACATCAGAGTCCATTCCCATTCCAAAGCCACAAGAGTCGAGCTTATTGTTCGACACCAGTGCACTTTTTTCCTCGTTCACTTTACTGGGTGGACTAGAAACATCCATTATCTGGGAACAGGAATACGGCACTGACCCTGTGTCATCGCTAACACTAGGCCGGCCAAACTCCAATGAAACGCCCCTGTGTTGGCCTATCAGTGGGTCCCCAACCCTCATACCATCCCTTCCACCTGCAGAAACAGGCACAGTGGAGTTATGCTCCAAATGTACAAGGGATGGCGAATCCACCAATAAATCGAGCTCGTCATCACCCATGGTGTTGGGCGTAACAGAAAATGTTTCAGTATTACTGAAAGATGGATTATCAAAAAGGGTAATTAACCCATCTATACCTGGATGTACAGAGTCTTGCTCTATCTGTGGAGAACCAGAAGCCGACTTTAGGATATCACTGTCGTTGGTGTCACACATGATCTGAAACAAGACTTATGATTAGACAAGACTCAACACCTTGGACATCTGTAAACATCAATCTGATCAGCTTCCTCTTCCGTTATGTTTACACATTCGCCATGGTACCATTCATCACAAAAATCACACTGGAGCATAAATTTGCCCCCAGATTTCTTATCAACCTACCTCAATTGTTTACTACAGGCTTGCACTACAGTGGAAGAACCTAACTCGGATAAAATACTCTCTATTTTAATCTTTCCCAAGATTTGGGAAAGAAAAGTGGTGTAAAAACACCACGAAAAAATAAGCCAAAACTGGGTCGAGCGCCATCGCCGCACACCCAGTATGGGATGCTCTTCCATAGTACAAATCCACGACTACCGTAATACAGTGCGCAATGCATCAATTCGTCATTCTTTTGATTATCAGCACACGTGGTGGATGTGTGCCATCTTTGCTCAGTAACAGTGATATTTTAATTCGTCGATAATGGTTTTCCTGTGACTGGAATTATGGATCTGAAGATCGTATAGTAACAGGACTGTGTTTTATGTATTCTCGTTTATATTTTCAACCACATTCTCATTGTAAATTATTTACTATTCCGTTTCCGCGAATGTTTTGTTTTCGACATCACGCGATTCGACAATGAATTTTTCGGTTGATGATTTAATTGTTTTTGGAGTTAGGTGTCAATCAGGGACTGTCTGGACAGGATTTCTTCACTCTGTTGAGGGCTGAATTTCTGTTTTTTCGGTCCCTGTCGGCTATCTGGGTTCTGTCGTGTACCCACCGGTTTTTTTCTGCCACCTTCTCTTGAAGTTGAGGGTGTTCCTCGACCACGTCTGGTGTGAATTTACCCCCTCCGTGGGGGATGTGCAGCTCCTCCCGCTCCCGTGGGGGGGGGGGGGGGGGGCATTATCGTTTCAGGGCCCCCCGACTCAACCACGTCTGGTTGAGTTTGACCCCCTCCATGGGGGATGTGCTGCTCCTCCCACTCCCGTGGGGGAGGGGGGGGGACGCTATTGTTTCGGGGTCGCCCAATTCGACCTTGTCTGGTGAGAATTGCTCCCCCTCTGTGGGGGATGTGCAGCTCCTCCCGCACCAGCGGGGGTGGGGAACGCTGTCGTTTTGGGGCTTTTCGACTCGACCATGTCTGGTGAGAGTTCTTCCCCTTCCGTGGGGAATGTGCAGTTTTTTATCGTGGTGGATACTGCGGGAGCTGTTGGATTTCTGGTGAAGAGATGCCTGGTTCCGGGACTATGCCCCCTCTCCAGTCGACATCTGAGGCTGTCACTAGGGTTGTGACTCCTCCTTTGGAGGCCGAGCTTGGTGGCTCTCTCCGCTTTTCCACCAGTTCCAACAGCTCCCGTCGTATCTGCTGCTACTGCTGTTCCGTCTACAACGTCATTGGGCACCGTTTTTAGCCGGCCTCGGCTTATCCCTGCAAGGGTCTGCAGGGATGTCTGTAGTGTGGTTGTGGGGTATCGGCCTCAGCCTTCTCCAACTTCAACTCGGCGAAGTCGGATGGGGCTGCCGACTGAACCCCCTACTGTGTCCTCTCAGCCATTGAGCACAGTAGTTTTATACCTGCAGTGGTCTGCTGCGGTGTCTGGTTGTGTAGACGTGGGGGTATCGGTCTCAGCCTTCCCTGACTTCAACTCGGCGAAGTTGGAAGTGGCTGCCGGCCGGACCCTCTACTGTGGTCTCTGCGCCGTCGAGCACCACAGTTGTGTTATTGGATTTGGATGTTCTTAGTGGGGACACTATGAACTCCATGGCGTTTCCATCCACTCATTCTGGCCACACGACCAGTTTTGGGGGACCAACGTCTTTTGTGCAGCCTGGACCTTCTGCCACGCAGAGGTCCGCGGTGACTCTCATGAGTTCCCGCTATGTTGATCCTCGGGGTGTGTCATACCCCTATACACGTCTGCCTTCAGACGTTTTGGCTGCTGCTCGTCGTTCCGCATCGGGTGTTTTTGAGGATCGTGACCCTTCACTGGTTACGAGGGTCAGAGGTGAAGCCACTTTGCCGGTTCGTTCCCCTGTCGAACCGGCCAGTATGGGCAGTGAGCTTAGGGAGGCCCTCTCCTTACTCACTCAGGTTCTGTCAAAGAGCCTTCCCGTTGCTTCAAGCGAGGCAGCGAGTGGTTTCCAGGCGCCCCCCTATGGCACCGCCTCCCGGGATTGGAAACAGGCCGCTTTCTGATCCCCCTGGTGTTCGACACCATGGGAGGCGTCGGCTGGTTTACCCACGATGGGCTTTCTGTCTTCCGACTCAGGGCAAGAGTCAGACATGCTTGATGTCGAGGGCCAGCAGTCTTCGGACTTGGGGGCAGCTCTTGATTTTGTGTTTGGGTTCCTTCCGGATCTCAAACCATCAAACCAGCCGACAGTGTCAGCCAGGCCACGATCATCGGTCGCACGCCAACAGCCTATGGAGCAACCTGCTTCTGGGCGTCTTCGACCGTGCCAGTCGGTTGAAGCATTTTCAGCCTTGGACTCTAGCTGAGTTCCAAGGCTATGAAGGCTCCGTTCTTCACCAGGGTTGACACCTTTTTGCCTCCGGTGCGTTATCGTTACTACGATTTCGCCAATCCGTCAGTCTGCCAGACTTTGACGGTTTTAGATCAGGACTCCAATTCCCTCGGGCTTTCCAAGCCCAAGTCTGCCGTCATTCCGATGATGACTCTGGAGTCCATGTTGGGCTTATCGAGAGAGATGCTTGGTATACTTCCTCTCTCAGATCACTTCATCTCAGCTTTGGCTGCTTATCTGCCGCCAGATAAGTTTGACGAGGTATAGGCTCCTTTGTGTGTGCTGTCCAAGGCGCTCATGCATCTTACTCACACGCATGCCTGTAACACGGCTAATCTGGAATTAGTTCGGAGGGACTCTGTGCTGGACACAGGCTGTTCCCTTCCTGAGAAGCAGCGCGCTATTCTTCGATCTGCTTCTTTGGCAGGTTCCGCAACTTTTCCATGGTTCCGTGTCGGCGGTCTGGGATGACGTCCTACGTCATTCCAAAGATCAGCTGCTGTTTCTTCAGCTTGATCAGCCTCTATGGGAGGCAGGGGCCGTTCCAAGCCTAACAAGTACCCTTCTGCTTCCTCTGCGAAGCAAAAGGCTGATCCTTCTGCCACCGCTTCTGCTTCTTACTCCAGGGGTAAGGGTAAGCGTCAGCAGACTAGAGGGAAGTATCAGGATTCTTTATTCAGTTGAGGAGGTGGTTTCTCCTCTCACAGACCTCAACTCGTCCCAGATTGGAGGAAGAATAGCAGAGCTTGCAGACCATTGGGCCACCATCACATCCGATCCTTGGGTGTTAGATGTTGTTCGGTCTGGGCTGCGAATATCCTTCCGACGGCACCCCACTCTGACCAGGGTGCCTCTTCCAACCACAGTTCCTTCAGACGTTTTATGTCGGGAACTTTTGTCCATGGAGAGAGGCAGTCTCCTGACAAAGGGGTCGATCAAGGTTGTCAAGAACATTCAGTCAGTGGGGTTCTATTCCTGCCTGTTCTTGGTGCCGAAGAAGGACGGCCGACTCCGACCGGTTATAGATCTGAGTATCCTGAACCAGTCTATCATTGCTCCCAAGTTCAGCATGGAGACTTTCAGGTCGTGCCGCCGTTCAATTCACCAGGGAGATTTCGCTTCCAGCTTTGACCTGTGAGACGCTTACTTTCACGTTCTGATTCATCAGGCGTCACGGAAGTATCTCAGGTTCGCTTTTCTGGGGCAAGTTTACCAGTTCAAGGCCATGCCTTTCGGCCTCAACCTGGCTCCTTGGGCCTTCACCTGACCTGATGTCACATGTGATAGCTTTCCATCGCACACAGTCCAGGGTGACTACTTCGGCATATCTGGTCGATATCCTCCAGAGGCATTCCAATGCTGCCTTACTGGAGTTGGATGTCGCCACTCTGTTGAGCTTGCTCACGTCGCTTGGATTCAGAGTCAACGAGGAGAGGTCGGAACTCAGTCCCTTCTCAGTCATTTTGTCATCTGGGGATGGCTTTCCGCACCCAATTCAATTTGGTGGCGGTTCCCCAGACCAAGGCTGTGGCTCTCTCAGCTTTTGCTCTGACTCTGTCCCAGTCCACATCCACGACGACACAGAGTATTCTCCGGCTGATCGGTCTCTGCGGTTCAGTGACAGATCTCATTCCTCTAGGTCGGCTGCGTGTCATCAGACCTCTCCAACACTTTCTGCTCAGTCGTTGGAGGCTGAATGTCAATTCTCTGGATCTGGTGCTTCAGTTACCAGATTCTCTTATCCTCACCTTCTCCACTGGACGAATGTTCAGTGGATCACGCAGGGTGTCCTGTTGGACTTACCCACGTCCGATCGCGTTCTGACAGCAGATGTCAGCGATCTCGGATGGGGCGCGACGTTGGATCCTCTAGGACTTTCCCTTCACGGGATGTGGGACCAGGATCGGGCATCTCTACACATCAGCCAGCAGAGCTTCTTGCTCTTCTTCTGAGTTTCAGGCAGTGGATCCCTCACCTGTCGAATCGTCAGTCCTTCTGTTGTTCGACTATTCGACAGTGGTTGCTTACATTCGGGACCAGGGCGGCACGCACTCGGTTCCAATGTACGAATTGGCTCGGGATCTTCTACTGCTCGCTCAGGATGTCAATGCCGGTGTGGTTGTTCGTCACATTTCCGGTCGTCTGTACGTCCTAACCGATTCCGTCTCAGGTTCTCTCCAAGATATGAACCTGCAGTCGTCGAATCCTTTTGATCACACCCGTCTCCTCAGTGGGTGTGGGTCAATCTGCTCCGCTCTCTGTCAGCGGCGGTTCCGGCATGTCTCTCTCTACATCGTGACTTTCTTTGCCAAAGTCGACCGAGGAGGTTTCAAGTTGACCCGACTTCATTGTGCCTTGGCACATATCTTTTATCGGGTTCTGTCTCCTCCGTAGTGGTTTTTCGAGACACGCAGTGGAGTTGCTTTTCTTCTTCAAGGAGGCACTCACTCCACTGGTTTAGCCTCTGTGGCTAAGTGGAAGGTTCTTCTGTCGATGGTGTGCGATCACTCTGTTGCTTCTGTCACTCCTTCGATCACGCCGCTTGCGGAGTTTCTGGTTTATGTTTGTTTCTGGGGGTCTCCAGCAATGGGTACAAGTCCATGTTTCGGAGACCTTTTTCATATGTGGTACCGCATTGTTTTGACACTCATCCTTGCCTCTCCAAGCTTGTTCAGCTCTTTTCCTCAGTTTACTCCAAGATGGTCGCTTTCTTGGGCTCTGCTCTGCTTGGGGGTGGGGGGCGTTTGCGCCTTTATCCTGGATGACTATGCGTTTTTTCACATGCCAGATCTCTCCTGCATCTCGATGGATTTGTCTCACTATTCGTGCAGCTTCCGCTCGTCTAGCTACTGGTGATTGTATTACCAATTGTTTTTTCTGCCACGGGGTGCGTGCATTGTCTTCCTCTTTTAATGACTCCGTCATGTTGTCGGATGACGGATGTTATACTGGCAGCCTACTGGAGAAATGCTACATTCTCCTTTTATCTGCGACAGTTGCAGGAGCCGATAGAGGCCCTCTTTCTTTGGCTCAGGCTGTTTGCTATCCCAGCCTTTCAGTTTTTTTTTCAGGGTCAGTTCCAGCTCTGTGCTGTTACTGCCCTTTCTGTCTGTGTGTCGCACTTCACCCAATATGCCTCATCTTTCATTGTCTTTTCTAATGTTTGTGCTGCTATGGTTTGATAGGCCTAGGGATCTCTTCCTCTGTCCACGGTCCAAGTGCTATTGAGTTATGTGTGGGTTGGTTATGTGATTCCCTCCATCCTTTTGTCTATTCAGCCTGTAGTAAGCAATTGAGGTAGGTTGATAAGAAGTATAAATTTTATAGTAAATTTCCTTTCTTATTATACCTACTGAAATTGTTTACATGGAGGCCCTCCCGCCTTCTTATTCGGGTAATAATCCTTCTTCCCCACTGATCACATAACTCCTGTGTTGTTCGGAATCAAAAGAATGACGAATTGATGCATTGCGCACTGTTTTACGGTAGTCGTGGATTTGTACTATGGAAGAGCGTTCCATACTGGGTGTGCGCGGATGGCACTCGACCCAGTTTTGGCTTATTTTTTCGTGGTGTTTTTACACCACTTTTCTTTCCCAAATCTTGGGAAAGATTAAAATAGAGAGTTTATCCGAGTTAGGTTCTTCCATTGTAGTGCAAGCCTGTTGTAAACAATTTCGGTAGGTATAATAAGAAAGGAAATTTACTATAAAATTTATACTTCTGAAGACAGACACAATATACCCCTTTCTGCTGTCCAATCTCTATGGTACCCGTTTGGGTAGGGTCCTATCATGACATAACTTCAACCTATCACGATTTACCATGTTGATGGAATTTTTAAAAAAATACCTTGTACAAATAAGGAGTATACACCTCTCCAATTATGCCTGGTCCTTTCCAGAAAGGTGATAACTTCCTGCACTTACCTTTCTTAGAGGCTGTGTCAAGTTGATACACAAGATCACCTACAGCATAAGTATACTTTTTAATTTTAACATCAAAATCTCTCTTCATTTTCTGACAAGCGGTTTTCAGATTGCTCCTCGCTATTTCATGGCAACTCTTGTATTCTGAGACTAAACGCTGGACATATTCTGCAGAATTCTCGAATTCGGTGACCTTTGCTTAGAAATTGAAAACCAAATCTGTTGGATGGTTCACTTCGCGGCCCAGCATCATCTTGTTGGGTGTAAACCCTGTAAGACGGTGAACTGATGACCGCATCGCACCAGCCAACTGAGGTAGGTATTTGTCCCAATCTTTCTGATTTTTACTGACGTAGCAACTGATGGCATTCATCAGCGTTCGATTTTGTCTTTCTGCACTGCCATTAGCAGATGGTCTGTAGGGTGTGGTTCGGGACTTATGTATTTGCAATGCTTCACAAACAGCGGAAAACAATTTAGACTCAAAACAGGCGCCTTGATCGGAAAACAATTGCAACGGTCTCAATTGCAAAAACTCATTTACTGCAGCACAATCTGCACTTTCGTCAGTGGAATCCCCTAAGGGGATAAATTCAACCCACTTTGTGAATTGACAAACCATAACGAGGAAGTATTTATTTCCCTCGTTACTCTGAGGCAGCGGCCCTAAAAAATCTATGTGCACTCTTTCTATGGGCACCCCGGCATGATAGGTTATTTGCTCCCATTTTGCATATCTCACCGGTTTTTTACCCTGGTTACATTGTGGACACGCTGCTATGTATGTCTCGATATCCTGTGAGATACCATACCAGTAGTAATGTTGACGAACTCTCTCTCACGTCCGTGCTATGCCTAAATGACCTGAAGCAGGTATATCATGTGCAAAGGTTAAAATTTCAGCAGCGAACCTACTTGGTACAACAAAAACCTGGCTGCCATCCTTTCGGATCTTATACAACAGCGTGTCCTTTATAAAAAATCGTTTTCGGTTAATCCAAATGTATTTTGTGGCTTCACTACTGCAAAACAACTCACCCTCACTCGGCTCTTCACCAGTATCTAACCATTCAATGATTGGTATCAGATCAGGATCTTTATGTTGGGTCTCAGCTAGTTCTTCACGAGAACCAACACTGGCTAACAAAATCCGATCATCAGGATCTGACTGTGAGATTCGTCGGACTTGAATTTCGGATGTAGATCCTGGTCCTGGTATACATTCAAGATCAATATGAGTTTGAGTCCAACCCGTGGCAGGGCAGATGAAGTCTGTATCACTGGACATGTTCCACCTGGGTCCCAAGAAAACCTGGAGAATTACCCAAGCCCGGGATGCTTCCAGTGCACTCATTGACCCTATTTATGGCAGAAGATTCATCAGATGCAAATTCAACGATGCCTTTCGCCAAAGGAATCACGTCGTCAACATCTGACTCGAACTTCGTCCAGCTTCGGTGGATTCTGGTACAGTATTTACATCCACCACAGGGAAGTCTGTTTAAATCACACCCATGGAAATAATGTTCACACTGATTTTCCACAGGAATTCATGACAGGGCATCAGCATTGATATGCTGAGCACCTTTTCTGTGTTGCACTACCATATCGAACATGCTCAGTTCCTCAAGCCATCTCGCCAATTGGTTTTGTGGCACTCGGAAACTTATGAGCCATCGCAGGCTGCTGTGGTCTGTTCGCAAGATAAATTTCCTTCCCAGCAAATAGTGACGAAATTGACGTGTGAATCGCACCACTGCAAGTTGCTCACGCCTTGTGATACAATACCGTCTTTGCTGAGGTGACAAAATAAAACTGCCATATGCTGTCACTTTTTCTTGCCCATCTTGAACCTGCAGCAACTCAGCTCATATTGAAAATTTACTTACATCGGTATCCAAGATGAAAAGATCTGTAGAGTTTGGAAATGCCAAAACAGGCGGAGATGTTAACGTTGCCTTTAACCTGTCGAATGCTTCTCATTGTTCTACCTCCCACTTATATTTGCTTTTGCCAGTGACAGCATACAGAGGTTTGGCGAGCTTGGCATAGTCCTGAATGAAAGACCGGTGATAGTTTACCAACCCACAAAAACTTTCAATGTCCCGCGAACACTGAGGTGTTGGCCAGTTCTGTACTACATCTGTAGATGAATCCAACCTTTCTACACCCTTTTCGCTCACTGTTCTTCCTAAAAACTCAATTTCTTTCTGGAAGAACTCACACTTACCAGTTTTGAGTTTAAGATAGTATTGCCGAAAACCTGAAACACCCTCCTGAGATTCTCAAGGTGTGAGATCTCTGAATCCCCTAAAACAAGTAAATCATCGATGTAACCCAAGCAGATGTCCCAATTCAGACCTTGTAAGACCAGCTTTATCACCCTACACCAAGTGAAAGGCGAGCCTGTAAGGCCGAAGGGCATCTTTAAAAACTGGAAACTGCTGTACTTTGTAATAAATGCCGTCTTAGGCTTATCCGCCTCACACACAGACACTTGATGATATACCGCGAGACAGTCGGCCTTTCCAAACCAGGTATTTCCGCTTAATGTATCAATACAATTCGCGGTAATGGGTAAACTTCTTTCCTAGTAACGGAATTAACAAACCTATAATCCACACACCAACGCATGGTGGAATCCCGTTTTCCTGACAAGGACCGGGGCAGACTCCCACTCAGACATAGAAGGCTCACCACGGTTTCTGCGGTTATCAGCTTGGAAGAATGTCTCAACAGGTCACAGACGTGCTCCGGTATTTCTCTCGGTACAGAGCCAGTTGAGGCGCTACTTTCTTGGACTTCAGACCCAGAGTTCTCAAACAGTTGGCGTACCCCACAAATGAGACGATCCGCCGCACTTTCTGTGGGGTCAGTTTCACCAACACTGTTTGTCAAATCAGAGTCAATAGAATAAATGTTACTTACTTCACATGCTCCCCCAATGCATTCCTGTTTACCTATTTCAATTTCGGAATCTGTCAAATTCACAAAACATACAGTCGGTGTTTCATAACCCTTATGCACCGTTGGCAATAGAGTTGCAGTATGTTTTGCATCAGGTTCTATTACGAAGTCAGACAGAGGAGGAACAACATTGCACCCCAACAATAAAACAGAACGAGCTGGTAGTGTAGTACAATGCTCCACAAAAACACGAGACACCTGCATGCTCTCGATGGAATGTTGGAAGTTTACACGTACCCAAAAATATGGTACCTTTATTGACATCAATCTGAGCATTGTGTTTTCTCAACAAGTCCATTCCGAGCAACATGTCATCTTCTATTGGCGCAATGTACAGATTTTCCCAACATTCAAAATCACCAATAGTGACATGTACCGATCCTACTAAACTACCAGCCATCTTCCCATCCCTTGCAGCACTTTGCTGATTGCCTACATGGGGGCACGATGACGCTGTGTTCTGAGGCGTACTGCACGTCGATGGTGCGCTTGTCTTCAACCAATCTAACCCTGCCTGTGCTGTGGTGCAGAGTTTAGTGTTACGATGTTGGAGAGCTGACAGCTGCCCGTCATTGCTCGGTGGTTCTCTCCGGGTACTCCGGCTTCCTCCACCCGTAAAACTGTCACGGTCACGATTAGCCATTGTGCATAAGTATGTGACCTTCAAAACACCGATAAATAAATAAATATCCCTTGCAGCAGTGTTGAACCTTATAGTTTTCAATATGGGGGTGTCCGATTGAACTGATTCAATAGCCTGTCAGAGACAATAGTTACATCAGCGGCGGTGTCGATCACAGCCCAAGCATTTACACCGCGGATGGACAAAGGGACCTCAAGTGTAGAGGAAGACTTTATCCTTTGAATTGTTAATTCCTCCCTCTCTTTATCGGCGAAAAGTTCTGTGTCACTGAGGTCGTTCCGAGTTTCCGGGACGAAATCAGACCTCCGGGTTGGTCCCCGATGAGTTTAAATCTCCTCCAAACCTCACGCGTGTCCCTTTATTTGACCGATTTGCTGGATTGCGAGAGGGACAATCTTTTTGAAAATGTCCATAGCCTTTACAAGAATAATAGATAACTCTGGAGGGTGACGGTGACCTTGACCTTTGTTCAAACTTGGCAAACTTGTCTCTTGAGCCCTGAGTGTCAGTAGGTCTTAGTTCCCCAGGCTGGGTAACTAGTTTGCCTAAGACACTAGTTAACTTATCAGACTTGGTCGCAAGATTAGCTAAGTCAGTTTCAAGGGCCGGAGTGCGTGCCTTTAAAGATGAAAATTCACCAGAATTTCTGTTAGTAAAAAACTTACCCCTAGAACCTTGCTCTGAAAATTGCATTTCTGTATCAGAATCTGAGCTACCACGGCCCTTGGGTATGGACTGTTTTTTAGCTCGATTCTTCTCCTTGGACTTAATTTCCCTAATTTGCCTCACATCTTCATCAGAGTCACCATCTGACTCTGACGCAATGCGACAAATTTCTTTGCGCGATTTTGTACCATAAATTGCAGCATAATTATGCTGATGCCATCTGATACGGTTTATCGCCTGCTCTAAGGTTTGAGGAGTTTCCATACTGACGAGTTCTGCCGCCCGTGCCTCAACACATCCCTGACAGAATCTCAGTATGGCCTGTCGAGTTGTAAATGCCGGAGAACATTCTTGGAACGCCCTCGTAGCTAGAGTCAGGACATCCTTGGCCCACTCTTCCAGAGACTGATTTGGCTGTTGCCTCGCTTGCTGAAATCTCAGCTGCGCGGTCTCTGGCATATCACGGTAACCGAAACGATTTTCCAGACTTGCCAGCATTTGGTCTATTCCAAGGTTAGGGTTTTGTTCCGTTAGCAAGGTAAAGTACTCGCTGGCTTTACCGCTCAAACACCAACACAGTGCTTGTTTTCTTTCATCCGAAACCCATTTCTGAGAATCGCAATAGTTGAGAAATTTCATTTTGAAAGGGTGCCATTGATCGGTACCATCATACCGAAAACCCTTTGGCATATTGGATGGACCACTTCTATGGTGACTGTCTGGGTTCGGGTTTTGTAATGGCGTTGTAAATGAAGTTGGCCACATAGGTGGCTGCCCACCCCACCATGGATATGGAAGAGGCAGAGGTTGATGCTGAAATGCCATTGTTGATGCACATGAATATGCAACAGTCACTGGGGGATATGAATAAGGGGGCGGTGGTAACTGCGAATGTGCACCAAAAACCTGTGGAGTTTGAGTAATTGGAAATATAAATTTTATAGTAAATTTTCTTTCTTATTATACCTACCGCAATTGTTTACTACAGGCTTGCACTACAGTGGAAGAACCTAACTCAGATAAAATACTCTCTATTTTAATCTTTCCCAAGGGATTTGGGAAAGAAAAGCGGTGTAAAAACACCACGAAAAAATAAGCCAAAACTGGGTCGGGCGCCATCGGTGCACACCCAGTATGGGATGCTCTTCCATAGTACAAATCCTCGACCACCGTAAAACAGTGCGCAGTGCGTCAATTCGTCATTCTTTTGATTCCGACAACACAGGAGTTATGTGATCAGCGGGGAGGAAGGATTCTTACCCGAATAAGAAGACGGGAGGGCCTCCATGTAAACAATTTACTATAAAATTTATATTTCTTATCAGCCTACCTCAATTGTTTACTACAGGCTGAATAGACAAAAGGATGGAGGGAATCACATAACCAACCCACACATAACTCAATAGCACTGGAACCGTGGACAGAGGAAGAGATCACTAGGCCTATCAAACCATAGCATCACAAACATTAGAAAAGACAATGAAAGATGAGGCGTATGGTGAAGTGCGGCGCACAGACAGAAAGAGGCTGAAAGGCTGGGATAGACAACAGCCTGAGCTGAAGAAAAAGGGCCCCAAGGGCTGAAACGACAGTGTCCGACCCCCCCCCCCCCCCCCCACACACACACAGGGGTGGGAGGAGCTGCACATCCCCCACAGAAGGGGTAAACTCACACCAGACGTAGTTGAGTCGGGAGGCCTACGAGAACGCACCAAGGCGAGGGCAAAAGGAATTGCCCGAACTGGAAATAACAGAGGTGAGTGCAGTAGAAGAAAAAGGTGAACTCAACAGAAACAGAAAGTAGAAAAACACCCTCAACTACGAGAGAAGGTGGCAAAAAACCCCCAAAAAACGGTGGGTACACGACAGAACCCAGACGGTCGACAGGGACTGAAAAAACAGAAATTCAGCCCTCAACAGAGTGAAGAAATCATGTCCCGACAGTCCCTGATTGACACCTAACTCCAATAACCATTAAATTCATCAACCGAAAAATTCATTGTCGAATTGTGATGACATGATGTCGAAAACAAAACATTTGCGAAAACGGAATAGTAAATAATATACAATAAGAATGTGGTTGAAAATGTAAACGAGAATATTTAAAACACAGTCCTGTTATTATACGATCTTCAGATCCATAATTCCAGTCACAGGAAAACCATTATCGACGAGTTAAAATATCACTGTTATGAAGCAATATGGCACACATCCACCACGTGTGCGGATAATCAAAAGAATGACGAATTGACGCACTGCGCACTGTTTTACGGTGGTCGTGCGTGGATTTGTACTATGGAGGAGTATCTCATACTGGGTGTGCGCTGATGGCGCTCGACCCAGTTTTGGCTTATTTTTTCGTGGTGTTTTTACACCACTTTTCTTTCCCAAATCTTTTGGGAAAGATTAAAATAGAGAGTATTTTATCCGAGTTAGGTTCTTCCACTGTAGTGCAAGCCTGTAGTAAACAATTGAGGTAGGTTGATAAGAAATGGTGGTCCCCAATTTTGTGCATTATTTCCGAAGGTAGCAGTAGGCTGTTGAAAACTTTTCACCTGAGGTCCAACACCACAAACACTCTGGGGCAATCCACTATGAATGGAATAAAGTGTTGGTAGTTGATACAGACGCAACAGTTTGGGGCACCGCTGAAACAGCAGCGCATGCCGTGTTAAAAATTTGTCCATTACTGGAAACTACTTGGGGGCTGTTGAGTTGTATTGTACACCGGCCCTGAATGTTGGACGGCACTGTTCCTACTTGTAATTACCTCACTTGAACCCATAGTAAATATTGGCACATTCTGCACTGGGGGTAACCCCTGATCAGAAACATTCGCCAGAGAAACCTGATATTGTGATCCAGGTATTGGTGTTCGAGTCGCCCCGGGACCAGGTGGCGGGACATCAACCCCTGGAAAAACTGGTCGAGTTGAGGGGCACATATCCTGTGTCCTATGATTATCCATTCATTGATGCACAGTGTTTAGTAGACTGGCTCGCTCACTGGAATGTGCAGGCATCCCAGCTGCCGAACCACCATATTGTGTACCGACTACTCCTGCCGTTGTATTTGCCTCTCCAACCAGTAGAGAATTCCACATGCTTCGTGTGCTGGTGGTCTGCGCTATAGGTTGATCACCATAGCTGATAACACTCAACACTTGCATGGTCTGTACTGTCGTGATTGGCGTACTGACTTGTGTGTTCCCTACATAATATTTAGTACTCGATGAACTTGGGTTTGGGGCTCCCACTGGTGCCAACCCCACCCCTGATGTAGTCGTGTCAACTGGGATGTTCTGGTCTGACCAGTATAATTTATTTTTGAGATCCTGATATTGATCAGTTCTCCGGGCAGGCAAATTATCTGGTCCATCTCTGAGTACTGACATTTCTGCATTGTACCGTTCATTATTAACTACTGCAGTTTTGCTGTCAGTTGTTGGTGGTGTATTTGTCTTAACTGACGGCATTTTGTCACCTGTCAGCTGATACAGTGAAACTGGGTTGAATGTAGATCTTGATTCAGTTGGTAACGAACAATTATTGACAACCTGGCTGGCGCAGGGTGTGTGAACTCAATCACTGCCCATTGATCCTTCGAGCCATGAAAGTATGGGATTTCAACTAGGTCCTGTTGACATAGAAGGCCTACCTCGATTCTCTTTTTGATTATATCTGTGGTGACTTTTGGGCCTACATATGGTATGGCTAACAATTCCTGAATAGGAACAGTATTTACATTTATTTTCTGACTCATATTCTTAATCAGAAATAAAAATCCAAACTACTCTATTCCCTCTGTTTGATGAAAAACGAAAGTGGAAAATAGACAATAAATTAATTTTTAAATGACAAGAATGACAATTGAAGTGTGATATTTACAAATGCTGCATGTGTGCGTGCACACACTGACGGGTGAAAATACTAATACAAAAATACAAAAACATTTTCTCTTTTTTTTTTTTGTGATGTAAAAATGACAATTCTCGGTTAATGAATTCCAACTTCGACAAGTAGCATTATAAATGAAAACAATTCGGTAATTCGACAAAATTGGATGCAAGAAGTCGCAGCCGATGAAAAACACGTGACAAAAAAGTTTGGTTTCCCGCAGACAATTTCTTTATGAAAAACGCCAATAATGTAAAATTTGGGTGGATGAATTCTACATCAAAATGAATGCAAAGCATATAAATGAGATACTTACGAATAATGAATGAACAGCAAATATGACACTGGATGATGATGAATACGATGAACAATATAAATGATGAGCTTGAATAAACACAACTTGTCGGTCTGGAATTCTGATCTCGTCTGATTTGGGTGAATCCGGTACTTCCTGCTCACGGAACTAATACAGCCGACCTTGACATTACAATTCACATATCAGTATGAATTGAAAAATTCTTGCATTATCATTTCATTGGTGGCAGCATCACCAAATAAAATGTCAAGTTTACTTAAAACTTGTTCCAACAGATACAAGAACTTTTCTTGCTGTACCTTGCAATGATTTTCTTATTGCACGCATAAGCAATGCACTTGTCATTTCGGAATCGTTTATGAGACAATGTACCTCAAACTTCCATTCTCGAAATGAAACATCTCCCTTTTGAGGTGGATCATCACCTGAAAATTGTGGTATGTTGGGTGCATTTGGTAAAGATCTGATAAGGTGTGTTAAATCAAGATCTCTTTCTGGAGGTTGTAGCTGTACAAATTTGGGTTTAGCACCAGCAGTGTCAGTAGTATTCTTTCAAGAATAAAGAGACTTAGGTGTGCTGGTAATCACTGGAATAGGTTTTTTTTTCAGTTTTCAGAGATATTTTATATTTGCCACTGGCTGACAATGCCTTTAGCATTTCTTCTTCTGACATTGAATGAGCCATAATTAATGTGATTCAATATATTATCTTACTGGCTTTACAACAATATAGAGCAGTAAATATACTACAAATTTTTTCTGAGAAACTCTCAGAAAGTAAACACCAGATTCTGATGCCAACAAAACAGCAACTTTTGGGTCACACACTTTTACATGAGGGTCAACCTTTTCAAAATATTGTTCTTATGGTTACATATAATAATGAGTTGTATATAGATAATAAAACAAATAGCAAATTTTCTTAAAATATACAAGTTGGTTATCCCTGAAGCAATAATTCCCGTTCTTAAAATAAACAAGTTGGTTATCCCTGAAGCAATAATTCCCGTTCTTAAAATAAACAAGTTGGTTATCCCTGAAGCAATAATTCCCGTACTTAAAATAAACAAGTTGGTTATCCCTGAAGCATTAATTCCCGTTCTTAAAATAAACAAGTTGGTTATCCCTGAAGCAATAATTCCCGTTCTTAAAATAACAAGTTGGTTATCCCTGAAGCAATAATTCCCATTCTGCCAGATAAACTCCTGTTCTTAAAATAAACAAGTTGGTTATCCCTGAAGCAATAATTCCCGTTCTTAAAATAAACAAGTTGGTTATCCCTGAAGCAATAATTCCTGTTCTGCCAGATAAACAAGTTGGTTACCCCTGTAGCAATAATTCCTGTTCTGCCGGATAAACAAGTTGGTTATCCCTGAAGCAATAATTCCCGTTCTGCCGGATAAACAAGTTGGTTATCCCTGTAGCAATAATTCCCGTTCTTAAAATAAACAAGTTTATTATCCCTGAAGCAATATAATTCCCGTTCTGTCGGATCATTACATAAACAAGTTGGTTATCCCTGAAGCAATAATTCCCGTTCTACCAGATCATTACAAGTAAACAAGTTGGTTATCCTGGAAGCAATAATTCCCATTCTGCCGGATCATTACATAAACAAGTTGGTTATCCCTGAAGCAATAATCCCTGTTCTGCCAGATCATTACAAATAAACAAGTTGGTTATCCCTGAAGCAATAATTCCCGTTCTGCCGGATCATTACATAAACAAGTTGATTATCCGTGAAGCAATAATTCCTGTTCTGCCAGATCATTACATATACAACAAGTTGGTTATCCCTGAAGCAATAATTCCCGTTCTACCGGATCATTACATAAACAAGTTGATTATCCGTGAAGCAATAATTCCTGTTCTCCCGGATCATTACATATAAACAAGTTGGTTATCCCTGAAGCAATAATTCCTGTTCTGCCGGATCATTACATAAACAAGTTGATTATCCGTGAAGCAATAATTCCTGTTCTGCCGGATCATTACATATAAACAAGTTGGTTATCCCTGAAACAATAATTCCCATTCTGCCGGATCATTACATAAACAAGTTGGTTATCCGTGAAGCAATAATTCCCGTTCTGCCGGATCATTACATAAACAAGTTGATTATCCATGAAGCAATAATTCCTGTTCTGCCGGATCATTACATATAAACAAGTTGGTTATCCATGAAGCAATAATTCCCGTTCTGCCAGATCATTACATATACTGATAAAGCCAATGATCTTCTGATGGGATAATTTGTTCCTTTTGTCAAAAAAACTTGTTTTATTACAATTTTCAGAAGAGAGCCTTTGGAGCGCTCGCCAGTCAGTTGGATTAAAGCAATGTGTTCATTCAGTTTCTATACAACTGTTTTACTGATAAAGCCGCCGATTTTCTGATGGGATAATTTGTTCCTCTTGTCAACACAAACTTGTTTTATTACAATGTAGTATGGTGCCTTTGGAACACTTGTCGGGCAATTGGATTAAAACAACGTTTTCATTTAGTTTCTATAAAGCTGTTTCATTGATAATGCCAACAAGCTTCTAATGGGACAATTTGTTCCTTTTGTCCACAAAAATTTGTGTTATTACAAATTGGAGAAGAGTGCCTTTGGAACGCTCGTCAGTCAATGGGATAATATGTTCCTTTTGTCTACAAAAACTTGTTTTATTACAATTTGCAGTAGAGTGTCTTTGGAGCACTTGTCAGCCAATTGGATTATAACAACGTGTTTATTTAGTTTCTATAAAGCTGTCTTACTGATAAAGCCAACGATCTTCTGATGGGATAATCTTACACAAACTTGTTTTATTACAGTTTGTAGTAGAGAGCCTCTGGAGCACTCGTCAGTCAATTGAATTAAAACAATGTGTTCATTTAGTTTCTATAAAGCTGTCTTACTGATAAAGCCAACGATCTTCTGATGGGATAATTTGTTCCATTCGTCAACACAAACTTGTTTTGCTACAATTCTCTGCAGAGTGCCTTTGGAGCACTCGTCAGTCAATAGGATTAAAACAACGTGTTAATTTAGTTTCTTTAAGGGTGTTTTACTGATAAAGCCAACGAGCTTCTGGTGGGATAATATGTTCCTTATGTCTACAAAAACTTGTTTTATTACAATCTGCAGCACTCGTCATTCAATTGGATTAAAACAAGCAATAATCCTCGTTCTGCCAGATCATTACATATAAACAAGTTGGTTATCCCTGAAGCAATAATTCTCGTTCTGCCGGATCATTACATAAACAAGTTGATTATCCGTGAAGCAATAATTCCTGTTCTGCCGGATCATTACATATAAACAAGTTGGTTATCCCTGAAGCAATAATTCCCGTTCTGCTGGATCATTATATAAACAAGTTGATTATCCGTGAAGCAATAATTCCTGTTCTGCCGGATCATTACATATAAACAAGTTGGTTATCCCTGAAGCAATAATTCCCGTTCTGCCAGATCATTACATAAACAAGTTGATTATCCGTGAAGCAATAATTCCTGTTCTGCCGGATCATTACATATAAACAAGTTGGTTATCCCTGAAGCAATAATTCCCATTCTGCCGGATCATTACATAAACAAGTTGATTATCCGTGAAGCAATAATTCCTGTTCTGCCGGATCATTACATATAAACAAGTTGGTTATCCGTGAAGCAATAATTCCCGTTCTGCCAGATCATTACATATACTGATAAAGCCAATTATCTTCTGATGGGATAATTTGTTCCTTTTGTCAAAAAAACTTGTTTTATTACAAATTTCAGAAGAGAGCCTTTGGAGCGCTCGCCAGTCAATTGGATTAAAGCAATGTGTTCATTCAGTTTCTATACAACTGTTTTACTGATAAAGCCGCCGATTTTCTGATGGGATAATTTGTTCCTCTTGTCAACACAAACTTGTTTTATTACAATGTAGTAGGGTGCCTTTGGAACACTCGTCGGGCAATTGGATTAAAACAACGTTTTCATTTAGTTTCTGTAAAGCTGTTTCATTGATAATGCCAACAAGCTTCTAATGGGACAATTTGTTCCTTTTGTCCACAGAAAATTTGTGTTATTACAAATTGGAGAAGAGTGCCTTTGGAACGCTCGTCAGTCAATGGGATAATATGTTCCTTTTGTCTACAAAAACTTGTTTTATTACAATTTGCAGTAGAGTGTCTTTGGAGCACTCGTCAGCCAATTGGATTATAACAAGGTGTTTATTTAGTTTCTATAAAGCTGTCTTACTGATAAAGCCAACGATCTTCTGATGGGATAATCCTACACAAACTTGTTTTATTACAATTTGTAGTAGAGAGCCTCTGGAGCACTCGTCAGTCAATTGAATTAAAACAATGTGTTCATTTAGTTTCTATAAAGCTGTCTTACTGATAAAGCCAACGATCTTCTGATGGGATAATTTGTTCCATTCGTCAACACAAACTTGTTTTACTACAATTCTCAGCAGAGTGCCTTTGGAGCACTCGTCAGTCAATAGGATTAAAACAACGTGTTGATTTAGTTTCTTTAAGGGTGTTTTACTGATAAAGCCAACGAGCTTCTGGTGGGATAATATGTTCCTTATGTCTACAAAAACTTGTTTTATTACAATCTGCAGCACTTGTCATTCAATTGGATTAAAACAACGCGTTCACTTAGTTTCTATAAAGCTGATTTACTGATAAAGCCAACTCTTCTGATGGGATAACTTGTTCCTTTTGTCAACACAAACTTGGTTTATTACAGTTTGCAGTAGAGTGCCTTTGGAGCAATCATCAGTCAATTGGATTAAAACAACGTGTGCATCTAGTTTCTATAAAGCTGTTATACTGATAAAGCCGACGAGCTTCTGATGGGATAATTTGTTCCCGATGTCCACAAAAACTTGTTTTATTACAATTTGCAGTAGAGTGCCCTTGAAGCACTCGTCAGTCAATTGGATTAAAACAACATGTTCATCTAGTTTCTATAAAGCTGTTTTATTGATAAAGTTGATGAGCTTCTGATGGGATAATTTGTTCCTTTTGTCCACACAAACTTGTTTTATTACAATTTGCAGAGGAGCGCCTTTGGAGCACTCGTCAGTCAGTTGGATTAAAACAGTCCTTGTGGATCAAATATAACTGATAAAGTCAACGATCTACTGGAAGGATACTGTCTTCCTCTTGTCTACACCTGCTTGTTTTATTATAGTTTACAGTGGAACACCTTTGGAATGCTAACTGAAAAAGTTAACGATCAGCCAATGGGATAATTTGTTCCTTTCGTCCTCTCAAGCTCGTTCTACTACAATTTACTTTAGAGTGCCTTTGGAGCACTCGTCAGCAAGGTGTACCAAAACAATCCATGTGTATTAAGTATAACTGATGATACAATCAATGATTCACTGATAGGATAATTTATTCTTCTTGCCCAAAACCGATCGGCTTTCAGATGCACGCACGCACGCATTTCCCTGGATAATCCTTACACATTTAGTATAGCATTGCAAACCCCCTCCCAGACAGCACCCCCCAAGTAAAATACAGTTAACTAAACTTAACAAAAACTACAATTTTTCCAACGCTATGGCGCAGCGTTATTGTAGATATGTTGTTGAACCTTTCTCGTTTTCTTGAGTTCTTCTTTATTTTAATTTTGTTGTTTTTTATTATCTGTAATTTCATTAAAATTTGTAAATACCGGTGGATTCATCCTGTGTGTATTCTCAGAATAATAACAAAGTCAATCAAAAAATGTAACAAAGTCGGTGACAATAGTGTTTTGTTTCAATATGGCGAGTAACATAACATTAGACGAGGTCCAGACGAACCTGGAATATGATTTTGTAGCCAATTATAACAACACACTACCTTCTACCGACGAGGCTGAAGACTCACCCTTTCACAGCAATACTCATGAATGTAATTACTACACACCGGAACAATTTCTACATGCCCCCAACAATGGTACCCATCCTTTTCGCTCTTCCATATCAATTGTCAAAGCATTAATGCCCACTGGGATTCCCTGAACGAACTCTTGTTCAATTTCCAAGGATGGCAGAGTAATTTCGATATCATTGGACTGACAGAAATCTTCCAAATTCCCTAAAATATCACATACTCCCTCGAAGGCTATCATCAACTCATTAAACACAATCGCCCTGATGTTGATGACGTGAGAGGGGGTGTAGGATTCTTGAGTTGTGAAGGAGGTCCGTTCGTCTACTGGACGAGCCAGTAGATGAACGGAACTCCTTCTCAATGTTAACAGGACAAGGACTAAATTTCTTGACAGCTTACCAACCAACACTCACCCGAGAATATGGAATGATCTCGACATTGAATTGCGTTTCGTAATGAACAGAAATGGTTTCAAAAAACAACTCAAGTTAAAATTACTCTCCTCATACACAGGAAATGTCTACTGCGACAATCCTCACTGCCCTGACTGTGTTATATGAGGAATAGAACCCTCAGCCAATCTGGCTAATACATTTGTGAAAAACCCAACTTTATTTATTATTATTATTATTATTATTATTATTATTATTATTATTATTATCTTGATCTAAGGCCTTTCTGCTATATATACTTTGGAGTGTGTCCAAATCGCGACACAAGCTTCTTGCTGTCATAGGTGATAGGTGATATTTGCTTTGCACAGCACGTAAGTAGTGTCCTACAATTGCTTAACCAAGATAAGGTCTGGAGAATCTCACAATCTTGACTATTCACGCCCGCTCTCAGATACGTAGCGACTAAATTTGACATAGACCTAGAATATTTTGCCGATCCACCAACTCACTGATATCTTAGTGAATGTTATATATACAGCTTGTTTCCACCGTTATATAATTTATATGACTCATACTTCTGGTTGGCAACAGGTAGACAGCCAATCTGGCTATGTCGTCTCCCTGTGGTATATTTGCTAGATATTAATCCAATTAATGTATATACTGCAAAATAAAGTATCTATCCATCCATCCATCCATCCATCCATCCATCCATCCATCCATCCATCCAGAGCAATGGAATTTCATTTTTCATGAGGAATACATACAAATCTTTGCGAGCTAATCATTTCAGAAAGAAAACTGTGGATATTCGCTCACGATTGTATGAAATGTATTATCCCTGATTAATTCGCATCCCATGCAATCTATTGCAAAATTAATCTCATCTTCTACAGCTCTGGAGTCACACACACGACAAAGTCTTTCGTTGAGAGGCAAAGGAGGCTGTCTGTTTCTACCTTTCTCTACAAGTGATTTGTGATTACTTATTCTCAGACGAGTGAACATATTTTTGGCATCCAACGACGTGGTGTGCAAAAGATATGGTTCCAAACTGTACGATGGTAGCTGGTATAATTTCTGAACATATTTAACCATGTGAAGTGCTGCATCTTTGTGTAATGGGTATCGCCCAACTTCAGCTCATACAACATGGTTGGAAGATTTGTTGCCCACACCCAGTAGTAGCTTGCAAAACCGAAGATGGACATTTTCACTTGGTGTGTTATCGAAGGATACGTTATTTAACTCAGCAGCCCAAATTCCACTTCCATAGAGTAGCATGGGTTTTTATAAGGAAATCAAAAAGTTTTAAGGAGGTGGATATTGGTGGGAACCATTTGTTCCTAAAAGCAGTTTGCAGGCTATGAAATGCCTTTAAGCCTGTAAGACTCAACTCCTTCTGTGCATTTGGCATTTTACCTGTATTTGTAAAAGTTAAACCCAGATATGTATACTTGGAAGTTTGTTCTAAAAGTTCAGTGCCAATATAAAACTTTGGGATATGCTTCATTCTGCGTGAGTTAAAAATCATAATTTTTTTATCGATGTTTACACTTAAAGCATTTTGTCTGGTATATTCTAATTTCTCAAAACAATGCTGGAGGCTGGAAGGAGAGTCTGATATTAAAGCCAAATCATCAAAGAGTAAGTGGTTAATTCTGGTATTGTTAACAGCAACGGGGGCACAGTCATCATCAAAATGTAATTTTATGTCATCGATGTATATTTTAAATAATGTCGGAGAGACCCTGCAGCCTTGCCTCATGCCAATAGTCGATAGAAAAGACGGACCTACTCCATCCTTTGTTTTGACTTGGTAGTAGCTTGAGCTGTATAAGGATTGTAAAATGTTTAACATTTTGTCACAGATCCCTATGTTTCTTAGCTTTATGAATAGAATATCTCTGTCTACAGTGTCAAAAGCCTTCCTGAAGTCTACAAAGGCTACATACAGCGGTCGTTTAATTATTTTATATTTGTTAATCACCGTTTTGAGTATGAAAGCGCCATCTATTGTGCTACGCTCCTGTCGAAACCCAAACTGATTATCACTAATAAGAGAATTGACCTCAAGAAAGCTGTTAATCCTTTCGTTAATCACTTTATTAAACAATTTACCCAAGGCATTACTTATTGCTATTGCCCTGTAGTTGTTTGGGTCATGTCTGTCACCTTTCTTGTATAGTGTTGTTAGAACAGATTTACTCCATGAAACAGGATAATGTCCAGAATCAAAGACTAAATTAAACAATTTCGTTATGTGGTCTATTAAATTGGGCAAGATTGTTTTCAACAGCTCGTTAGAGATATTATTTTCGTCTGTGGCTTTCCTATTTTTCAGACGCATGACTGTGTGAAGAATTTGTTTCAGAAAAGCTATAGTTATTAATAGGACACTTGATACTGTTGTCGGACATTTGCCTGTCTCAAACACTTCTTCGGCTTGCAAAGCAGTGCTTTGAAGAAGTCTACAGAAGTGTCCGAGTCCAAGTGGTGTTCCTCTTGGCTATTACTCTTTCGTATCTCATTAATTTTTTGCCAGTATATTTTGGGGTCTGATGTTGAAAGCTCTTCTAAGTGATTGCACAAATTTTTGTAATATAATTTGTACTTTCGTTTTGTAGCCTTTTTGTATACTTTTTTCGCAATAAAGAAGTCACGTATCAGTGTCTTTTCGTGAGGATGTCTGTTAAGCGAGTTTATAGCTCTTTCCATCCGAATCTTGAGATGTTTACAATCGCTGTCAAACCATTTATTTTGGAGTTTCTTTTGGACATTTTACATGAAAGTGCTTTAGTTGCAGTTTTGTTAATGAAGTCTAATATTTCTGAAAAATCTCTCAATGCATTCTCAGTGCCATCGACATTTTCGGCATACGGCTTCATTATAAACTGATGTTTTTTACTTTGGATCGCTGAACAATGTAATGTGGTTAACACCTTTGCAGCGCTTTCTCTGGCCCATGTCAGTAACATTTTTGTTTCGTATAGGCATACTTTTTTTTTCCTTTTTGGAACCCACACTACAGATAGAATATTTGAAATGCTGGGTTAATTGGCAGTGGTCTGAGTATTTATTTGCTGTTTTCACACAAAAATAATCCACATTGGATAGATACATGTTGGATATCAAAAAATATAGTCAACCACACTCGCCCCGTTGTATTGGAAACTGGTAAAATTACCCATAATGTCCCCATGACATCTACCATTAATTATTCGGAGCCTTGCACTCTGGCATAATGATAATAATTGCCTGACATATGAATTTACAATGCTGTCTAGGCTCGATCGATTCGAAATGGAGTCTATAATATAAGAACTTGGTAACGGTGTATACTTGTCACTGTCACCTGTAACATAATCCGGCAGATTACCAGTACGTGAATTGAAGTCCCTCCCACCCCCATGAAAGTCATTGTGTTTGCGGAGTATGATTTTAATTTGTTGTCAATGCCGTGGTACTCGGACGATTCAACATCTTTTGATAACCAGGTGTATATAACTAGGTGTATATACACAGATACAAAAATTACTGGATCTGGGATATTGAATAATTTCCCATCAAACTGCACCAATACTGATACTTCGTTGACTGTAAAAAACTTCTGGAAAAATGGCTTATACTTGTCGAGATAGTAAAATGCAACTCCTTTTGAATTTTTGAGTTGCTGCGTCGCATATCTACACAAGAATACTTGGTAATGTCGTCCATACTTGAATGCCACGTTTCCGTTAACGTTCTGAAGTCATAACGTTTTAGTAGCCCGTTGCAATCCGGATCGGTAATTTTGTTCATAAGGCCCTGTGCATTCCACGCAGTATAGCACACTGAACCAAGTAATCATGACAACTTCATCTAAAAAGCCAGATTCCAGCCATCGTTTTTAAGTAGCCCATTGCAATCCGGATCGGTAATTGGGCTACTTAAGAAGTTTAGGTGCTGGACTCCTGATTGCCAGGCGGTGTTTCCAAGGGTTCAAATCCCAGCGGAGGATCAGAAACCAACATTCAAAATTCCTCTAAAACATGATTGTGTCATTTGAAAAACACACACAAGCCCATGCCCATCTTCGTCTGAGGCCATCCACAGCACTTTCGTCGTACTGTAGCCAGCGCATTCCACACTTTCATGCTGCTGCCGAAAGGAAGATGAACCAAGTAATCATGAAGACTTTATCTAAAAAGCTAGATTCCAGCCATCGTTTTTAAGATGGTGTGCAATGGTTTAGTGGTTTAGGCACTGGACTCCTGATTGCCAGGCGGTGTTGCCAAAGGTTCGAATCCCGGCGGGGGTTCAGAAACCAACATTCAAAATTCCTCTAAAACATGATTGTGTCATTTGAAAAAAAAAAACCCAAAACACACACACACACACACACACACACACACACAGTCTTGTCTTCCCTACATACCGAGGTACCCCATTGTTTGTCTTTTGTGTGGACTAACGGTTTCTACCTCGTTTTGCCGGTACAGTTCTGGGAAAACAACCGAGGTAAAGGGTTTCTTTTGTCTTTTGTACCTCGGTAAGGCAAAACACGCAAACTCTTTTGTCTAGTTACCTCGTCAAGTTGGTAAGACAAACCCACACACACACACACACACCACACACACACAATGCTGAAAAAAAACATGGACGTATACGCATAAAAATCATAATGATGGTGATGAGGGATCCATGTAACTATTCCCGCTGAAATCGTCGCGTGGTATCACATTCAGTGGTAAAACTTATAAGAATGATTTCATTCAAACATAAAAGTCGATTATAGAATGCTAACTGGCACCTTAATTACATGTTTAAGGTTTGTGAGACTATTTTCATGGAAGGCTATACAAAGAAAAAGCTAGCTTTTCGAACATGAAACGGTAGTTTAGCAAATACACGATCTAAAGCAACAACTGCCCTCATCCTAAGTTCTTACATTTCAACAATGAAAAGCCATAATAGTAAAATTTATGTCCCCACCCCGAACAGCTTTGGAGCCGAATGGCTCTGGCCATTTTACTTCAACCGTGGATAGCAAAAATAAGGCCTCCCCGCCCGTGCTGCCGTAATAGCCCTGCAACCAGTAATTCTGTTCACAGATCTTACCCCAACATCCTCAAATCCACAAACGTTAACAATTACACAACCCATATAAAGAATATGTATGCATGAGAATAAGCATGACGTTATTGAATAATTAGCATGCAAACACTAGCATTCTGAAACTGTCAGCCTTCAGAGTATCAATGAGCAGCTTATTGGGGGGAATCAAGGCAGTATAACTCCCCCATCCTTCCCCCTATGTGTTAATGAGCAGACATTTTACTCTAACGGATTTGCATGAAAGTGGTCCAAAAATCA
This sequence comes from Pictodentalium vernedei, assembly GCA_031216915.1. NCBI lineage: Eukaryota > Metazoa > Mollusca > Scaphopoda > Dentaliida > Dentaliidae > Pictodentalium > Pictodentalium vernedei. The sequence continues at coordinate 334,554,159 of CM062288.1, read as the reverse complement.
CTTCCATGTAAATCTGCAAAAGCAGAATGTTAGCTCCGAGCACAAAGACTCCCATCCCACCCCAAAATGTTGATCAGCGGGCATTTTACTCCAACAAACCCACATGTAAGTGGTCTGAAAATCACTTCCATGTAGGTCCGCAAAAGTAAAATGTCCGTCCCCACCCCGAGAAGGGCTGAACCCAAATATCCCAATCCTCGCACACATCTCCATAATGCACACTCTCACGTACATGCATGCTAGTTAATACATTTGTATATACATATATATGTGAATGAACGTTTTAGTGTAGTTATTATGTACACATTGTTCTTGTGTCTATATATTGTAAAAGATTCCACATTTGTCTACGTAAAACTGAGAGGCCATGATCTGTGAAAGAGTCAAGCTGTTTGATTACATTAGAATTTACTTGCATGATCGGTAGCGGAAACTGCCGTGGAGGGAATCTGTTCATGTAGTCATCAGACCTTTCTATAGTTTGGTTCATCAATAAACGATCTGTCCCCTGTGCCACATGTGGCAACCTGTCTTTTATAAATCTTATTTGATCTCTTGGAACCTGATGTTTGAGAGCGGCATGCTCTCTGACGTTGTGAGATGTTATGACATTATCGGAGCGATTCACACTGTGCAGAGCATATTTAATACTTTTCGCCAATACTTTTATTCCTATTTGGTTAACATGGTAATCATCTCTGTATAAATGTTTACGTAACATGCCACTATTTGAGACAAATCCACTGGTGTTATCTAGATAGGTACACTCCATGCGGTCGCAAGGATCTCTGTATAATTTATTCCATAATTACTGAATCAAGAGCTGGATGATGTGGCATGGCAGGGGTTCCGATAGGTTATAATAAATGGTGTCGGGGGGAAATTTCGATCATCGTAGCAGACGCCGGAAGCCTCTGCCGCATGTGCCAAAGGCACATGCCTTTGAAGGGGGGTCTGGGGGTTCTCTCCCCCCTCCCCCCCCCTCCCGGAAAATTTGGAATTCTAGGTGCTCTGAGGTTGCTTTAGGGACACTCTGGCCTAAAAATTGTACGAAAAATTATCCAAAAAACTTTGTCTTTTTACCTTGTAAAACTGAAAAAAGTCGTCACCACAACTGGAAAATTATTCATCGAGCAGGCGCGTAAATTTTCAGACTGCCATTATGATATTATGTGAAGAATAATTCCTGACACCTCACAAAATGTGCATTTTGACTTCAACTTTTCAACAAAATGCCAATGTTTGACCCGAAACCCTGTTAATGTATAGTGTAAACAATTGTGCTTTTTATAAATCGCAAGTCCACAGTTTGGAAATTCAGCGGGTCATGCATCAAGGGAGAGCATTCCAAATTGAAGAACTCTAAGCAACGCCACCTAGTGAATGATGACGCGACACCCGTGTCAGACTCAGTCTTAGTATTGTTAGACTGTGTTGGTCGTTCGTAAGAACAAATACTAGAAATACTCAAAATGGAAATGGGCGTCATTTCTTCTCAAATGTCTACAATGTAAACTAGCTTTGAATGGAAGGATGCAAGCTATATTTAGAAATTGAAGGCTCATGTTATCAAAGTCTGAGATTACTTATTATTATTTAGAATCAGATATGGAATACAGCGAATCCTATTTTATGAGACATATTATCATTGGGCGTCACGTATTGACACGTAAAACATGAGCAGTGTCATTAATTTCCATTGAATGGAAAAGAGATCAGGAGTTCTTTGAAAGCTAATTTGATTACCTCCCTTAGACTACAAGCGTTTACTTCTAATATGATTGTAAGATGATCCTGCAGTTCACCGTCATTCACACGGCTGTTTTGTCCCAATCAATGCAGTTTCCAACAGAGTTGGTTCATTAGTGGATGACGGACATTATGGAAAACTGTGTTGGAAGCAAGGGGGCCAGGGGAGGGGTGGGGAGGGGGGCACGTGTCACACATAGACTCGCGTTTGCCATGTACTGTCAACCAATTTTTGAGAGGGGGGGTACACTATTGCGTGAGGCTGCGTACTCACTAGTGCATGTTACTTGGAATCTTACAGATGTGCAGCTCAATGCATTTAGTAACCCTTTATCTAATGCTACTTTGTAACATAAAATTTCTGTTTTTTGCTTTCAGAACAAAGGCTATGACCCCATAGACAGCTTCTAGCTGCCCGATATCGAGGAAATTGTCATTTGATTATCATATTTCTGATAGGTTTTCAAAATTAGTGTTAATCACATCAGGCAGATAGACACCGTTACAAATTTCCTGAATATCAAAGCACGTGGATGTCATTGGCATCCCCGTGCTTTGATGTTCAGGAAAATTGTATGGGCTATTGTGTGGGTCTGCCCTCCAAACCCGCATTTAGTTGACTTAGGGTAAACAATTGGTGGGGTTGGCCAGGAAATGGTGAATTCGTCAAGTCCCACTAGGATGCTGCACTCGGGTAACTGACATTCGACTTATAGGCCGGCCCTCCTGTAATTCGAATGCTGGTTACCCGAGTGTACCATCCCAGTGGATCATGAGGAATAAGGCCAACACTGAACAGCTTACATGTACAATGACATGGTGTTAAAATTTACTATAGAGGTAGAGATTGGAATGAGCATCAGTTTGAATAACGTGGGGCATCAGCAACAGACTGACATTGATTGTCGGGCGATCCCCTGGCCTGTGTTTCTCGTCTCCTCGGTCAGCCGGGTTCCTGAAGAAGCCACGGGAGTTTGAGCGACCGCAAGGCATAGCCGTGGAGCGCAAGCCGGTCGGAAAGACAACCATCCCAACCGAAGGGGGAGATCGCCTGCGCCCACGTTCGCATCTGGGCATTGAGAATAAGCTGTTGAGCTCAGGAATAATGGATAGCTTTTCAAGGACTTTCAACAACCCTTTGAGAATTTTCAAGGTTCACAGCATGTGAATACCAAAAGTAGCTTCACCACTAGACATTTACAGCAATGGACTTCTCCCCACATTTTTAACGGCTCAGAAACCCTTCACTGCAGTGTTTTTGCCTCAAAAAGCACACTGCAGTGTTTTTGCCTCAAAGCCTCCAAGAGAGGATTTAAGGTGACCTTTGAAGACATTCAGTTAGAGAAACACCGAACAATAAACACCATTCATCCAGACAATTAGACTAAACCGTAATAGGTTTTTAAAAGTTACGATTTGAAGTCAATAAAATCATAGAAATACTGATCTTGCTGGAGTTAGTCAACATAACCTGCGCTAATAATATCAATATTTGTATGTTTTCATGGGTGGATATGGGGGTGGTATTAGCTATTTCCCTACTTGTGGCGCCATGCCTCAAACCACATCCATCTTGACAAATTAACATACAAATGTAATCAGTGCAAAGGAGAGAGCAGTTCAACATTTAAAGTCTGCCACCAGATGGCCTCAGATTTCAAATGTTAAACTGTTTCTCCTGAAAGCACACTGCAGTGTTTTTGCCTCTCACTTTTCAACACAGTGCAGTCATTCATGAGTGTCTGCATGATGCCGTGTGGTTGCATTATTACCCAGATGAATATTTTGGGAAGTGTGCAGAAATGATGTGAAAAGTGAATGCTTTAAATTAAGAATAGAATGATTTATTTTGGTCGATCATCAATCGAAGATTGTTTACATGTTGCCGGAATATGCTTAGAGGGTTATGAAACATGTCATTAGTTTAGCATAGGTCAGCTCAAAAATCAACTTTCCGTTGAGTCATCTGCCGGAATTTGTCGACAACTCTAATCCAATCATCATCGGTCATAGGTTCGGACATCCATGAGATTCACATAAGCGATTCAAGTGTCTTGGCTTTCAGTGATGTTCTTAATTCAGTTTTCACTAAATTCAGTAAACTGACAGCCCGTTCCACTGAAGTGGTTCCAACCGGCAACAGGCAACTCATTACAAGTAACTTGAAACGGTTTGGGTGAGATGCGTTTAAATTATGAGAAACAGCTTTTTATGTGTACCCATACTATGTATGGTACACATAATGCCGGCATCTGTGGTTGCCATCCGCCGTTCGTCCATCCTTTGTCCGTCCGTCTGTCCCTCCATCTGTCCATCCGGCGTCCGTATCCATTTCTTTGGCATTCGATAACTTAAAAAATATTGCTTGGATTGGCAATTTACTTTATATTTGTGTTCAGGTTACTGATGTGCCGAGCTGTATAGTTTTTGGTGTAAATCTGATAATTTGATCCTGAGATATTAACTCTTTATCCTTCAAATTGAGAATTCTTCCAATCCCTTTGGCATGAGATAACTCAAAAAATATCAATCCAATTGTCATGTTACTTTACATATATCTTCAGGTTACTGATGTTCCGAGCTGTATAGTTTTTGGAGTAAATCTGTTATTTTGATCCTGAGATATTAACCCTTTATCCTTCAACTTGAAAATTCCTCCAATCCCTTTGGCATTCGATAACTTGAAAAATATTGCTTGGATTGTCAAGTTACTTTATATTTGTGTTCAGGTCACTGATGTGCCAAGCTGTTTTGTTTTTGGTGTAAATCTGATAATTTGATCCTGAGATATTAACCCTTTATCCTTCAAATTGAAAATTACTCCAATCCCTTTGGCATTCAACAACTTGAAAAATATTGCTTGGATTGTCTAGTTTATATTTGTGTTCAGGTTACTGATTTGCCGAGCTGTATAGTTTTTGGTGTAAATCTGATGATTTAATCCTGAGATATTAACACTTTATCCTTCAAATTGAAAATTCCTCCAATCACTTTGGCCAAGGATAACTCAAAAATATCAATCCGATTGTCATGTTACTTCATAAATGTGTTCAGGTTACTGATGTGCCGAGCTGTATAGTTTTTGGTGTAAATCTGATAATTTGATCCTGTGATATTAACCCTTTATCCTTCAAATTGAGAACTCCTCCAATCCATTTCTTCAGCATGCGATAACTCAAAAAATATTAATCTGATTAGCAGGTTACTTTATATATGTATTCAGGTTACTGATGTGCTGTGCTGTATAGTTTTTTAGATAAATCTAATAATTTGATCCGGAGATATTAACCCTTTATCCATCAAATTAGACACTCCTCCAATCCATTTCTATATGTACCCATACCATGGGTGGCCCTCCGTCATACAGCTTTCTACTAGTTGCACGTATGGGTACACATCTGACGATTTCATCGGCCTGTTTTTGTAAAAGTTGGTTTGGGTCAAAGCGATTCCTTTCCGAAAGTTTATCTGCCCTGTCGTGTTTCTCGCATTGTGTTCGGTTGGGCATTTGTTGTACATGGTTGTCAATTTCAGCTTGATATTCCTTTCGAAACTCGAATGACTGGTCCTTAAAACCGCAGAATTCTGCTTTTGCTTCAATAGCATCAATTACTGGTTGTGCAGTGGTTAAATGACCCTTGTATTCATTGGTTTTAGTATTCCCGTATAACTGGATTAAAGTTTGAAAATCCATCGTCCCATAAAATTTGATGTCCTCTGTTTCCTCTGGTAGGTTACGAGCATCTAGGACAGAGAATGCCTTCAGTAAGTCATTTGTTTCAAATGCTGTATCTATCTCACGTTCCAAATCTTTTAAAATCAAAGTTGCCGATTCAGTTATAAAAGTTTTCACAACAACACATATGTCACTGTCATCAGAATGCTGCCTACCACGCCGGGCGCCATCACCCCGAACGTTCGCTGTTTTCATTAACTCATGCCATCTTCAGAAAAAAGGAATGGTGTCTGAAACCTCTTTTGGAATATTATTGACAAAATCAGTGGCTAGAAATTTATCAAGTGCTCCGAGAATGTCATTAAGCTCTATTTTAGCGGAACTGACGTGCTTTGGCACACTGCTAAAATTTAGGGACTGATACTGCAGACTTTTATTCAAATGTCCAGTTACCTTCAAGACATCACATAAAAATAGTAACATGAGAATAAACCTTTTGTCTGTCAAATGTATTTTTAAACCCAGTGCCCTGGTGACGCGTTTCTCTACATGAATTTGATCAAGTGAATCTATAATAGCTGTGTATCTGTCCACTACTCAAAGGCAGCAATTGCGATGTGAGAGCCACCGGGTTGCAGATGGCATAATCAACTTTAATACCTTTTCATCGCACACTTTTTGAACATTGGCTAAAACAGCCAATTTTTTAGGCGAACTCCTCCAACTCATGAAAAAACACAGTGAAATTAAGAATGTTGACGCTACACTAATGTCCAAAGCGACATTAGTGTAGCGTCAACATTCTTAATTTCACTGTGTTTTTTCATGAGTTGCACAAACGTTAACACCGGTCTATGGCAGCGACAATTTATATACTGGGAAAACAGAGAAGCATGACGAAACAACCTTTGTAAGCCTGTCTTCTCTCCAGACATGGAATTTGTTCCATCCAATGCAATAAACAGTACATTTATAATTTCAGTATTCTTTTCAGTTAGCACATCTCCAATTAGGTCCATAACATATTCAGAATTGGTACGGTTTGCTGGAATACAAGCTAGCAGCTTTTCTACAAGTTTCCCACCATCAAGCCACCTGCCCAGTATGACAAGTTGTTCAACATGTGCCTCATCAGTGGCTTCGTCAGCAAGCAAAGTAATGAATGGCGATGATTGACATTTACTTATGTCTCGCTCTTCAATATATTCATTCAAACATTGTGTCATTTCATCAATTGACTGGTTACTCAGGTAAGAGGCTATTGATGGATTTAATGTTAAATCAACCCCAATATCCCGAAGAAAATTAATCAAAGATTTCATATTGTAAAAGTGTGCTATTTTATTCTTCACAAGAAATAGCAGAGACTTCAATTTTTTTCTATTATTTTCTTTCGAATCTCTGCCCTCATATTAACTGTCTGTCATTGAATGGATTGAACCACAGTTCTGGTTGAATCTGAGGCTTGACGACTTGTATACGAGTGGACAGACGCCACATGCACATGTGACCCGGCATGCCTCATAAATTGTCTCATGGGATGATCTCTGATAACAACTGGCTTTGTCAACCATGGCTGATCAGACTGTTGTCTATTGCTCCAGCGTATACACATGTTACATAACCACACATTATGCTCGTAGCTATATTTTGCCCAGCTGTAAAGGGCTTGGAGTCTCTCCACAGATGTGGAAATGCTGGCAGACTTGCTAATTTCTATGCTCTGTTCGTCCGCTACTTGCATCCTATCGGGATCTGCAGGTGCAGCTGCATTGCCTCTGGTTATATCAGCGTCTTGGCCATGGTTTGATGCGTTATTGCTGGGTTGGATGTTAGTCGCATCACTTGTGATCGCGGCAGGTGAACTGTCTTGTACTTTTGCTTCACCGGTAACGCCGGCATTACAAGACGCATCTGACACTTTTTTCTTCTTTGCATCAGTCAATGAGAAGAAAGATGTTATTCTTGTTGTACCTTCTGCATCAGACGATTTTAGTTGCTTGATGTAGAAGCCCTCTTTGTGGCTCATTTTTCGTAACGTTTCGAATTTACGCTACTCAAGAATAGTACTCAATGGGTCACATATCCTCTCTCAGCATGACGTCACATACCACATGCTGACCTGTTCTGGAATTGCGTCATTCCGACATGAATTGTCACTTTCCCAAAATGGGGAAAAACATTCACATTCTGAAGCCAGTGAATCAAGCCATCAACCCTTTGCTCTGGCTGCACAATTTTTTTCACGAGTTCTCCTTTAAAGGCCATCAACTTTGTATCGATTCCTCGTTTTACGGAATCACCAATAATTAGATGACCAATAGGCCTGTCGGGTTGAATGCTGATTGTGTCATTTTCACTATTAGGGTATGGGGTACTGTAAATTTGTTTCTGGTCAGTATTAGTGTTAATCTGTGGAGATTTCAGATCTTTCCTTTCAATAGACGAAACTATCCGTTCATCCATTGGTTGGAATTTATTCCTTGTAGACACATTCACCACAAAACATGAGTGGTCCAGAAGTATTTTGTTGGATATTGCGCTTTTAGTTCTAACTGCTTCATTATTTGATTTATTATTCGTCTGCATGTTGGAAGTAGGAATTGACGTTTTTTGTATGTGTGGTGTTACTTGTATATTATTATAATTCCTCGGTTCAGAAATTTCAAGTTTTCTGACCACGGTTTTCACTGTTGCCTTCAGAGAATTTATGTCAGTCTGTAGTTTGTAATTTTCCGCCCTTAAAGTCTTCCACTTTAATATCGACATGTTTTTCTTGAAGATCTTTTTGTATGCTTTGTAAATTAGCCACGAACTGGCATGGGAGATCCGAAATATTTTCCCTTAGTTGTTCTTCCCTTTCTTTGAAACTCAATTTCATATTTTCAGTGTATGATTGAATTCCATCAACTGAATTTTTTAACATGGTATAATTTATAGTATCTTGATGTGAGATTGCAGTTAGTTTTTTTGAAGCACTGTTGAATCGAGAGTGAAGTGGTCTGATGGGTGTTTTCAAGTATTGACTTTTAACACTTTTACCAACACATTTATGTTCTTTAGTCGCTTTGCACACTTTTTCGTCTTGGTGGCTTGGTGGATTTGTATTAATGGTTACATTATCCTCATTCCTTTCCTCTTTTGCTACTGAGTAAAGTTTTGCAAGAATGTCATCTACTTTGCCCTTGCATTCGGTGGCCATACCCAGTTGATAGATAGATGGCAAGTCATTGTTAATCCACCAACGAATATTAGCCTTTGCACCTTGCACCTTGCCACATAAATTTATTTTTTGTCGTGTATATGTGTACTTTCTCACTTTGAGATTTATTTTTCAGTATGGTGAGTTTATCCCCCACTAGAATTCCTTCCTTGTTTGAGATGCACTCCCACGTCACATCACATACTGTAGCCTCCTCCTGAAAATCCCAGTACAATTTTTTGAAGCCGGAAGCATAGTTTTCAAATGAATCCGTGTCGAGGGTAAATACAACACATCTACCCTGAGTTTTAGATTCTGTGTTCTGGAAGTTTATCATAAGTCTACTTTGCTTTCTTTTTACTATTTTGTCAACATTCAAAGAGTAGTCACAAACTGTGTCCACAATAACAGTATCCTGAATTTCACATACTGGAATGATTTCTCCTCCTGTTTATGGTGTGTTTTTGGTGACAACATATTTGTATTTTCCTTTTATCATTCTATTAAAATTGTCAATTGTTCATTTTTACAGTATTACACAGTCTTGTATTATCAAACTATCACTATAAAAATATAAATATCCATATTCAGTTTTCCATAGCCAGTGGCATGTTTTCTCACTCACAGTAACATTTGATACGCATTGCTAATCACTAATCACGGGAGCACATAGCCAGTGGCATGTTTTCTCACAGTAACATTTGATACGCATCGCCAATCACAAATCACAGGAGCACATAGCCAGTGGCATGTTTTCTCACAGTAACATTTGATATGCATCGCTAATCACTAATCACGGGAGCACATAGCCAGCGGCATGTTTTCTCACTCACAGTAACATTTGATACCCATTGCTAATCACTAATCACGGGAGCACATAACCAGTGGCATGTTTTCTCACTCACAGTAACATTTGATACGCATCGCTAATCACGGGAGCACATAGCCAGTGGCATGTTTTCTCACTCACAGTAACATTTGATATGCATCGCTAATCACGGGAGCACATAGCCAGCGGCATGTTTTCTCACTCACAGTAACATTTGATACGCATCGGTAATCACGGGAGCACGAGAGAAACACGGCTGATCGTAACAAGTTACCCATATACAATCAGAAGTTCTGAACTACATTTCCAGTTTCAATAATTTTTGGTATGAAAATCTAGCAGCATAAGATAAATAACATGTCATCCGGGTTTTTTCTCGTGCATAAATTATGCAAATTAGCCTTTGCGGCGTTATCCTCATTCCTTTCCTCTTTTGCTACTGAGTAATATTTTTGTGCGTATTATATTGTGTACTGTTACCACCTGTATCTCAGAGATTCTTTCATGCTTTTGTTTCAAATTTTCAGATTTGAAGGGAAGAGACATAAGATAAATAACATATTATACAGGTTTTTTCTTCTGCATAAATTATGCAAGTTAGCCTTACTTAACTTTTTTACAGGTATTTGGATGCTTCCAATAAAACCACAGAAATATGGGTGATATTGGGACTAGTTTGTTGAGTTGTTCCTTTGATATCTATATTTGTTTGAGTTTTATTGAGGAAATATCAATATATTTCACAGTAATCTTCCTACCATGGGGGACGATCAACTGATCGCTGTCGATCGGCGTTGCACTTGTTTTTTTCTAAAATTATGTCCGAATATTTTTTATTGGATGTTTAGCTCAACTTTGGCGAAGCCAAATTTGAGCTTATGCCATGGCCTGTCGTCCGTCTGTCCGTCATCAATTGGATACGGCTCGGGCTAGAGGCCGTATTTATGAACCGATCTTTACGAAACTTCTTGGGTACGTTTGTTATGACCGTGGGACGAGAACAAGTGTTTTTGGGTTTGGTCCGAAATTCAAGATGGCTGCCAGCCGCCATTTTGTACCGACGATGCAGAAATCTGTTTTTTGTACAGAACTTCCATATGAAAGCTATGATTTGAATAATTTTTTGTATGAATGTTTAGTACCATGGGATACATCACATATAATACGGGTTTTTTTCTCGTGCGTAAATTATGCAAATGAGACTAACTTTGATGTTTTTTGGTGTTACTTTCAGCACTGTAAGTGCAAATGCCAATACGGCTCGGGCTAGAGGCCATATTTATGAACCAATCTTTACGAAATTCCTTGGGTACCTTTGTTATCACGTGGGACGAGAACGAGTGTTTTGGGGTCCGGTCCGAAATTCAAGATGGCCGATGGCAGCCATTTTGTACAAAATTTGGTGCAATCAGATTTTTGCACAGAACTTCCATATGAAAGTGCTGATTTGAATAATTTTTTGTGTGATTGTTTAGTACCATGGGATACATCACATATAATACAGGTTTTTTTCTCGTGCAGAAAGTATGCAAATTAGATGAACTTTGATTTTTTCACAGCTACTTACACACAGTAAGTACACATGTCAATACGGCTCAGGCTAGAGTCTGTATTTATGAACCGATCTTCATGAAACGTCTTGGGTACCTTTGTTATCACCTTGGGCCAAGAACGAGTGTTTCTGGGTGCGGTCCAGAATTCAAGATGGCTGCCAGTGGCCATTTCGTACCGAAATTAGGTCTAATCAGTTTTTTGTACCCAACTTCTATATACAGCTCAGGCTAGAGGCCGTATTTATGAACCGATCTTTACGAAACTTCTTGGGTACCTTTGTTATCACCGTGGGATGAGAACGAGTGTTTTTGGGTGTGGTCCAAAATTCAAGATGGCCACCAGCAGCCATTTTGTACCAAAATTAATGCAATCAGTCTTTTGTACAGAACTTCTGTATGAAAGTTCTGATTTGAATATATTTTTCTATGAATGTTTAGTAACATGGAATACATCACATATAGTACGGGTTTTTTTCTCGTGCAGAAATTATGCAAATTAGATGAACTTTGATTTATTCAGTGCTACTTATACACTGTAAGTGCACATGTCAATACGGCTCGGGCTAGAGGCTGTATTTATGAACCGATCTTCACAAAACTTCTTGGGTACCTTTGTTATCTCCTTGGGACGAGAACGAGTGTTTCTGGGTGCAGTCCAGAATTCAAGATGGCTACCAGTGCCATTTTGTACCGAAATTAGGTCCAATCAGTTTTTTGTCACAACTTCTACACAGCTCATATTTGTGAACTGATCTTCACGAAACTTCTTGGGTACCTTTGTTTTCACCTTGGGACATGAATGAGTGTGTTTTGGGGTGCCTTTGTTATCACTGTGCTATGAGAACAAATATTTTGGGGTTCAGTCAGACCCACTCTGGGACTCAAAGATTTTTTTCTAGTTTAGCATCTGACTGTCACCCACCTTTACAATACTTTACCTATACATTTGTTACAGGCAACGGTCAGTATTTATGTACAGACCGTTACAATACTTTATATGTACCTTTGTTATCAGGTCATTACCTAGATGTTTGTCATTGCTGTGTCACACACTTTACATGTACATGTCTTAAACCCCTTGCACTCTGATGTCAAAATGGCAAAGTTTTCAGCAGCAATTTTATCCCATAATGCAGTTTGATTTTTAACAAAATATATTTTGTTTGACATAGCTCAGTGACCTCTGTCAAACAAGATATAATTTGTTAAATTCATAGTTGAACAAGAGAAAAACAGAGTGATTTGAGAAAATTCTGTGGCACTACCAGAGTGCTAGGGGTTAAACAAGTTGAGCTACAGTGTCATTGACACTTTCATTTCTAAACTTCTGTCAGAATACTTTTTTGGGGATTTTTTAAAACTTTGTGTGAAGCATGAGGGTGGATGCACATGTGAAAAAAAGGTTTTGATTCAGCAAATTTTGAAATTCAGCTCATGAACCACAAGTGGGAATGCTTTGATATTTGGTATGAAACTTTCTCTGGTGTTCAAGATTAAAAGTTGTTCAAAGAAAGTTGATGGGTCCATATTTGGGCTCTCCAGGGGAGGGGCTCACTTTTGAGCTCTCCTGAAAATTTCTATTTCAAGAACCAATGGAGCGATATGAACCAGATTTTATATATGGCATTAGTTGACCCTAAGTACTTCATTCATGCCTCCAAAATTTTTCACGTTTCCCCATGGGAACCCCTGGAGCTAAAAATAGAACAAAAATGAAAAGTCCAATATTTCCCAAACTGCACGGACTAGAGATTTTGTATTTGGTTTCTTCTGAGCAGTTGAAACAATTGGACAAAAATTGCTTGCCAGTCTGTCATATGGTCTGTTTTTGGTGTTATGAAAATATGATGACTCAGCATTTTTTAACACTGAAGTAATGGGGAAAAGATTACATGCTTACCTTTTTAAAAATATCTTCTCACAAATCAATGTCCCAAATTGAAACATATATTGGCCACATCATCTTGGGGGTATTCTGTTTTAGTTTTGTTCGAATGGGGTCTCTGCCCTTTTTGAGCTTGGGCTTTTATGCCCAAATATCGTGAAATTCATTAAAAATCATCTTCTCATGAACCAGAAGTGGGAATGCTTTGATATTTGGTATGAAACTTCCTCTGGTGTTCAAGATTAAAAGTTGTTCAAAGAAAGTTGATAGGTCCATATTTGGGCTCTCCAGGGATGGGCTCACTTTTGAGCACCCCTGAAAATTTCTATTTCAAGAACTAATGGAGCGATATGAACCAGATTTTATATATGGCATTAGTTGACCCTAAGTACTTCATTCATGCCCCCCAAATTTTTTGCGGTTCCCCGTGGGAACACCTGGCTCTAAAAATAGAAAAAAATGAAATGTCCAATATTTCCCAAACTGCATGGACTAGAGATTTGTATTTGGTATGAAGCTTTCTTCTGAGCGGTTGAAACAATTGGACAAAAAATTGCTGGCGAATCTCTCACATGGTTCATTCAGATTACATTTTCTCCATACCCATAACCCTTACAGTTTGGGACAACTTGGTCCAGGTGAGCGTTTTAGGCTCTCTTGAGCCTCTAGTTTGCGTTGCAGTCATAATATAATGATAGATTCAGAGAAGCCATGACTAGATTTGATGAAAAATATCTTGAAAATACTCAGCAGGTTAAAAGATAAGTCAACAGGGGATACTGAGGTTACTAGACAGGGGATATCAAGGTTACTAGACAGGGGGTATTGAGGTTACTAGACAGGGGATATCAAGGTTACTAGACAGGGGATATTGAGGTTACTAGATGGGATATCGAGGTTACTAGACAGGGGATATCAAAGTTACAAGACAGGGGATATCAAAGTTACCAGACGGGATATCAAGGTTACTAGACAGGGGATATCAAGGTTACTAGATGGGATATCAAGGTTACTAGATGGGATATCGAGGTTACTAGACAGGGGATCTTGAGGTTACTAGACAGGGGATATCAAGGTTACTAGACAGGGGATATTGAGGTTACTAGACAGGGGATATCAAGGTTACTAGACAGGGGATATTGAGGTTACTAGACAGGGAATATCAAGGTTACTAGACAGGGGATATCAAGGTTACTAGACAGGGGATATCAAGGTTACTAAACGGGATATCAAGGTTACTAGACAGGGGATATCAAGGTTACTAGATGGGATATCGAGGTTACTACTAGACAGGGGATATCGAGGTTACTAGACGGGATATCGAGGTTACTAGATGGGATATCGAGGTTACTAGACAGGGAATATCAAGGTTACTAGACGGGATATCAAGGTTACTAGACGGGATATCAAGGTTACTAGACGGGATATCAAGGTTAATAGATGGGATATCAAGGTTACTAGACAGGGGATATCGAGGTTACTAGACACGGGATATCGAGGTTACTAAACAGGGGATATCGAGGTTACTAGACGGGATATCAAGGTTACTAGACAGGGGATATTGAGGTTACTGCACAGGGGGTATTGAGGTTACTAGACAGGGGATATCGAGGTTACTAGACAGGGAATATCAAGGTTACTAGACGGGATATCAAGGTTACTAGATGGGATATCAAGGTTACTAGACAGGGGATATCGAGGTTACTAGACAGGGGATATCGAGGTTACTAGACAGGGGATATCAAGGTTACTAGACAGGGGAGATCAAGGTTACTAGACAGGGGATATCAAGGTTACTAGACCGGGGATATCAAGGTTACTAGACGGGGGATATCAAGGTTACTAGACGGGATATCGAGGTTACTAGACTATCTTGTCAACAGGGGATATCGAGGTTGGTAGACTATCTTGCACATTTAGTTTGCCTGTAAATATGATTCTGTGGTGCTTTGTTCAACAAATCCATAATGTTTACTGAAACATCAAAATTAAATAACTGAAATAAAATTAGATAACCCTTCCAAATTTACAACAGAAGAGGAAATAATATTCAACAATACAATACTTTTTATTCTGATCCTGATGTATTCATACATTGAGTATGTACAGTACCAGCTGAAATGAGTCCTAATAACTGGTTGAAAGAAAACCAATAGAATATTGAAGTAAAATGAAAAATAACACTGAATATAGATCTTATATACTCTCATACTATTTTATTCATTTCCGTCAGACTTATCACAGATAAACTTCTCTCAACACTAGATAAAATGAAAAATTATGCTGAAATTCAAATACCGAATCAGGTTAGAATGTTTACAGTTCTAGCAACACGTTTAAATGATTTCAGAAGAGATTGTAGATACTCTTTCTCAGGTACCACCCAACTACCGATTGATCAATACCAAAAAAAATCCCCATCAGTCTTATTTAGTTTTCATGTAAAAAGACTATGGCTGAAGCAGTATCTTTTCTTAGCGACATCCGTCTATCCTCAAATACCAGTCTGAATACCGAAAACAGTCTTTCGGATGAAGCAGATGTGGCTGGACAGGCTAGATAATACCGCACAAGCTTTGCCAAATCCGGTATTTGCTCTTCGTGTGTCTTCCACCAAACAAGCAGATTGTCCATGATTCCTCCCAACGGAGGAAGAGTTTCACATATCTCCAACTGATTGGAGGGAGGGGTGTTTGCATACAAGAATCCGCTTCCCATAACTTTTCTAAGAAAGTATGTTTACATTTACAGGGCAGATCAACGACTGGAAAAGAATTGGAAGGCGTTGTTTAATCCAGAGCTTTAATTTTTTCTAGTTCTAACTTTACTCTACTTCTAACAGAGTTACGAACTGTCTCATCGCCGAAATCCAAATCTTTAAAGCGAGAATTCGGATAGCTGGCTACCATTGGAATTGACATCTCCCCCAGAAATTTGGTGTCTTTCATCGATAATCTATCCTCGACATTGGCAATGAGATTTGCTCGGAAGTTTTCTGCACCTTGACACAGCTGCTTTAGCCGATATTTACTAATGTTATCAATGACTCTAAATAGTATAGGACACACAGTTGAAGCGGTGACAATTTTCTGGCTTTGCCACTGATCTGTGGTTTGCTTTAAATCATCAAGGAGGTTTATACCATCATTTACGAGGTCAGTTTCAGAAGGAGAGAAGAAGAACTGTTTTTTTCTCTTCCGATGTGCAGATTTTGTTTACAGTTAAATTGACTGCTGGTTTCAGGCGCATGTAACTTTCTAGCATAGTTGTGGTCAAGTTCCAATGCGTCTCGGCTGTAATTCATGTTTCATGAGGCGTCAAGGAAAAACTTGACTTCTAAAACTTGACTTCTGTATTTTCGTAGCTCTCTCATAAAGTTTTCTGATTTTCGTGCATGCTTAATGAGATCTTTGACTTTATTTATCCCCTTCGAAACTTTGCCATTCCCAGCCTTGAAGCTGTCGGTAATTGCCAACTGTAAGATATGTGCAAGGCAGCCAAAGTCATACTGTATTTTTTGCGCCAGAGTGAGGGACTTGTTCATGTTGCTAGCTGTGTCATGGATACACATGAATGCTTTGATATTCAATTGCAAGAGCATTTCATCCAGAACTTTACACAGCAGGTCAGCAATGTGCCTCCATCAAGACTCAGGCGATCAGGTTGTAGGATTTATAAATCCAATCAGGGGTAATGTAGTAGCACATGATGGGAAAAAAACCCGTCCATTTGCGAAATTAGTCCAACCATCACATGTTACGCTCATGTTTTCTAGTCTGTTTAATTCTTGCATCAGTTAATATTTTCTCTCCTTGTACCTTCTCATCATATGGTCTTGGATAGTCTTGAGACTTAGGGGCTGGTAGTTGGGCTTCATGAATAACAGCAGTGAAACCATCCCCAGATCTTCAGAGAATGAAAGAGGTTGAAGATCTTTTACCGCACAATTGACAATCAATTTTGCGATCAATTCTGCTCTTGAGGTGGAAAATGGTCGCTGCATTTCGATGCACTGACTACTTGTAAATTGACCTTGAGTTGCAAGGACGAACATGCCTTTGCATTTCGTAATACTATCAGATAATCTCCATCCTGAAGCATCTTGACATGATGTACCGGTATCAACAACCACAAAATCGTCATTACTTGACTCTCCTTTAGAAGTACTTGCTGCCAACAATACTTTGAACGGTAAAGTGGCCTTCGGTTCATTTTCAAAGACGTTATGGCGGTTGTTGAGATGATATCGGAGTGTACTGTTACCTCCAGTCAAAGCCAGTTTATGGTCACAAAAATTTGCACTTCACTTTATTGTTTTCTTTGATAAAATGTTGCTAAACCCAAGAAGTAGGAGGGCCCATCTTGAGAGATCAAAAACAGAATGCAGTGTGTGTTAAAATCTAAGGCACTGTGATTATTGAACAGATAAAGTGTTAACTTGAAAACAGAACTCTCTGATAGCTGGCCGGAAATATTTGTCATTCTGGCAGATTGGAATGTCACCATACGCCCTGCAATCTTTGGTCCACTGATAAGTCACAGCATGTAGAGTGTGAGGGAACATAATAATATATAGAGGTCCACTGATAAGTCACAGCATGCAGAGTGTGAGGGAACATAATAATATATAGAGGTCCACTGATAAGTCACAGCATGTAGAGTGTGAGGGAACATAATAATATATAGAGGTCCACTGATAAGTCACAGCATGTAGAGTGTGAGGGAACATAATAATATATAGAGGTCCACTGATAAGTCACGGCATGCAGAGTGTGAGGGAACATAATAATATATAGAGGTCCACTGATAAGTCACAGCATGTAGAGTGTGAGGGAACATAATAATATATAGAGGTCCACTGATAAGTCACAGCATGCAGAGTGTGAGGGAACATAATAATATATAGAGGTCCACTGATAAATCACAGCATGCAGAGTGTGAGGGAACATAATAATATATAGAGGTCCACTGATAAGTCACAGCATGTAGAGTGTGAGGGAACATAATAATATATAGAGGTCCACTGATAAGTCACAGCATGTAGAGTGTGAGGGAACATAATAATATATAGAGGTCCACTGATAAGTCACAGCATGTAGAGTGTGAGGGAACATAATAATATATAGAGGTCCACTGATAAGTCACAGCATGTAGAGTGTGAGGGAACATAATAATATATAGAGGTCCACTGATAAGTCACAGCATGTAGAGTGTGAGGTAACATAATAATATATAGAGGTCCACTGATAAGTCACAGCATGTAGAGTGTGAGGGAACATAATAATATATAGAGGTCCACTGATAAGTCACAGCATGTAGAGTGTGAGGGAACATAATAATATATAGAGGTCCACTGATAAGTCACAGCATGCAGAGTGTGAGGGAACATAATAATATATAGAGGTCCACTGATAAGTCACAGCATGCAGAGTGTGAGGGAACATAATAATATATAGAGGTCCACTGATAAATCACAGCATGTAGAGTGTGAGGGAACATAATAATATATAGAGGTCCACTGATAAGTCACAGCATGTAGAGTGTGAGGGAACATAATAATATATAGAGGTCCACTGATAGGTCACAGCATGTAGAGTGTGAGGGAACATAATAATATATAGAGGTCCACTGATAAGTCACAGCATGTAGAGTGTGAGGGAACATAATAATATATAGAGGTCCACTGATAAGTCACAGCATGTAGAGTGTGAGGTAACATAATAATATATAGAGGTCCACTGATAAGTCACAGCATGTAGAGTGTGAGGGAACATAATAATATATAGAGGTCCACTGATAGGTCACAGCATGTAG
This sequence comes from Pictodentalium vernedei, assembly GCA_031216915.1. NCBI lineage: Eukaryota > Metazoa > Mollusca > Scaphopoda > Dentaliida > Dentaliidae > Pictodentalium > Pictodentalium vernedei. Next base: position 334,535,451 of record CM062288.1, on the reverse strand, counting down.
AGTGTGAGGGAACATAATAATATATAGAGGTCCACTGATAAGTCACAGCATGCAGAGTGTGAGGGAACATAATAATATATAGAGGTCCACTGATAAGTCACAGCATGTAGAGTGTGAGGGAACATAATAATATATAGAGGTCCACTGATAAGTCACAGCATACAGAGTGTGAGGGAACATAATAATATATAGAGGTCCACTGATAAGTCACAGCATGCAGAGTGTGAGGTAACATAATAATATATAGAGGTCCACTGATAAGTCACAGCATGTAGAGTGTGAGGGAACATAATAATATATAGAGGTCCACTGATAGGTCACAGCATGTAGAGTGTGAGGGAACATAATAATATATAGAGGTCCACTGATAAGTCACAGCATGCAGAGTGTGAGGGAACATAATAATATATAGAGGTCCACTGATAAGTCACAGCATGTAGAGTGTGAGGGAACATAATAATATATAGAGGTCCACTGATAAGTCACAGCATGTAGAGTGTGAGGGAACATAATAATATATAGAGGTCCACTGATAAGTCACAGCATGCAGAGTGTGAGGGAACATAATAATATATAGAGGTCCACTGATAAGTCACAGCATGCAGAGTGTGAGGGAACATAATAATATATAGAGGTCCACTGATAAGTCACAGCATGTAGAGTGTGAGGGAACATAATAATATATAGAGGTCCACTGATAAGTCACAGCATGTAGAGTGTGAGGGAACATAATAATATATAGAGGTCCACTGATAAGTCACAGCATGTAGAGTGTGAGGGAACATAATAATATATAGAGGTCCACTGATAAGTCACAGCATGTAGAGTGTGAGGGAACATAATAATATATAGAGGTCCACTGATAAGTCACAGCATGCAGAGTGTGAGGGAACATAATAATATATAGAGGTCCACTGATAAGTCACAGCATGCAGAGTGTGAGGGAACATAATAATATATAGAGGTCCACTGATAAGTCACAGCATGTAGAGTGTGAGGGAACATAATAATATATAGAGGTCCACTGATAAGTCACAGCATGTAGAGTGTGAGGGAACATAATAATATATAGAGGTCCACTGATAAGTCACAGCATGTAGAGTGTGAGGGAACATAATAATATATAGAGGTCCACTGATAAGTCACAGCATGTAGAGTGTGAGGGAACATAATAATATATAGAGGTCCACTGATAAGTCACAGCATGTAGAGTGTGAGGGAACATAATGATATATAGAGGTCCACTGATAAGTCACAGCATGTAGAGTGTGAGGGAACATAATAATATATAGAGGTCCACTGATAAGTCACAGCATGCAGAGTGTGAGGGAACATAATAATATATAGAGGTCCACTGATAAGTCACAGCATGTAGAGTGTGAGGGAACATAATAATATATAGAGGTCCACTGATAAGTCACAGCATGTAGAGTGTGAGGGAACATAATAATCTATAGAGGTCCACTGATAAGTCACAGCATGTAGAGTGTGAGGAAACATAATAATATATAGAGGTCCACTGATAAGTCACAGCATGTAGAGTGTGAGGAAACATAATAATATATAGAGGTCCACTGATAAGTCACAGCATGTAGAGTGTGAGGGAACATAATAATATATAGAGGTCCACTGATAAGTCACAGCATGTAGAGTGTGAGGGAACATAATAATATATAGAGGTCCACTGATAAGTCACAGCATGTAGAGTGTGAGGGAACATAATAATATATAGAGGTCCACTGATAAGTCACAGCATGTAGAGTGTGAGGGAACATAATAATATATAGAGGTCCACTGATAAGTCACAGCATGCAGAGTGTGAGGGAACATAATAATATATAGAGGTCCACTGATAAGTCACAGCATGTAGAGTGTGAGGGAACATAATAATATATAGAGGTCCACTGATAAGTCACAGCATGCAGAGTGTGAGGGAACATAATAATATATAGAGGTCCACTGATAAGTCACAGCATGCAGAGTGTGAGGGAACATAATAATATATAGAGGTCCACTGATAAGCCACAGCATGTAGAGTGTGAGGGAACATAATAATATATAGAGGTCCACTGATAAGTCACAGCATGCAGAGTGTGAGGGAACATAATAATATATAGAGGTCCCCTGATAAGTCACAGCATGTAGAGTGTGAGGGAACATAATAATATATAGACCGTTTTCTTGCTTACCAGAGTGTGTGAAAACTATAAAATGTTGTGGACAAACATTAAGTTGGTGGCTGTTAGACAACAATTGAATCGGCTGGTCTATCATTCATATGTTATTGTCTGGCGGGAAGAGCTGATCAAGAGCTATCATATCGTACCAGTGCCTTAGAAGGTTATTGGGTCTCACCCTGCTTTTAACCCTAGACCCATAAAATGGTAACATTGTGAAATAAAGGTGTGACAGAGTTTTTTTGGGCACCAGCTTACTGCTGATAGACCCAGAAGTGCTTGGAAGTGGATATTTGAAATCAATCAACATTTTTGATTGTTTTTTCTCATTTATTTTTTTGGGGGAAAACACTTTCAACAGATAACTGTTTGTATATATATATATTAACATATTTGTATAACTTTGGGAGGACTATTTTGAAAGTTTTGTAAATGTTTTCCTAAAATTTCATCAAAAAGGGTAAAAAAGGCAAGTACCATACTAGTGAGAAAAAACCCTGAGAAAAAACTCTTCTTTTAAAAAAACATAAAAAGAGTGGCATCAGACACAGAGAATTTTTCTAAGAAAACTTTAATTAGCCAAGGAAAGAAATTAATAAATGGAGGGGGAAATTTTAAATACAAATGTTAAATTTTAATTTTTTTTTAAGCCAAATAAAGAGGAGAATCACAATGGTTCATGGCAAGACTCAAAGTTTGGGCGATTTATCTACCCAGTCAAATCTTTCCAACTGAATGAAGAAACTAAGTGAAACAGAGCTTAATCCACAGCTACATCACTTTTCCTTTGTTCTGTTGATGTTTTATCGTACAAATATATCGGCATAATGTACTGTAAAAGGTGATAAGCCCAGATATTTGTATCGTTTCAGATATTTGGACGGTACAAATATCTGGACAAAAGACCATTGTTTGTTGAGTTAAGTGAGATTGATTAACACAGAAAGACATTGTCGCGAGTGTTGCAAACATTGAAGAGAGGAAACTCTTCCAGTCCTGTTTATATCGCTTTATCATTAATTTTCACACATTCAGAAAATATTTGATTCACTCGGTTATGGGAGTGTGCGTGTGGTGGGGGTGGGTGGTGGGTGGGTGGGGTGGGGTGGGGGGGAGTGATTGTTTACAACAGGTGTGTAAGAAGCATTGTGCACTTGGAGGAACGGCCATAGAAGGGAACTAGCACACTGATATTTGTTACTGGTGGCCTACGAAACTCCACGTCTGACATGGTGCCCAAAGCTATTTTTGGAACTAAAACATTCTACTCTGAGAAAGAAAACGCATTGTTTGCTACTTTTCTGACCAATTCACCAAACAGGTGAAGATTGTTTCGTCCCGGTGAAGAAACATGTTAACTCTTTACCCAACTTAACGCCAAACAGCACTATATCCATTACATCTTCATTAAACTGTTATTATGTTTTGAATTGTTGTCTTAAAAATATAGATTATGGTCCATCATTCGAACGACCTTATTGAGCTCGTTCCAATGAGGGGCAATAAGTTATGTTTTTAAGACAAAATTTGAGAATTAGTTTAAACATCTTCTAACCGCGTTGGGTAAAGGGTTCATTATTTTGTGAATTGTTTGCACTTTTTAGATAAATCACACGAGGTATCTTTGATCATACTTTAGGAGTAAACAGCATGTGTACCCCATTTCTTCCACTACCCAAGAGCATTGTAAGCCCGCCCCCTCCCACCCCTTCCACTCACAACCCTTAAATATTATTTTGGCATGGTATCTCTCTCTCTCTCTCTCGTTCCCTCTGTCTCTGTGTGTGTCGCTCTCTCTTTTGTCGATCGATCGACAAAAGAATAGGGAGAGTAATGTTAAGCGAACCTGGTAAGTTAAAATTGGGTGTGGTCAAATGTAACGAATGATCTTCTAAATTGTAAATCGACATTGTCTGCGATAATGGAATGTCTTTTAAATCTGGCAATTGTTGAACTTGTATTTGCGAAAGTGTTAAATCGTCTATTTCATCGGTATGCCAAATTGTTTTGTTTTCAGCATCTTCTACTGCCTGACTCAATAAAAAATCTTCCCTGTCATCACCATTCCACATGATTCCACTCTTCAGATATTGAATATTTGTTAAAAATATGGGTTTAGAAAAAGAGACTTTAAAATTTGTGTGTACACAGTCGTAAACTCGCGAATATTATTAAATTTGCAATTGGGATATCACATTGCTCACACAATCACTCGCACGGATGACGATGTGATGCGTGTTCAGTTTATATCAATCGTACTGTCACACTTACACTTAACATATCTATTGTATATTCAGTGGACGTTTCAGATAAGTAACAATGAGATATATCCATTTAGTTTTGGGGAGCTATAAGTAATTGTAAAATGCATTTTGACCATATTTGCACTTAAAATAAATTAAGCCAATTTTTTTTTGTTGACATTCCTTAATAGGAAAGGGCTGTGGATTAAAATAGATATACCACACTTTTTGTGATGTATGGCGAGATAATTGTACAGTTTGCAGGAGTCCTGTGCTATTGGACGAGGCCACCTGCAAACTGTACAATTATCTTGCCATACATCACAAAAAGTGTGGTATATCTATTACTTATACAGACAGTAATGATACTTGGAATACCCCGATTGGCTACCCCAAGTCTCTTGTCATATACCCAGCCAATTGCACGTCACAGTTTTGGCCCGAGCTTTGACAAGCTACCTGTGGAAGATTTGGCCAATTGGCATGCTCCTTGTATCTAAAACTAGGTACCAATAGCAAAATGGCGAGAACTGAAAATTTTAGTTTGAATGCGCGAAAAAATAGAGATTTTAAAATAATTATCGGTTGAAATAAAGCAGGTTGCAGAAATATATGCATTGAATTGAAGTATGCAAATTTATAGAAAATGTATACCAGTAATTTCGAGAAAGAATACATGGGATTTTTATCACTTAATTCCAGAAAATTTGTAAACACAGAAATTATAATACAAATTTATCTAAAAAACAAAATAGACCCAAATGTATCAGGTAACTATAAATACAGGCCAAAATTTCAAAAATAAAACAAACTTTAAACAAATAATCCATAAAGGCTGAATGGCTTTATAATTCATGAAAACAACAGGCATAAAATCGCATAAATATTTTTCAGGGATTTTTAAAGTATGGCTTGTCACAAAGGAAAGATGTGGCCTGCCTGCAGGAACCCAGGCATTTGATTAGATGAGAGTCATGATACAGATTTGTTACAATGTCTCAATCACCATTTGGGTTTTAGATACAATGTTGCAATTTCTGTCTGGGTGAATGAAGTCAGTGTTAATGAGGTTGGAAACTCGGTAATCATACAATTTTTTAGACCAAACCTTTGGTGGGCTCAAAATACATTTTGATTGCATCACCTCACTTCTCTGTTTTTTTTTCAATTTTAACCCGTCAAAAAATTCTTAACCAGTTATTTTTTTTTTAATCAATTAATTGCTCCCAGCCCTGGTTGTAGGATAAACACAAGAAAAGTTCCATTACATTCTCTTCATTGAAAATTGCAGGCTTTGACCTTATTTCTTGAGAAGCTCTCCATGGAAGCTTCCCAAGAAATGATGTTGTTGCAGGGTGGCCTTCCAGCCAATATAGCAAACATTCCACCAGAAAGTTTATCCTGACTTCTAGTGTTGAATCACAGATATTAAATTAACTTGCACTCTGGGGGGGATAAATGTTTTTGCTGGTATCAGAATGACAGATTGACAAATGTCTTCCTGATATATTTGGTGGGAAGCATATGTGGGCTTGGGTTAGTAAAAACACAGATATGTCAAAAAGCAGTGTAATGTATATTGTGAATGAGGAACGTTTAACAAAACAGTAGTCTGTAGTTAAGTACAGAGTTGTTCTGTTGGGTGAAATGTGAGGCCTGAATGAGAGGTGTGTACTCGGCCGGTGATAGATGTCAATGCTTGAAATTATCAGTGGGTTAAATGCGATTTGAAAATTTACATGTGGTATTAATTCAACCTATTTCAGCTGGTAATGTAAGTTATATGAACTCCATTGCAAATTCAAACAATCAATGAGAAGTAAAAGCAAACACTAGAAACCCTGCCTCCAAACAAATCCAAACTATATTTTATAATTCAAAGCAAATAACAGTTAAAATGTCACCATTTTCACTTTAGAGAAATTTTAGAGGTTGACAATGTTCTTGCCACTGATACAATAAAGACAGAGCACAGATACATTGTCCTTAACTGGTAGAGTACTAAATTATTTTTGGTTCTTAAAACTTCTTTGTGCATCTTTGCCTTGTTACAATTTATGGGAGAGTGCCAATAGGCACTCTCCCATAAATTGTAACAAGGCAAATCCTAACAGATAGAAATGATCTGAATTCAACCATAATATGAAGCATATACACACAATATGAAGCCTTTGACTGGCACTACCGGCACATCAAAATAAAACCCAAATTTGGGCTTCCAGCACTCTACCAGTTAATGTTATACACACTAATTCAAAAGAAATGCTGAGCATTAGGTGAATAACATAACTATGCTACAATTTTTACAAATGCCGTTTTATCAAATTAGCAGGCCTGCAATATTTTCTTGCCAAAATATTCCAGCAAATAATATACATTGAAACTGTGGAAAAGGAAGATAAATTATAATATCAGCTTACAAGAGATCAACACAGGTGCTATAGCTTTATGCATTGGGTTGGGTAATATCTATAAGACATGCTGCAAGTCGATGACATGTATTATAACAGAGGTGCTATAGCTTTATGCATTGGGTTGGGTAATATCTATAAGACATGCTGCAAGTCGATGACATGTATTATAACACAGGTTCTATTGCTTTATGCATTGGGTTGGGTTATATCTATAAGATATGCTGGAAGTCGATGACATGTATTATAACAGAGGTGCTATAGCCTTATGCATTAGGTTGGGTAATATCTATAAGACATGCTGCAAGTCGATGACATGTATTATAACAGAGGTGCTATAGCTTTATGCATTGGGTTGGGTAATATCTATAAGACATGCTGCAAGTCGATGACATGTATTTTAACACAGGTGCTATAGCTTTATGCATTGGGTTGGGTAATATCTATAAGACATGCTGCAAGTCGATGACATGTATTATAACAGAGGTGCTATAGCTTTATGCATTGGGTTGGGTAATATCTATAAGACATGCTGCAAGTCGATGACATGTATTATAACAGAGGTGCTATAGCCTTATGCATTAGGTTGGGTAATATCTATAAGACATGCTGCAAGTCGATGACATGTATTATAACACCGGTGCTATAGCTTTATGCATTGGGTTGGGTAATATCTATAAGACATGCTGGAAGTCGATGACATGTATTATAACAGATAATTCCATATCTCCTGTTATTCTTGCATCTGATAAAGAAATATTGAGTCAGAAACCATTGGAGTGGAGTACTCCACCCTGGGTGCAACCTCCCCCACCCCAGCCCCATCCATGGATATGCTTTAGGTTTTGCACACCTATTTACAGATAAAATCCAGTTTGTGTTATCATTAAGTGTATGCTGTTGCTGTTATTTGTGTCCTTACTCTTTTAGTCCATGGACAGTTTAAATTTTTGTGTAGAATGTTTTAAGAGTTATGTGCCTTGATATGCTGTGATGTGCCTTGATATGCAGAAAATAAGAGTGTAAAGTGATATTTTTCCAGTTATCTTACACTCTTAACAGTTGTAAAAAAGGTTCCAAAAATTCATTTTATGCACTATGCATCTTCAGTTTTGTCATTTGAAATGGGATTTACTAATTTAGGCAAAAATTACCAAGTGGGGAGGGAACATGCCTCTTACAAACATTTTTGTACAGACTATGTGTAGCCCCTACTTTGTTTCCTATCCCCTATCCCTCCAAAGGTATTGAATAAAATTTATATGATTAGATAGTAGGGACTATACTGGCTGAGTGGTTAGAGCATTCATCTTCAAACTAAAAAGGTCCACGGTTCAATCCTGACCAGCAGTAACTGTGTCCTTGACGCTAAATCCTGATTGCTCATGTGGTGGCATACTGTACATCAGTTGTGTACTAACCAACCATTGCTAACTCGGCATACTGTACGTCAATAGTGTACTAACCAACCACTGCTAACTTGGCATACTGTAGGTCAATTGTGTACTAATGTCTAGTCAACCACTGCTAACTCGGCATACTGCATATCAATAGTGTACTAATGTCTTCAACCACTGCTAACTCTGCATACTGCACATCAATAGTGCACTAATGTATTCAACCACTGCTAACTCTGATTGCTCGTGTGGCAGCATACTGTACGTCAGCAGTGCACCAATGTCTTCAACCACTGCTAACTCGGCATACTGCACGTCAATAGTGCACTAATGTCTTCACCCACTGCTAACTCTGATTGCTCATGTGTCGGCATACTGTGTACGAATGTCTTCAACCACTACTAACTCTGTGGTGGCATACTGCACATCAATAGTGTACTAATGTCTTCAACCATTGCTAACTCTGCATACTGCACATCAATAGTGTACTAATGTCTTCAACCACTGCTAACTCTGATTGCTCATGTGGCGGCATACTGTATGTCAACAGTGCACCAATGTCTTCAACCACTGCTAACTTGGCATACTGTTGTACATCAATAATGTACTAATGTCTTCAACCACTGCTAACTCGGCACACAGCACGTCAGTAGTGTACTAATGTCTTCAATCACTGCTAACTCTGATTACTCATGTGGCGGCGTACTGTATGTCAACAGTGCACCAATGTCTTCAACCACTGCTAACTCGGCATACTACACGTCAGTAGTGTACTAATGTCTTCAACCACTGCTAACTCTGATTGCTGATGTGGTGGCATACTGTATGTCAACAGTGCACCAATGTCTTCAACCACTGCTAACTCAGCATACTACACGTCAGTAGTGTACTAATGTCTTCAACCACTGCTAACTCTGATTGCTCATGTGGCGGCGTACTGTATGTCAACAGTGCACCAGTGTCTTCAACCACTGCTAACTCGGCATAGTGTACATCAGTAGTGTACTAATGTCTTCAACCACTGCTAACTCTGTGGTGGCATACTGTACGTCAGTAGTGTACTAATGTCTACAACCACTGCTAACTCTGATTGCTCATGTGGTGGCATACTGTATATCAATGGTGTACTAATGTCTTCAACCACTGCTAACTCAGCATACTGTACATCAATAGTGTACTAATGTCTTCAACCACTACTAACTCGGCATACTGCATGTCAATAGTGTACTAATGTCTTCAACCACTGCTAATTCTGTGGTGGCATACTGCACATCAATAGTGTGCTAATGTCTTCAACCACTGCTAACTTGGCATACTGTACATCAATAGTGTACTAATGTCTTCAAACGCTGCTAACTCAGCATACTGCACATCAATAGTGTACTAATGTCTAGTCAAAAACGGCTAACTCTGATTGCTCATGTGGCAGCATACTGTACATCAATAGTGTACTAATGTCTTCAACCACTGTTAACTCAGCATACTGCACATCAGTAGTGTACTAATGTCTAGTCAACAGCGGCTAACTCTGATTGCTCATGTGGCGGCATACTGTACATCAGTAGTGTACTAATGTCTTCAGCCACTGCTAACTCTGTGCCGGCATACTGTACGTCCATAGTGGACTAATGTCTTCAACCACTGCTAACTCTGTGGCGGCATACTGTACATCCATAGTGTACTAATGTCTTCAACCACTGCTAACTCTGATTGATCATGTGGTGGCATACTGTACATCAATAGTGTACTAATGTCTTCAACCACTGCTAACTCTGATTGCTCATGAAGCGACATAGTGTACATCAATAGTGTACGATTGTCTTCAACCAGTGGTAACTCAGCATACTACACGTCAATACTGTACTAATGTCTTCAACCACTGCAAACTCGGCATACTGTACATCAATGGTGTACTAATATCTTCAACCACTGCTGACTCTGATTCCTCATGTGATGGCGTACTGCACGTCAGTAGTGTACTAATGTCTTCAACCACTGCTAAATCGGCATACTGCACGTCATTAGTGTACTAATGTCTTCAACCACTGCTAACTCTGTGGTGGCATACTGCACATCAATAGTGTACTAATGTCTTCAACCACTGCTAACTCTGTGGTGGCATACTGCAGATCAATAGTGTGCTAATATCATCAACCACTGCTAACTCGGCATACTGTACATCAATAGTGTACTAATGTCTTCAACCACTGCTTACTCGGCATACTGCACATCAATAGTGTGCTAATGTCTTCAACCACTGCTAACTCTGTGGTGGCATACTGCAGATCAATAGTGTGCTAATATCATCAACCACTGCTAACTTTGCATACTGTACATCAATAGTGTACTAATGTCTTCAACCACTGCTAACTCTGCATACTGCACATCAATAGTGTGCTAATGTCTTCAACCACTGCTAACTCTGATTCCTCATGTGGCTGCATCCTGTACATCAATAGTGTACTAATGTCTTCACCCACTGCTAACTCGGCATACTGTATGTTATTAGTGTACTAATGTCTTCAACCACTGCTAACTCTGTGGTGGCATACTGCAGATCAATAGTGTACTAATATCATCAACCACAAATAACTCTGCATACTGCACATCAATAGTGTGCTAATGTCTTCAACCACTGCTAACTCTGATTCCTCATGTGGCTGCATCCTGTACATCAATAGTGTACTAATGTCTTCAACCACTGGTAACGCTGATTGCTCATGTGGTGGCCTATTATACGTCAGTAGTGTACTAATGTCTTCAACCACTGGTAACGCTGATTGCTCATGTGGCGGCCTACTGTACGTCAATAGTGTACTAATGTCTTCAACCACTGGAAACGCTGATTGCTCATGTGGCGGCATACTACACGTCAATAGTGTACTAATGTCTTCAACCACTGCTAACTCTGTGGCGGCATACTGCACGTCAATAGTGTACTAATGTCTTCAACCACTGCCAACTCTGCATACTGCACATCAATAGTGTGCTAATGTCTTCAACTACTGCTAACTCTGATTTCTCATGTGGCGGCGTACTGTATGTCAACAGTGCACCAATGTCTTCAACCACTGCTAACTCGGCATAGTGTACATCAGTAGTGTACGAATGTCTTCAACCACTAGTAACGCTGATTGCTCATGTGGTGGCCTACTGTACATCAGTAGTGTACTAATGTCTTCAACCACTGGTAACGCTGATTGCTCATGTGGTGGCCTACTGTACGTCAGTAGTGTACGAACGTCTTCAACCACTGCGAACTCTGATTGCTCATGTGGTGGCATACTGTATGTCAGTAGTGTACTAATGTCTTCAACCACTGCTAACTTGACATACTGTACATCAATAGTGTACTAATGTCTTCAACCACTGCTAACTCTGATTTCTCTTGTGGCGGCATACTGCACGTCAATAGTGTACAAATGTCTTTGACCACTGCTAACTCGGCATACTGTACGTCAATAGTGTACTAATGTCTTCAACCACTGCTAACTGTGATTGCTCATGTAGCGGCATACTGTCCTTCAGTAGCGTACTAATGTCTTCAACCACTGCTAACTCGCCATACTGTACATCAATAGTGTACTAATATCTTCAACCACTGCTAACTCGGCATACTGTACGTCAATAGTGTACTAATGTCTTCAACCACTGCTAACTGATTGCTCATGTGGCGGCATACTGTACATCAATAGTGTACTAATGTCTTCAACCACGGCTAACTCTGATGGGCAGAACAGTTGCATGCCATTGCTTAGTGGTTCTTTCCTGGTACTCTGGCTTCCTCTACCCCTAAAACTCTCTGACATGATGTTACCATGAGTATTAAAATTGCTGTTCATTTATATTAATTTGGGTTTAATGATACTTTCAACAGCCAGGGTCACCTAGTGTTGGACAGTTTAATGGGTTGAGGAATCTGGAGTACCTGGGGAGAACCACCGAGCAATGGCAAGCAGCTATCAACGGTTCACAACATACTAACTCCACACAAGCAGGGTTAGCATTGGTTGAAGACAAGTTCACCATCGATGTGCATAGGCCTTAGTACACTATTCTACTGTACCCCCATGTGGGCAAGGGGGGTGAAGTGTCTAGCCCAAGGACACAATGTGGTTGCCGTGGGTTGGATTCAGACCGAGGACCTTTCAGCTTGCAGGCGGCACCTCTTCCTACTGAGCCAATGCACCCCCCAAAAATGGCTGTTAAGGCCCAATAAACAAACAAACATGATTAGATGGTTTCCCACGGACCCCAGGAAGTTGAGCAGTGCTTGTTTACTGCTGGAAAACAAGTTCTGCTTTACTCTTAAAATAAGAGCTGGAACCATCGCCCAGCGTGGAAGTCCCCTGAAGTGAGCAAGATAGATATAAACGATTGGTTAAACTTGACTTCATCCCTATGTTGTGGTCATAAGATTTTCAAAGATGCTGAAAGTGATTTTAAACACTAACAAATAAATAAATACATTTCATGGTGTTTCGTATTCTATGTGTTAAGAAAAAAACACAAACTTATGGCAATATGTATCTGGACCCTGTTGATCAACCTGAGCCTATTTTTGTTCCTAAAATACCTCCCTAGATTACAGGGTAGCCGCGGGTCCTTGAAAACCTGGAATGTCCTTGAATTTGAAACGCTATTTTCAAGGCCTTGAAAATCCTTGAAAACGAGGTATATCTGTAAAAGGTCCTTGAATGTCCTTGAATTTGATCGCCGATTTATCACAAGCATAATAGCAGTCCGAAAAGGAACGAATAAATTTGTTGACAAATCCAAACAAGTAGGTGTTATTAATATTAATTGACTCTTAGCACTCGATCGGCTCATGTTTATTAGTACAGAGGGGGGCTTCCCTGGTCGAATTATGTTTAACAACCAATGAAAACCTTTTGATTTCCACCGGAATCGTCATGAGTTTCCATATAAAGTAACGCACGTGTTCAAAATACTTTGTCCGACAGGGGGACAAAACGTCCCAGTTCGGCTTTGTTTGGAAAATGGCGTCATCAATTGAAAATAATTTATCAACTTTCTATGACATTATTGAGGATTCTGATTCGGATGAGGACTGTTTTCCTGAATATTCTTGAAGAAATATCAAAGAAGACTCGTCAGACGAATTCGAGTCGTGTGAAAGCATTTTGGAAGAAAATGTAAATGCCGGCGAATCAGCTGATCAATCAAGCACATGTGTTCATGTTGACAAAACATTGAATTTGGGGGATTCGTTCCACCACCCATGGTTAAAAACATTTGACGAGCCCACAGGCATTCAGTTTGCTGTGGATGGCAATGAGCGTGAGTTTTTTTTTTCAGTAAATTTTTTGACAGTGATTTTATTGAACTGTGCACTTCGCAAACAAATTTATATGCCAAACAATACTTTGAAAAAAACCCAAACATGAAACCATTCGCACTTGCCCGATCTTGGGTGGATACAGATGCGACTGAAATGAGGGCTTTCATAGCAGATGAAACAGTTGCCACAGTGATGAGAACATGCGCACATGTTTGCTTGACAAACAATAAGTAGTAAATTTTACCTCGGTTCACAACTTGTGAACCGAGGTACAATTAACTACTTATTGTAAAGGTTGTAAAGGGGGTATTGCCATTGGGATGTTTCGGCCTTAGGACGTTTCAGCCTCGTAAAGGATCATGATATATCCTGTTCTCTGGTAAAGGATCATGATATATCCTGTTCTGTGGTAAAGGATCATGATATATCCTGTTCTCTGGTAAAGGATTATCATATATCCTGTTCTCTGGTAAAGGATCATCATATATCCTGTTGTTCTCTGGTAAAGGATCATGATATATCCTGTTCTCTGGTAAAGGGTCATGATATATCCTGTTCTCAGGTAAAGGATCATGATATATCCTGTTCTCTGGTAAATATTCGGTAAAGGATCATGATTTATCCTGTTCTCAGGTAACCTGAATATTTGGTAAAGGATAATGATATATCCTGTTCTCAGATAACCTGAATATTCAGTAAAGGATCATGATATATCCTGTTCTCAGGTAAAGGATCATGATATATCCTGTTCTCAGGTAAAGGATCATGATATATCCTGTTGTCTGGTAAAGGATCATGATATATCCTGTTCTCTGGTAAAGGATCATGATATATCCTGTTCTCTGGTAAAGGATCATGATATATCCTGTTCTCTGGTAAAGGATCATGATATATCCTGTTCTCAGGTAAATGTCTGATCAATCGCTATTTACAACATGCTGCCTATTGGTAAAGGATCATGATATATCCTGTTCTCAGGTAAAGGATCATGATATATCCTGTTCTCTGGTAAAGGATCATGATATATCCTGTTCTCTGGTAAAGGATCATGATATATCCTGTTCTCTGGTAAAGGATCATGATATATCCTGTTCTCAGGTAAATGTCTGATCAATCGCTATTTACAACATGCTGCCTATTGGTAAAGGATCATGATATATCCTGTTCTCAGGTAAAGGATCATGATATATCCTGTTCTCTGGTAAAGGATCATGATATATCCTGTTCTCTGGTAAAGGATCATGATATATCCTGTTCTCTGGAAAAGGATAATGATATATCCTGTTCTCAGGTAAATGTCTGATCAATCGCTATTTACAACATGCTGCCTGTTGGTAAAGGATCATGATATATCCTGTTCTCAGGTAAATGTCTGGTCAATCGCCATTTTCAACATGCTGCCTATTGGTTGTACATTGAAAATATTGAATGGTCTGCTACCAAACGATGAGTATGAGCTCTTCAATTAAATGGTCTGCCACCAAAGAATGAGTATGAACTCTTGCATTAAATGGTCTGCCACCAAACGATAAGTATGAACTCTTCCATTAAATGGTCTGCCACCAAACGATGAGTATGCACTCTTCAATTAAATGGTCTGCCTACAAAGAATGAGTATGAGCTCTCCAATTAAATGGTCTACCACCAAAGGATGAGTATGAAATCTTCCAATGGTCTGCCACCAAAGGATGAGTATGAAATCTTCCATTAAATGGTCTGCCACCAAACGATGAGTATGAAATCTTCCAATGGTCTGCCACCAAAGAATGAGTATGAAATCTTTCATTAAATGGTCTGCCACTAAACAATGAGTATGAGCTCTCCAATTAAATGGTCTACCACCAAAGGATGAGTATGAAATCTTCCAATGGTCTGCCACAAAAGGATGAGTATGAAATCTTCCATTAAAAGGTCTGCCACCAACGATGAGTATGAAATCTTCCAATGGTCTGCCACCAAAGGATAAGTATGAAATCTTTCATTAAATGGTCTGCCACCAAAGGATGAGTATGAAATCTTCCAATGGTCTGCCACCAAAGGATGAGTATGAAATCTTCCAGTGGTCTGCCACCAAACGATGAGTATGAAATCTTCCAATGGTCTGCCACCAAACGATGAGTATGAAATCTTCCAATAGTCTGCCACCAAATGATGAGTATGAAATCTTCCAATGGTCTGCCACCAAAGAATGAGTATGAACTCTTCCATTAAATAGTCTGCCACTAAATGATGAGTATGAGCTCTCCAATTAAATGGTCTGCCACCAAACGATGTCTGCCACCATTTGATACAACATTTAAAGGGTTAAAAAGAGATGGATAATTTTTCGATTTTTTTTTAGGCAAGACAATGGGATCCTGTGCCAATATGCTGAAGGTTTACTGGCTGGCTTGCTCTGCTTTGCCATTAATGTGCCATCCATCCCACCCCAATCACTTTCAGAAAAGACCCTGTTCACTTGATAAAAATTGCTAATGAAATAACAGCTTTTGATATCATGTTCATTCGGTAAATGGTTAAATAAACAGGTTTCACCATTTCAGGAGTTTGAGCAATTGACATTTAATTTTCTTGTAAGTACTGAAGCCCTTTCCGCAGGTATCAATTCAAAATTCTGAATGCTGTCATCAGTAATTTCCTTAATGGTAAATTTAAAATCATTGAGGTTAGATACAAATTAATTTAATGCCTCAGAAAGATTTTCAGCTTGGTAGAGGTTTCATCATTAAGGTCAGTAATTTGACAGCATTTATCATGTCATGCTCACAGTGACATTAATATTGAATTTCTGAAATCACTTAATTTATCTTGAATAAGAATACAAGCTACTGTTATTGTCCATACACTAGATATCGACATAGTATGAAGATACACTTGGCTTGTTGTCAGTTTTATACTGTTTGTGAATACAAGATGTACTTATTATGTTCTGACCATGGTATGCTTACCTGACACTATGCAGAACATCAGTACCCTTAGAAGATTATGCAGGCTTCTATATATACTACCCTCAAAAAGTTTTGAACAACCCCAAATATTTGGGTATAATGAAAAGCAATATACAACTGTTACGTATTGGAAAACCAGTGGGCTTTGTTCCTGCATTTAAAATTACATTTTTAAAGTAAAATATATAGGGTTAAGTTTTATTTAATATCACAGAAATGAGTAATTTGCATTATTCAGATCTGTGCTGTTGACTAAAAGTCTTATTAAATGCACTTTGGGGGTTAAGCAGTCGGACACATAGCCCGGAGAACTTTTCCTCTTCCCACAGTCTTGTAAAATTAATAGGAACATATGAGATAGGCACAACATGAAAAAGGCTTAGCTTGTAATGTATATATAAAAAATTAGATTTTGTGTATGGGTCACTGTATCACTTTCTCTGTTCCAATAATATGTAACAAACTGTACTGGATTAAGAACAGTTTTCTATATGAGTCACATTTAAGTTTAGTGTGAACTTCGAGTAACAAAACTGATGGTCAATTAGCTGAATCATGAAAAACTGATTATAAACATGACTTGGTGGAACTGTGTTTGATGCAGAAAGCTCTTGTAAGAGCTTTACTGTAATATAACATTCTCATTAATTGGATTCTCTTAAAGATTAAACAGTCAAGATTCTGAGGTTATCAGAATCAAGTTGGAATTCCAAGATTCGAGTTGAGCTTCAGCTTATGAGATTCGAGATGAGCTTCTAGAGCTACGAGATAAACTTTCGAGATTTGAACTCAAGTATGCAAATTCAGGCCTGGTAAATGAATTAGCAGTACTATGAGTAATGATAAGTTATGAGGTCATAACCAATAACTTAACTGAGTGACCGTGTGTTAATTGATCTATATAAATTAGATCTTAAGCAAAATGAACTATCCAATTTTAACCAATGGATTTGAGAAACAAGTATTTTTCATACCCTTTTATTGTTTGTAAATAATTATACTGTCCTCTAATATAAATAAATAGCATATATCATTTAATTTCAGCATTTAGAATACTTTTGTTTTAGAATTGCTAGACACCTCTGACTTGTAAGCCCTGCTAGACACCTCTGACTTATTGTAAGCACTGCCAGACACCTCTGACTTGTGAGCCCTGCTGGACACCTCTGACTTGTGTAAGTCCTGCTAGACCCCTCTAACTTGTTATAAACCCTGCTTGACTCCTCTGACTTGTGAGCCCTGCTGGACACCTCTGACTTGTGTAAGTCCTGCTAGACCCCTCTAACTTGTTATAAACCCTGCTTGACTCCTCTGACTTGTGAGCCCTGCTAGACACCTCTGACTTGTGTAAGTCCTGCTAGACCCCTCTAACTTGTTATAAACCCTGCTTGACTCCTCTGACTTGTGAGCCCTGCTAGACACCTCTGACTTGTGTAAGTCCTGCTAGACCCCTCTAACTTGTTATAAACCCTGCTTGACTCCTCTGACCTGTGAGCCCTGCTAGACACCGCTGACTTGTGTAAGTCCTGCTGGACCCCTCTAACTTGTTATAAACCCTGCTTGACTCCTCTGACTTGTGAGCCCTGCTAGACACCTCTGACTTGTGTAAGTCCTGCTAGACCCCTCTAACTTGTTATAAACCCTGCTTGACTCCTCTGACTTGTGAGCCCTGCTAGACACCTCTGACTTGTGTAAGTCCTGCTAGACCCCTCTAACTTGTTATAAACCCTGCTTGACTCCTCTGACTTGAAAAGCACTGCTAGACACCTCTGACTTGTAAGCCCTGCTAGACACCGCTGACTTGTGATCCCTGTTAGACACCTCTGACTTGTGTAAGTCCTGCTAGACCCCTCTAACTTGTTATAAACCCTGCTAGACACCGCTGACTTGTGATCCCTGCTAGACACCTCTGACTTGTAAGCCCTGATAGACACCTCTGACTTGTAAGCCCTGCTAGACACCTCTGACTTGTTGTAAGCCCTGCTAGACACCTCTGACTTGTAAGCACTGCTAGACACCTCTGACTTGTAAGCACTGCTAGACACCTCTGACTTGTAAGCACTGCTAGACACCTCTGACTTGTAAGCCCTGCTAGACATCTCTGACTTGTAGGCTCTGCTAGACACCTCTGACTTGTAAAGCACTGCTAGACACCTCTGACTTGCTTTAAGCCCTGCTAGACACCTCTGACTTATAAGCACTGCTAGACACCTCTGACTTGTTGTAAGCCCTGCAAGACACCTCTGACTTGTAAGCCTTGCTAGACTCCTCTAATTATACCCCCCACAAACAAAGTTTGGGGGGTATATAGGAATCTCCCTGTCTGTCTGTCCGTCCGTCCGTCCATCCGTCTGTCCGTCTGTCCATCCTTGTAAGCGCAACTCCTCCTAAACCGTTTGAAGAATTTTCATTTGTTGTAAACCATGCTTCACTCCTCTGACTTGTAGGCTCTGCTAGACACCTCTGACTTGTAAGCACTGCCAAACACATCTGACTTGTAGACCCTGCTTGACACCTCTTAATTGTTGTGAGCCCTGCTAGACACCTCTTACTTGTTGTAAGCCCTGCTAGACTCCTCTAACTGGCTTTAAGCCCCGCTAGACACCTGTGACTTGTAAGCCCTGCTAGACACCTCTTACTTATTGTAAGCCCTGCTAGACTTCTCTAACTGGTTGTAAGCCCTGCTAGACTCCTCTAACTGGTTGTAAGCCCTGTTCGACACATCTTACTTGTAAGGACTGCTAGATTCTACTGACTAGTAAGCACTGCTAGACACCTCTGACTTGTTGTAAGCACTGCTAGACTCCTCTGACTTGTTGTAAGCCCTGTTCGACACATCTGACTTGTAAGCACTGCTAGACACCTCTGACTTGTTGTAAACCCTGCGAGACCCCTCTAACATGTTGTAAACCCTGCTAGATGCCTCTGACTTGTTGTAAAGCACTGCTAGACTCCTTTGACTTGTAAGCACCGCTAGACTCCTCTGACTTGTAAGCACTGCTAGACACCTCTGACTTGTTGTAAGCACTGCTAGACTCCTCTGACTTGCTGTAAGCACTGCTAGACACCTCTGACTTGTAAGCACTGCTAGACTCCTCTGACTTGTTGTAAACCCTGCGAGACCCCTCTAACATGTTGTAAACCCTGCTAGACGCCTCTGACTTGTTGTAAAGCACTGCTAGACTCCTCTGACTTGTAAGCACTGCTAGACTCCTCTGACTTGCTGTAAGCACCGCTAGACACCTCTGACTTGCTGTAAGCACTGCTAGACACCTCTGACTTGTAAGCACTGCTAGACTCCTCTGACTTGCTGTAAGCACTGCTAGACACCTCTGACTTGTAAGCACTGCTAGACTCCTCTGACTTGTTGTAAACCCTGCGAGACCCCTCTAACATGTTGTAAACCCTGCTAGACGCCTCTGACTTGTTGTAAAGCACTGCTAGACTCCTCTGACTTGTAAGCACTGCTAGACTCCTCTGACTTGCTGTAAGCTCTGCTAGACACCTCTGACTTGCTGTAAGCACTGCTAGACACCTCTGACTTGTAAGCACTGCTAGACTCCTCTGACTTGTAAATTCTGCGAGACCCCTCTAACATGTTGTAAACCCTGCTAGACGCCTCTGACTTGTTGTAAAGCACTGCTAGACTCCTCTGACTTGTAAGCACTGCTAGACTCCTCTGACTTGCTGTAAGCACCGCTAGACACCTCTGACTTGCTGTAAGCACTGCTAGACACCTCTGACTTGTAAGCACTGCTAGACTCCTCTGACTTGTAAATCCTGCGAGACCCCTCTAACATGTTGTAAACCCTGCTAGATGCCTCTGACTTGTTGTAAAGCACTGCTAGACTCCTCTGACTTGTAAGCACTGCTAGACACCACTGGCTTGTAAGCACTGCTAGACATCTCTGACTTGTAAGCTCTGCTAGACATCTCTGGCTTGTGTTATAAGCACTGCTAGACACCTCTGGCTTGTAAGAAGTGCTAGACACCTGACTTGTAAGCACTGCTAGACACCTCTGACTTGTAAGCACTGCTAGACATCTCTGACTTGTAAACCCTGCTATGCACCTTAGACTTGTAAGCCCTGCTAGACACCTCTGACTTGTTGTAAAACACTGCTAGGCATCTCTGGCTTGTAAGCCCTGCTAGACACTTGACTTGTTGTAAAACACTGCTAGGCACCTATGACTTGTAAGCCCTACTGGACACCTCTGACTTGTAAGCACTGCTAGACACCTCTGATTTGTTGTAAGCACTGCTAGAGACCTCTCCCTCATATTGAGAATGAGAGTACGAAATTGACCCTGACCAATTTGATCCCATTCCTGGACAAGAATGTTCCACCAAAATTTCTGGTACCCATACCAACACATACCAGCACATACCAGATCGGTATTACCCAAGGACAGATACAGCACATCAGTATGATATTACCCAAGGACACATACCAGCACATACCAGCACATATCAGATTAGTATGATATTGCCCAAGGACACTTACCAGTACATACCAGATCAGTATGATATTAACCAAGGACACATACCAGTACATACCAGATCAGTATGATATTAACCAAGGACACATACCAGTACATACGAGATCAGTATGATATTAACCAAGGACACGTGCTATTTCATGAGCAGATAATATTCAACCCCAGGGCATTGTACAGACATGTTTAAACTGTATAAAAGTTGCATAATAAACAATTCTAACAATGAAATGCACCAATATCTCAAGTAATACATGTCGCTAGTCAATTGTGATTTTCGAAACACCACCCCTGGTCTACTTAGAGGATGCGGTGGTGGTCAGTGCAGTATGTGGACGCACTTCAAAATTAGCATTGGAATTCTTGTCTTGCATTTCCTAAAACAGTTGGCCATTAAATACCCTTTCAAAAAAATGGGAAAACTGGGGTGGTATATATAAACTGATCAAACAATCCTCCACTTGTAGCTTGCCTGTATTGCTTGCCCTTGACCCTTTGGGCCTTTTATTGTGATAAATCCTTTCAAATTTTAAATTATTTTTTCAAGTTTTGCTTCCAAAACATAGCTAAGGTCCCCTCATTGGAATAAACTCTTAGAATTATTTAGAAAACAGAATTTAAAATCATGATAGAAAGGGATTAAACCCTTGAAATGCCAAAGCTGGTCAGATTGATTTATGGAATATTTCAGACCATTTCTCTTGTCTTTCTTGCATCAATCCCAAGGGCCAGAATAATTTTGTGCCCAGATTTTGTCAAATCCTGTATATTTAGTATAGAAGTTTGGCATTGATTTATTGTCTTGACTCATTTGCCCTGGGCCCAAAAAGACTTGAAGTTTGGCTGTGATTTATTATTGAGGCTCGTTCACCTTGGGCCATAAAGACTTGAAGTTTGGCAGTGATTTATTGTCGAGACTCATTTGCCTTGGGCCCATAAAGACTTGAAGTTTGGCATTGATTTATTATTGAGGCTCGTTCGCCTTGGGCCATAAAAACTTGAAGTTCGGCAGTGATATATTGTCGAGATTCATTTGCCTTGGGCCCACAAAGACTTGAAGTTTGGCTGTGATTTATTGTCAGGACTTGTTTTCCCTGGGTCCATAAAGACTTGGAAGTTTGGCTGTTATTTATTGTCAAGACTCATTTGCCCTGGGCCCATAAAGGCTTGAAGTTTGGCAGTGATTTATTGTTGAGACTCCTTTGCCTTTTGCCCATAAAGACTTAAAGTTTGGCTGGGATTTATTGTCAGGAATTGTTTTCCCTGGGCCAAACAAACACCTGAAGTTTGGCAGTTATTTATTCTCGAGACTCATTTGCCTTGGGCCTATAAAGATTTGAAGTTTGGCTGTGATTTATTGTCGGGACTCATTTGCCTTGAGCCAATAAAGACTTGAAGTTTGGCAGTGATTTATTGTCAGGACTAATTTGCCTTTTGCCCAGAAAGACTTGAAGTTTGGCTGTGATTTATTGTCGGGACTCGATTGCCCTGGGCCAATAAAGGCTTGAAGTTTGGCATTGATTTATTGTTGAGACTCATTTGCACTGGGTCAATAAAGACTTGAAGTTTGGCAGTGATTTTATTGTTGAGACTCCTTTGCCTTTTGCCCATAAAGACTTGAAGTTTGGCAGTGATTTATTGTCAGGACTGATTTGCCCTGGGCCAATAAAGACTTGAAGTTTGGCAGTGATTTATTCTTGAGATTCACTTGTCCTGGACCCACTGCAGGAGTAGTGATGAAAGTTTTGAAAACCATTTTCGTGTAGAGTTATAGAAATAAAATGTCTGCCAAGATATACCTTAATTGTCAGTCCTCATATTTTCTGAAGAAACATCATTTTCACAATTTTTCAGATTAAAATATGAACATATGAACATATTTCAGATAATTTAGATGCCTTCCACTCTCATCGCTGGTACCTTGAAACCATAACTTATGATTTTTTGTTGGGGCTATCAACTGTTCTGGAGCATCAGTGTTTGTCAGTCAGAATTAAGCCCAGGGTTCTTGTGCTGTTCTAAAAACCCAGAAAAGCCAAGACATGTAATTTAATTCACATTTGAATTGGGTTTTAGTTCTGATTGCAGAAGTTGAAGTGGTACGTGTTTTTATTATAAATCATTTTGAAATTCTAATACAACACAGATATGACCAATCATTTTTGAAGATTTCAGCGAGTGACAAATGGCTGCAGAATAGAAACGGAGACACGCGATTCTGCATAAAAAAACCCAAATGTCCTGTCTTATTTGAATGACAAGATTTGCTGGAAATTAATGGATTGCAGATGATAAGATTTGTGGGAAATGAATGGATTGCAGATGATGACAAGATTTGTAGGAAATTAATGGATTGTAGATGAAAAGATTTATGGGAAATGAATGGATTGCAGATGATGACAAGATTTGTAGGAAATTAATGGATTGTAGATGAAAAGATTTGTGGGAAATGAATGGATTGCAGATGATGACAAGATTTGTAGGAAATTAATGGATTGTAGATGAAAAGATTTGTGGGAAATAAATGGATTGCAGATGATGACAAGATTTTGGGGAAATAAATGGATTGCAGATGATGATAAGACTTGTGGGAAATAAATGGATTGCAGATGATGATAAGATTTATGGGAAATGAATGGATTGTAGATAATGACAAGATTTGTGGGAAATGAATGAGTTGCAGATGATGACAAGATTTGTGGGAAATGAATGAATTGCAGAGAATGACAAGATTTGTGGGAAATTAATGGACTGCAGATGATGACAAGATTTGTGGGAAATGAATGAATTGCAGATAATGACAAGATTTGTGGGAAATTAATGGACTGCAGATGATGACAAGATTTGTGGGAAATGAATGAATTGCAGATAATGACAAGATTTGTGGGAAATTAATGGATTGCAGATGATAAGATTTTTGGGAAATGCATGGACTGCAGATGATGATAAGATTTGTGGGAAATGAATGGATTGTAGATAATGACAAGATTTGTAGGAAATGAATGGATTGTAGATGATGACAAGATTTGTGGGAAATGAATGGATTGCAGATGATAAGATTTGTGGGAAATTAGACTTTCCACCATGTTTTGGGTGGAATTTGACGCATCATTAGCCACCTGTCCCAAGTTTCGCAGTTCTGCTGCAGTATCCGATCTGATCCTAGCAGCTGCCTCACCCAACTCAATGTCATTGACCCGCAGTGTTTCAAGCGCCTTTGGCTTAAGTGCCTTACCCCCTCCAGTCCAGTCCGTAAACCCCAGCTCATTCCTGATGATCTCACCACCGCCACGCTTTCCAGCAATTGTTGAGAGAGGATGGGGTGCTCCCGATTTACTATGTTGATATTTGGATGGGCCTTCAGCCTCAGCTGCCCATTTTTGCAGAGTTCAAACTTGGAATTGTCATGTAGATAGGGCACCATCACTTTCTCAGACAGATTCTGGTAGCAGCCATTGACAGCCTCCTCCCAAGAGCTCATACTGCAGTGAAGGTATTTTAACACCCGTCTCTTATTCTTGTTTTGAAGGGGCCCGGGTAAAGCTAGTTTCATCTTTCAACACTGTTGAATCATCATCGTCCTGTCGTCTTCTGAACTCATCGAGGTCAAAGTCTGCCATTGTATTGAAGATAGATCCAAGATATGTTCATTATATTTAACATATCTTCAAACCAATATGGATGGTAGCTTGACCCATTCTGCAGACTACGAGAGCCTCTTGGGGTGAAGGGAGTTCGGCAGCCGGTTGTGATCACGCACAACCTTAGTATGATTGGCCCGAACCAACAGCTCAATATCCGGTTCCCAAACCTTGAGTCCCAGGACCTTATCGTACTGGGTACAGTGCGCCTATCCTTTGCAGTCACCCTGAACTTAACAGATAACAGGTCAGTCATTCAGAATCTTGGCCATGCCATCATCAGGAAAATGGCAATCAAGATCAGCGGGAACAAGGTGATGTCGGTCGACGATGCAGATGTGTATCACTGCTACCTTGACCTCTGGAAGACAGCTTCTGTGCGCTAAAATGTGCACTACCAAGGCATTGATACCTCCGCGAAAAGAAATGCTACTAAGCGGGAACGAGGTGATGTCGGTCGACGATGCAGATGTGTATCACTGCTACCTTGACCTCTGGAAGACAGCTTCTGTGCGCTAAAATGTGCACTACCAAGGCATTGATACCTCCGCGAAAAGAAATGCTACTAAGCTGTGGGTCGGCGCAGAAGACAAAGCTGACACTGTTGTTGTAGACAAGGCTATCGCTGATTCCTATGGCAATTGGTTCTGTATCTCGCTGGACTTTGAACTCCTCGAGGCTCATATGCCTTTCTACCAGAGTGTGCTTGGGGATCGGCTCGAGTACAAGCTGACATTCAATGATTACAGTCGTGTGGTCCTGGCCACAGGCGATGCCACTGCCAGTTACACCATTGATAATATCAGCCTGGAATATGAAATGGTCACCCAATCTGAACTTGCTCATATGGTCCGCAGCCAGTATGCTTGTCGTCTCTCCATCCTATAAGATCACGTCCTTTGCCTCCACAAAATGACCAAAGACAAGAGGGACTCTCTGTGGAACACCAATCTCAACGACGCCACAAAGAGCATGAAAGGGATCCGGCTGCTGTTCGAGGACCCTACTAAGGCTGGTGCCGCTTTTGGTAGGAAACCCCAGTTCTTTCATAACCCCAAGATCACCAAAGTTGAGGTTATCATCGAAGGTGTGTCCAACCAGCTGTACTCCCAGGGTTTGCGTGCCTACCAGAAATGGAGCGAAGCCACTCAGCACTTTGGAGCTTGCCCCAGCAGCAAAAGAGATCCTGAGGTGGCTGTAGTCGCAAAGTAACTATATCTGGCTGATGTCACATTGGGAGAATTCTTGACCAACAAGTATGCACTGTGGCTTGACCTGCAGACCATGGTTGATGGTGGACTACAAAGCAGTGAAGGTATCACTATCTATATCACAAAGACAGCAGAGGTGAGTGGTGCACTGAACGTATATCTGTATGTTCTCATTGGCGCGCAGCTTAACATTGAAGATGGCCGATTCACTGGTACAGTGTTTTAATGACCTTTTCCTAACGGAGCCACACTCAACCATTATTTGCAGTCAAACAGGCTGTGGCAAGACAGCTTTTGCACTTGACCTGCTGGAAGGCCCTTTCCAGGGCATGTTTTGGAACATTGTGGTGCTCTGTCCCATGATCAAATACAACAAAACATAATACAACCATCCATGGATTTGGGATGACCCCGATGTGTACATAGTAAATCCTGTTGAACGCCTCCACCAGGATTTACGGGCCTTCTATCAGACGTTCCAGGGGTAGCCAACCTTGTACATTATCGATTATTGCTCTGCTATGAAAGCTTTGACACATGCTGTCTGAGCAAGCCTTCTCAGGTCGTCATGTGCAGTAGAGCGTTTGGGTTTTAACTTGGAAGTATAACTCTGCCTTAAAGGATCTCCGCGAGCAGACCTGCTGGGCTTGCCTGTTCCACTGTAAGGACAGAGACAGTTTCGAGGACTGTCAACAAGAGAATGATGTGATTGGGAGCTGTGTGGAACGTGTAGCAGTTCGCCAGGTATTGGCGGAGAGCAAGCATGCCCTGCTAGTATTAAAAACAGACCAACCAACCACTTATAAAGTGTTGTTATAATGCCTGTTATGTGGGAAGCAGCCATTCTAGTGACCCAAGCACTACATTTATTCATGCTGGGGTGGGCGGCATACTCTTATATTAAACTCAAATGGCGTATCGCCATAACATATCCGTGGATAACGTATATACAGACCATCATGAATTGTGACAATATCATTGACCAACTGCTGGAAGAGCATGGTGCCGCGCCGCAGGGAGGCAATACAGAAGGAAAGATGGCAGTGGATCCTGCTGTTCCTTTTCCGAAGGAAGAACAGACCGATGGGGCCAAATGCGAAAGGCTAGCTGCAGTAGCTTCTAGTGGGCAGGCTAAGCAGAATCTAGGGAAAAACCTCACACTTGACCAGGTCGACGCCATGACTGATAAGAAAATCAATAAAATCTTTGCTCGATATGAGGCACGGCTCCGCACAGCAATGACGAAAACTCTGGGGACCGCCGCCCTACAGCTCTACACATGGGCGGTCAGCATGTTTCTCCCATACCCCTAGAGAACCAACTAAAGTTGGTTCCTGATCTTGAGGCAGATTCATTTGTTGGGCACGCACTAAGCATAAATAACACCTTTCGGGGTATAAGAAGCCAACACAAGACCACTGTTTTGGAGTTTATGGAGCATGTGGCCGTGGCCCAGTTGGATGTGAGGTTGGATGACCCTGAAGTCAAGTTCCCCCCCACCACGAAAAGGATGCCTATATATACAGAGACCACTGATTGGAGTCATTCTGGATAAGTTTGTAGCTCCTCCATGGGGCTGGGCCGTCCAGGTGCAAACCACGCAGCTCGGTAAATGTAGCTTGTTGCAGTTGTTCCCGTTCCATAGGAACAACAACAACGGGCAGCTCTTTTCTCTTGTATAGCTCCTCGGAGAGCTGAAATACATACAATTTGTTCATCATCCCTGGTTCTCCAAAGCCCAGCGTGTCCTTGAGATCAGCCAGCTGAAGGGTCATGCAAGGTAATGCATCATGTGCTTCTTTTCCTCCACTATTCACCATGTCTTTACACTTGTTGCAGTTGTTGCTGTTGTTCCGTAGGAATAGGAATATTTCGAATATCTAATTTTACGGATAGGTGCTGCAATTCAACATGGGCCACCCATGCTATCTAAAATGTGGACTGTAACATTGTCTTTAGGGCCTGGGACAAGCCTTTTGTACTGCAAAGGAGAGAAAGCTACTGTTCTGCCACTGGCATATTTTTCATTTGCTACAGGTACTGTTCTGAGTAGTGTGCTGGGTAGCCCGTTGTGAACATTCTCCATGGTGCTGACTTTTGACAGATGAACGTAGAGCTCACGGTGAGTCGCAAGTTCAGGTAACTCATCCCCCATCAGCTGCTTCCCTCCCCGAGTGATGGGGGCGTGGGCTACTGGCTATGTGTCAAGGGGTGGTCGCACACCGAGCATCAGCGCACAACCACCCCTCGACTCGTGGCCTGTGCCCCCATTTTTTCACCCCTTCCCCCCCCCCCCCCCCCACCCGGATTCAGGAACTACCTGAGACCCCTTTACAACTGCCAGGTTGACTACAGGGTCAGGCAGCCTGAACCCACCCTGGTTCAGGCTGGTTGTAATGGTAAAGGGGCCTCAGAGGTTCCGGGGGAACTTGTCTCGATTTCTGGGGGTGAGTGATCTCAATTTTCCTGGTAAGGTAAGGTTGGTATATCGACATGTTTGGAACTTGGAAGCCCGCTATCATCATTTGGTGGAAAATATAATATATGTTTTTTTTTTTATATATACATAGGTTTTTATTAAGTCAAACAGTTCGTTTCAAATACAAAACAAGCAATGTGTGGATTTGTGTCCATATTACGCCCTTTGATCCTTATTCTTTAACTACACTTAGCTGCAATGCCCCCAAAAAACGAAATGCTAAATTGACCCATTACCCAACGTAACGACCCAAACCTGCTAGCGCTATACACGAAAATTACTATTGATTATCATTTTTACTTTCAAAACATAGGCTATGAGTACTCATTGGAGCGAGGCTCAGCGAGCGCGTCAGACTTGTTTCAGTGAGGGGCATAACCTTTGTTTTGGAAGCAAAAGATGAACATTTTTAGTTACGCGAGAATTGTTTTACGGATATCGTGACTGTCGTGAATGTCGTCGTCTCAGGTCTGCTACTATGGTTAGGTATAATAGGTAAGGGGTTAACCCATTACCGGTCACAGTCACCTGTGGGTTCTGCACAACTTACATTTAGTGATTTACGCTACTGCTTCTACAGAGCCAGGATCAGAGTGTGAGCGCATTCAGCACAATGAACATCATTTGCCGACGTTGGTTCAAGTTGCACCCTTAATCTGACCCAGTTAAAGGATGTTACTTGAACAAACTTCAGCAAATGAAATTTTATCTGAGAGTTGAAAGTTCAAAACGGAACCTAAAACATACAGTATGTCCCTCATACTGCTGATTGCTGAACTAACAGTAAAAGACAGTATGTCTTAACACATCAAATAAATTTTCAATGAACAGGTTGACATCTAACTTTTGATTTCTTATCTAAAACTGAAAGTCATGGTCGGAAAGAATTTCAAACTCCAAAGGACAGAACGAGTGAATCTAAAATAATTTCAAATTTCAATCTCATTATCCTGAATTATCCACAGGTGAATCCTGAGATGTGGCCCCGCTGGTCTGTGACTCTGGAAAAACTGGTAAATTTGGTAAAGAGATGTTTTCAAGTGGGTCTTTTAGTAATGCGGGAGTTGCGGTAGGAACTTGACTAAGACTTTTTACAGCTTGAACCCCTGGGACAACAGTAGAGTGATCTTCATGTCTGAAACGTCTGTTTAGAAATATTAGCTTATCCACCGAATCAGAATCTAATGAAGATCGTAGTTTAGTGACTGTCCCACCAGCAGTGGAAAACACTCGCTCAGAGGGAACAGAGGTTGCGGGCAGACACATGATTTTTCTAGCAAGTTTAGCAAGGTGTGGATACACATGTTTATGATTTTTCCACCACAAAAAGGGATTTTCTTTGGTTGGGACAGATTTTTCAGTCGAATACCGATCAACCTCCCTTTCAACAGAATAAGAGTCGACATCTTCAGAATCATCATTTGTGAAATATGACCTTAACAAAAAATGAATGTCATCTTGGTCAAGGCGTGAGCGTTTGCAGGAGTAGGGATTCTGTGTTTGTTTTTCTGGTCCAATCTGCTGAGTGTCCACTGTTGCCACGGCTGTTGTTTCAACAATGCCCCCACCTAAGTCACCTTTCTGCCTATTCAGCTCAGACTTTACATTTATTAGAACTTTTTCGCGCTGTCCATTTGAAAGAAATAGGAGTGAGTGGTATCTGGGATCCAAGAATGTTGCAGTCATGGTCGGCTCATTAAGAATGTCGTCACTGAGAAGATTGAACCTCTGTTGCAAATCACTAATGATAAACTTCTTAAATTGTTTTAATGGGGGGAGGTCACTCTCACAAAATTTCATGTGGTGGTTGATGATGCTGTACACTATAGGGAAAACTCCACTGACTGTTGGGTATTCTTCAGAACACATTATGCGTGTTGCCATGTACAGTGGTTTAAGGACTGGCACTAATCCCTCCATGACACCCCAATGGTCATTTGGTAAGTCAAGAATACGGGCATCAGAAACTTTTGTGATATTAGAATCATGAAGTATTGCAAAAATTGGCAATCGCTGTTGCAGAAGACGTTCTAACATATCAAAAGTTGAATTCCAACGGGTTGTGACATCATTTATTAACTGAGTAACAGGCGTGCCCATTTGCTTTTGTCTTTCATGAAGCTCTCGTGTTGCGACTACTGATTTTCTAAAATGGGAAACAAATTTTTTTGCACCGACAATCATGTGCGAAATGAGGGGTATTGCGTCAAATGCCCCACGGATTGACAACTGCAGGGTGTGCCCAAAACACTGTGCATGTTTAAATTGTAGTGATTGAACACAAACTGCCATGTTTGAGGCATTATCAGTTACTATCCCAAGGACTACTTCTTCCTTCACCCCAAACTCAGTGCACAATTCTAAAATCTCCTTTGCTGTATTCAAGCCAGTGTGGCGTTCATGTACTTCGTGCGTTGCGAGTACTACGTTTTTATATTGGAAATCATGCGTAAGGTGATGAGAAGTCATTGTGAGGTAACCTTCCATTGCCATACTGGTCTAATGATCAGATGTTAGGGCTACACCGATTTGGTCCTTAATGTCATTAATCAGTAGGGCCTTCTCTGTCTCGTAGCTATGTTTGAGATAGTTTGAAATCGTCTGCTTTCCTGGGACCTTGAATGAGGGATTCATTTCATAGCAAAAATCCTTAAATCCACCACCTTCAACGATGCTCAAAGGACGCAGGTCACGCACACACATGGCCACAATTTTGCCTGTAATTTTCTGCCACTTATCACTGTTCAGTACAGGGGTCTTAAATTCAGTTATGCACGACTGGCGTGTCCTCTGCTGTGATTCCGAATCTGACAGGACAGATTTGTGTTTATATTTCAAGTGGTTCTTCATTGTTCCCGTACTGCCGTCAGCAAATGACAGTAATGTGGAACACATGGTGCATTTCACTTTTCCCGGAAGTTGTTTCAACTTTAGTGAAGAACCTCCACACATCGCTTTTCAGCTTTTTATCGTCGGTTACTTGAGACGCCATATTAAAAATGGAAAACATGAAATTCGTGTTGTGAAGGGACTCAAGGGAAATTACTCTATTAAAACTTCATTCCGTGTACACGTTTACCAGAACTGTAAACGTTTAATGCCCATAAACGAAACGTTCACGTTTACACGTGTAAACGTGGAAGCCTTATGGAATACCCAAGAATGGACAGCAAGCTTGCAACAAACTTGGCTTCAATCTACTACAGCCCCAAGGGGTACTGGAATGGACTCACGGCCATCAACAACCTTGCTTCCACGGCCAAGGTCTCTGAAGATTTGGCTCGGGCATGGCTTAAGAAGCAGGCCATCGGCAGATATACCTTCCAGCGGTGCGAAGCACACATACCATGACCCAGGTTCGATGTACGGACGCCGAATGAGGTCCACTAAGCCGACCTGCTCTTTATGCCACACGACCGGGTTTCCCGCAAAACCTACATGTATGCACTCACAGTCATTGATGTAACCTCCCGCTACAAAGAGACAGAGCCCCTGGCCACAAAACAGGCCAAAGAGGTCGCGGCCGCCCGAGGAAAGATATACAAGTGTGGACCACTGCGGTGGCCCAAGCTCCTTCAGGTCTATCCCGGCCACGAGTTCATGGGCACGGTGAATCAGCTGCTGACGAAACATGGGACAGAAGCCCGGCGTGGCCATGTGGACGTACACCGGGACCAGGGAATTGTGGAGCGGTTCAACCATATCCTGGCAGAGCGACTGTTCGTGGACCAATACGCCCAGGAGATGAGGTTACCATTAGGTGAGAGGTCGAGTGAATGGGTCTCTTGGCTGGCCGCAGTTGTTGCTGCTCTAAATGGTGAGGTGACTCACTTAACTAAAAAGAGGCCTTCTGACTCTGTCAAGGCCATTGTTGTAACACAAAAGCCCTCCTCTGTGGTTTCTGGCCACAAGGAGCAGAAGCACCCTTCCATTATGGGTGTTCACTATCTCTACCAGGCAGGCGAGCTTGTGGGGGTGGGGGGGGGGGGGGGGTTGCCGTCGTGCAACCGACCCTGTGTGGTCCCTCCAAGTGTACCGACTTGGATGCTCGGTCACCAAGCCCAGCGACCCTGTCCTCTACTATTTGTTGGATGGACCAGCTGGTGGCTTCGTCCGGAAAGAGCTGCTTGTGGTGCCTCCTGACACCCAGCTACCTCCCGATGTTCCTTTGGAAGGGTAGTCCTTTTGACTAGACACTAAGTGTATTGTGCCTCTGGCACTGCTGCAACAGCCTCTTTTTTTTTTTGGACTTCACTCTAAACGGGTCTATCGCACGTTCCCCCGGCAGTGCCCCCTGCTGTTGTCCAGCCGATCGACACTGAACTGCTATGTATCTTTGGGCTGATAGGCTCACAGCATCTCGATGTTGCATGTAGCGCAGTGGTTCTGTTGGTCCTCCTTGAGCCGCAGGATGTAGTCAACCTTGAGATTGAACTCCAGGAGTCCATTGACGTGGTCCTGGCACTTGTGGGCGACAAGCTTCCTCGCGATGTTTTTGCGGAGCTGCTACTCTGTGGCCTGCCTGACCTGAAAAAAACCGAACCAATACAGATAATATCAAAAATCCAAACCGATACAGATATCATGGGGATATAAAAAAACTGAACCAATACAGATATCATGGGGATATCAAAAAAACAAACCAATACAGATATCATGGGGATATCAAAAAAACAAACCGATACAGATATCATGGGGATATCAAAAAACCAAACTGATACAGATATAAAGGGGATATCAAAAAACCAAACCAATACAGATATCATGGGGATATCAAAAAACTGAACCAATACAGATATCATGCTGATATCAAAAAACCAAACCAATACACATATCATGGGGATATCAAAAAAAACAAACCAGTACAGATATAATGGGGATATCAAAAAAGCAATCCAATACAGATATCATGGGGATATCAAAAAACTGAACCAATACAGATATCATGGTGATATCAAAAAACCAAACCAATACACATATCATGGGGATATCAAAAAAAAACCCGATACAGATATCATGGGGATATAAAAAAACCGAACCGATACAGATATCATGGGGATATAAAAAAACTGAACCAATACTGAACCAATACAGATATGGGGATATCAAAAAACCAAACCAGTACAGATATCATGGGGATATCATAAAACTGAACCAATACAGATATCATGGGGATATTAAAAAAACAAACCAATACAGATATCATGGGGATATCAAAAAACTGAACCAATACAGATATCATGGGGATATCAAAAAACCAAACTGAACCAATACAGATATCATGGGGATATAAAAAAAAAACAATACAGATATGGGGATATCAAAAAACCAAACCAATACAGATATCATGGGGATATCAAAAAACCGAACCAATACAAATATCATGGGGATATCAAAAAACTGAACCAATACAGATATCATGGGGATATCAAAAAAACGAACCAATACTGATATCATGGGGATATGAAAAAACCAGTCCTCGGAATTAGGAAAATATTGCAACGGCACAACATTGCCGTCGCCAAAAATTCTGCGACGGCAAATTTTTATCAGCGACGGCACCTTTGAATTGAATTGTTTGGATGACAGTATTATGACACTAAGTGAATAATAATTATTAATCAGAACAGCTGACTTCGAATGGACAAGAGATCACTGGCGGGTGGTCAGTTGGACAAGCTGTAGTTCGATTAAGTGATCAATTGATTGACTGGTTGTCCTAATTTTAGGGACTGGTTGTAACTCGCATCCATGCATTATTAGCCTATCGGTTTTGACAGTAACTATTAGAGACAGAAATATTTGCATTGCGCATCAACCCGGGGCGAGTTGACTCTGACCTGATAAACACAACAAGAATTATTTTCCAACTCACCCTTGTTTTGTGCTCAATGCGTTTATTTTTTTATTGAACTGATTGATTGTTTTCCAATTCAGTTTGTTTGAGATTGTACAGTTTACATATGCCACAAGTGGAGAATACTAAAATTAAAATGGAACATGACCACGTGCTCTGTTGAGATTACATCAGTGACCAATAGAACTGCCGCATTGTCCCAGTAGACCAATTTAGCATACTTTCATGAAACGAAGAATTCGATGGGTTGTATTTATGTAAGGTGTGACGTCAAAAGGGAATTGCCCAGGAATTCCTGGGTTATTTTAAACGTGCATCACAGTCAACAAGGGGGTTCTTTCGAAAAAACACAAACGAAAAACAACTGGTTATGAACAGTTTTTCAACCACATACATTTCGTACAGACTTACTTTCAAATTAATTAATATAAGATATTTCCTCAAATATTGATTTTATACACCAGTTACGACTATAAAACATATGTTATGTAGGGTTGGATGATCAGTTCTGACGGACTTAGGCGATTGGGACAAGTAAAAAAATATTATGGCTGCCAATTTGCGACGGCAAGAAAATGCTGCCGTCATGCCCCACGGCGGCGGCGTTTGCGATGGCATTACCGAATGCCGTCGCTAATTCCGAGGACTGAAAAACCAAACCAATACAGATATGGGGATATCAAAAAACTGAACCAATACAAATATACAGATATCATGGGGATATCAAAAAACCAAACCAATACAGATATCATGTGGATATCAAAAAACTTAACCAATACAGATATCATGGGGATATAAAAAACTGAACCAATACAGATATCATGGGGATATCAAAAAACAGAACCAATACATATATCATGGGGGTATCAAAAAACCAAACCAATACAGATATGGGGATATCGAAAAACCGAACCAATACAGATATCATGGGAATATCAAAAAACCAAACCAATACAGATATCATGGGAATATCAAAAAACCGAACCAATACAGATATGGGGATATCAAAAAAACAAACCAATCCAGATATCATTGGGATATAAAAAAAATGAACCAATACAGATATCATGGGGATATCAAAAAACCGAACCAATACAGATATCATGGGGATATCAAAAAACTGAACCAATACAGATATCATGGGGATATCAAAAAACCAAACCAATACAGATATCATGGGGATATCAAAAAACCAAACCGAACCAATACAGATATCATGGGGTTATCAAAAAACCAAACCAATACAGATATCATGGGGATATCAAAAAACCAAACCCAAACCAATACAGATATCATGGGGATATCAAAAAACTGAACCAATACAGATATCATGGGGATATCAAAAAACCAAACCAATACAGATATATCATGGGGATATCAAAAAACCAAACCGAACCAATACAGATATCATGGGGATATCAAAAAACTGAACCAATACAGATATCATGGGGATATCAAAAACCAAACTGAACCAATACAGATATCATGGGGATATCAAAAAACCAAACCAATACAGATATCATGGGAATATCAAAAAACCGAACCAGTACAGTTATCATGGGGATATCAAAAAACCAAACCAATACAGATATGGAGATATCAAAAAACCAAACCAATACAGATATCATGGGGATATCAAAAAACCAAACCGAACCAATACAGATATCATGTGGATATCAAAAAACTGAAGCAATACAGATATCAAGGGGATATCAAAAAACCAAACCAATACAGATATGGGGATATCAAAAAACTAAACTGATACAGATATCATGGGGATATCAAGAAACCAAACCAATACAGATATCATGGGGATATCAAAAAACCAAACTGAACCATCTGTATTTTCAAATGTTCCTACATTTTTATTTATAAGATGTTGTTGAGGCTTGATAGCAGTGGAAGTGTTCATTTGCATGAAAGAAGTGACTGATTTTTTTTAGTTTTGTTAACCCTTTAAGGCCTGGACAATTGTTTTGAATTCCCTCTTGACTACAACCTGTATGCATCCAGTTGCTTAGCAGTGTTTTGTAGTAAAGTCTTGGCTGCTGTCAAGAAACTTGAAATTAAAAATCACTGCTTTGGTGATTTGTCTGATGTAAGTAGGAACTTCTAATGATGGCATGTTAAGGGCACACATGCTCTGAGATAGAGAAAGCCTGGGCCTTTCACTCTTAACCTGCTGAGTATTTTTAAGATATTTTTCGTCAAATCTAGTCATGTCTAATTTGATGCATCCATGATTAGGTTTGATGAAAAATTCATCTAAATTGAATTACGGGAATTATTTGTTGGAAAATCTTTTCAGCTTACAGAGGGGAAATTTGATTAAATTTACCCAAATTATACTTATTTCAGTGGCAAGTGGAATTCTGTCTTGGCAGGAATATCTGCCAGCAGCATGCAAGGAGTTAAAGGTTAAGTTGTGTTTGGAAAGAGTCATAAAATTACTGTAGATATGATTTGTGTTGTGCTCATGGTAGTGGTATTTGTAACACTCTGTGGTAGAATGATACAATAACAACTTATTCTCTATTTTCCTAGTGTGAATTCCCTTTTGGTACTTTATATAAAAAAAATATCAGTCAAGTCAGATACCAAATACTGAACCGATACCGTGGTATATCAAAAATACCGATATCGAACTTAAAATTCCTATACCACCCATCTCTAATTTCCACAGGGTGACCACGCAGCAAAATGTCTTAACAAGTCGAACCACTGCCTCCCCCCCCCCCCCCCCCCCCCTTCATTGGAAAGTTTGAGATTTTATTGGCCAGAACCCCCCCCCCCCCCCCCCCCCCCTCCCATTTTTGCAGACAATCTACTGTTTTGTTTTCCAAAGAGGTGATGCTATACCTCAAGGCACATGAAAAAGTAAATGGAAAGTGCTGTTTACGTGCATTAATTGTGAGCCATTTTAGTTTAATACAATCAAATAAATGCTTCATTTATCTCCAGTATGGGGGAGAGTTCACAAATTCCTAGTGCAGTAGAAATCTGTTATTACAATAGCCAATTTACCAGTAAGAATTAGTCAATTAACATGAGAATTCAGTTATCAGGAATTTGTTCACT
This sequence comes from Pictodentalium vernedei, assembly GCA_031216915.1. Classification (NCBI taxonomy): domain Eukaryota; kingdom Metazoa; phylum Mollusca; class Scaphopoda; order Dentaliida; family Dentaliidae; genus Pictodentalium; species Pictodentalium vernedei. Next base: position 334,498,211 of record CM062288.1, on the reverse strand, counting down.
TAACTGTGTTCAAGAGATAAATTTGCCAGTAAGAATTAGTCCATTAACATGAGAATTCAGTTATCAGGAATTTGTTCACTTTACTGTGTTGTAGAGATAATTTGTGTATTTATTCTATTATATCTTATTTGACTAAGATCGTAGAGTTCTGTCAAACAAGATAGGAAAGATTAAATGCCTATTTTGGATGCAGTGAAGCTAAAAAGTTTATAAAACAAGGGGAATTTGTTGGTTGTCAAGGTAATTTTTGACATGTCACACATATTTTTATTCAGTTAACAGGAGTTTACTCAAAAATCTATGTGCATTTAACAGGTCAAATTTGCATTGAATGTATTGTAAATTGTTTTGTGTATGGAAATTGCATTCAGTTAGCACATTTTGTCAATTAACAGATATCCAGTTAGGTGGAGTAAATGAATAAGCCTGTTAAAGTGTTAAACATGGATTGATTGCTCAGTTATCTTACAATGTGCATGAGATAATAAGTAACATAAAATGATTTGAGACTGTACTTAACACTAAGGCAGAAATCATAGTATTAATGAGTGTTCATAGATTTTTGACATGTTAAAAAATGTGTGCTTTATGTTTCTAGCCATTAGGATGCATTATGACCCGTATTGATTTATAGAAATAAAGCCCGAGATTGTATAGAATGATAATTGAATCATAAATAATCCATTTAAGTTCAATAGCGTAAGGCTGTTCTAGATAAGGTGTCACAATTAATAACAGGGATAGGGAGGGGGTTGACTCTCCTAGACAAGGTGGCAAAGTTAATAACCAAGATAGAAAGGGGGATGGCTGTTCTAGACAAGTGGCAAGTTAATAACCGGGGTGGAGAGGGGGTTGGCTGTTCTAGACATGGGGTGGTAAAGTTAATAACCAGGGTAGGGAGGGGGTTGGCTGTTCTAGGGAATGTGGCAAAGCTATTAACTGGGGTACAGAGGGGGTTGGCGGTTCTAGACAAGGTGGAAAGTAAATAATCAGGGTGGAGAGGGGTTGGCTGTTCTAGACATAGTGACAAAGTTAATAACCAGGGTAGAGAGGAAGTTGGCTGTTGTTCTAGACAGGGTGACAGAGTTAATAACTGAGGTAGGGAGGGGTTGCCTGTTCTAGACAGGGTCGCAAAGCTAATAACTGGAGTAGAGAAGTGGTTTGCTGTTCTAGACAGGGTGGCAAAGTTAATAACCAGGGTAGGGAGGGGATTGGCTGTTTTAGACAAGTGGCAAGTTAATAACCGGGGTGGAGAGGGGAGTTGGCTGTTCTAGACATGGTGGCAAAGCTAATAACCAGGTTAGGGGGGGGGGTGCCTGTTCTAGACAGGGTGGCAAAGTTAACCAGGGTAGAGAGGGGGTTGGCTGTTCTAGACATGGGGTGATAAAGTTAATAACCAGGGTAGGGAGGGGGTTAGCTGTTCTAGGGAATGTGGCAAAGCTATTAACTGAGGTAGAGAGGGGGTTGGCTGTTCTAGACAAGGTGGAAAGTAAATAATCAGGGTAGAGAGGGGTTGGCTGTTCTAGACATAGTGGCAAAGTTAATAACCAGGGTAGAGAGGAAGTTGGCTGTTCTAGACAGGGTGGCAATGTTAATAACTGGGATTGAGAGGGGGTTGGCTGTTCTAGACATGGTGGCAAAGTTAATAACCAGGGTAGGGAGGGGATTGGCTGTTCTAGACAGGGTGGCAAAGTTAATAACCAGGGTATAGAGGGGTTGCCTGTTCTAGACAAGGTGGACAAGTAAATATCCAGGGTAGAGAGTGGGTTGGCTATTCTAAACATGGTGGCAAAGTTAATAACCAGGGTAGAGAGGGGGTTGACTGTTGTAGGCAGAGTGGCAAAGTAAATAACCAGAGTAGAGAGGGGGTGGCTGTTCTAGACAGGGTGGCAAAGCTAATAACTGGGCTAGGGAGGGGGTTGCCTGTTCTAGACAGGGTGGCAGAGTTAATAACCAGGGTAGGGAGGGGTTGGCTGTTCTAGAGAATGTGGCAAAGCTATTAACTGGGGCAGAGAGGGGGTTGGCTGTTCAAGACAAGGTGGAAAAGTGAATAATCAGGGTAGAGAGAGGGGTTGGCTGTTCTAGACATAGTGGCAAAGTTAATAACCAGGATAGAGAGGGAGTTGGCTGTTCTAGACAGGGTGGCAAAGTTAATAACTGGGGTAGGGAGGGGTTGCTTGTTCTAGACAGGGTTGCAAAGCTAATAACTGAGGTAGAGAGGGGGGGTTGCTGTTCTAGACAGGGTGGCGAAGTTAATAACCAGTGTAGAGAGGGCATTGCCTGTTCTAGACAGGGTGGCAAAGTTAATAACCGGGATAGAGAGGGGGTTGCCTGTTCTAAACAGGGTTGCAAAGTTTATAACCAGGGTAGAGAGGCGGTTGCCTGTTCTAGACATGGTGGGAAAGTAAATAACCAGGGTAGAGAGGGGGTTGGCTGTTATAGACAGGGTGGCAAAGCTAATAACCGGGTTAGGGAGGGGCCTGTTCTAGACAGGGTGGCAAAGTTAATAACCATGGTAGAGAGGGGGTTGGCTGTTCCAGACATGGTGACAAAGTTAATAACCAGGGTAGGGAGGGGGTTGGCTGTTCTAGGGAATGTGGCAAAGCTTTCAACTGGGCTAGAGAGGGGGTTGGCTGTTCTCGACAAGGTGGAAAAGTAAATAATCAGGGTAGAGAGGGGGTTCGCTGTTCTAGACATAGTGACAAAGTTGATAACCAGGGTGGAGAGGGAGTTGGCTGTTCTAGGCAGGGTGACAAAGTTAATAACTGGGGTAGGGAGGGGGTTGCCTGTTCTAGACAGGCTGCAAAGCTAATAACTGGGGTAGAGAGGGAGTTTGCTGTTCTAGACAAGGTGACAAAGTTAATAACCAGGGTAGAAAGGGCATTGCCTGTTCTAGACAGGGTGGCAATGTTAATAACTGGGGTAGAGAGGGGGTTGGCTGTTCTAGACATGGTGGCAAAGTTAATAACCGGGGTAGAGAGGGGATTTGCTGTTCTAGAGAGGGTGGCAAAGTTAATAACCAGGGTAGAGAGGGGGTTGCCTGTTCTAGACAAGGTGGACATATAAATAACCAGGGTAGAGAGAGGGTTGGCTGTTCTAAACATGGTGGCAAAGTTAATAACTATGGTAGAGATTTGGTTGCCTGTTCTATACAGGGTTGCAAAGTTAATAACCAGGGTAGAGAGGGGGTTGCCTGTTCTAGACATGATGGGAAAGTAAATAACCAGGGTAGAGAGGGGGTTGGCTGTTCTAGACAGGGTTGCAAAGCTAATAACCAGGTTAGGGAGGGGGTTGCCTGTTCTAGACAGGGTGGCAAATTTAATAACCAGGGTACAGAGGGGTTGGCTGTTCTAGACATAGTGGCAAAGTTAATAACCAGGGTAGGGAGAGGGTTGGCTGTTCTAGGGAATGTGACAAAGCTAATAACTGGGGTAGAGAGGGGGTTGGCTGTTTTTAGACATGGTGGCAAAGTTAATAAGGGTAGAGAGGGGGTTGGCTGTTCTAGGCAAGGTGGCAAAGTTAATAACCAGGGTAGTGAGGGGATTGCCTGTCCAAGACAAGGTGGTAAAGTTAATAACCAGGGTAGAGAGGGGATTGCCTGTTCTAGACAAGGTGGAAAAGTTAAAAGCCAGTGTAGAGATGGGGTTGGCTGTTCTAGACAAGGTGGCATAGTTTATAGCTGAGGCAGGGAGAGGGTTGGCAGTTCTAAACAAGCTGTTTTAGACATGGTGGCAAAGCTAATAACAAGGGTAGAGACGGGGTTGGCTGTTCTAGGCAAGGTGGCAAAGTTAATAACCAGGGTAGAGAGGGCATTGCCTGTCCTAGACAAGGTGGTAAAGTTAATAACCAGGGTAGAGAGGGGATTGCCTGTTCTAGTCAAGGTGGAAAAGTTAATAGCCAGGGTAGAGAGGGGGTTGGCTGTTCTAGGCAAGGTGGCATAGTTTATAGCAGAGGTAGGGAGAGGGTTGGCAGTTCTAAACAAGGAGGCAATGTTAATAACTGGTGTAGGGAGGGGTTGGCTGTTCTTGACAAGGTGGGATAGTCAATCGGGGTAGAGAGGGGTTTGGCTGTTCAAGATGGTGGCAAAGTTAATAACCTGAGTAGAGAGGGAGTTGCCTGTTCTAGACAAGGTGGCAAAGTTAATACCCAGGGTAGAGGGAGGGTTGTCTGTTCTAGACAAGGTGGCAAAGTTAATAACCAGGGTAGAGAGGGAGTTGCCTGTTCTAGACAAGGTGACAAAGTTAATAACCAGGGTAGAGACAGGGTTGGCTGTTTTAGGCAAGGTGCCAAAGTTAATAACCAGGGTAGAGATGGGGTTGGCTGTTCTAGACATGGTGGCAAAGTTAATAACCAGGGTAGAGAGGGGATGGCTGTTCTAGACAGGGTGGCAAAGTTAATAACCTGGTAGAGGGGGGTTGGCTGTTCTAGGCAAGGTGACAAGGATAATAACTGGGCTAGAGAGAGGGTTGGCTGTTCTAGACAAGTTGGCAAAGTTAATAACTGCAGGGCTCGCAAGTAGTGAAAAAACGTGGGCAGGCTTCTTTTGAGATCTGGTTGCCCGCCCCAGAAAATGGTGGCCCGGCATTAGGACGGATATTTGATTGCTCAATTTATCACATTTGAACGTGGGTCAATCAGATATGACAACAAACGATGTAATAAGAACAGGTGTTGAAAGACGGGGACAGATCAAGATTCAGTTGTGCAAAAAAAAAGCCATGCGTCATGACAACTGACACGTTGGATTCGGCATCGTAGTACCCCCCCCCCCCCCCCTCCTCCCCTCCCCTATTACGGCCTGGAAAGTTCCGTGGTTCACTGAGCTACTTTAACTTACTATCTCAACTGAGAACTAATCTCAAACATATTATATCGTTTGTTGAACAAAGTAACAAAAAAATAAATAAGTACCTGACCAAGAGAAAGATCAGCAACAGAGACCATTGCAATGCTGAATGAGCGCAACATCCACTTTCACTTTCGAAAAATGATTTCGGGGAAAGTAATGGTTGTTTGAATCATTTTTCAGGACATTATGAATGCACAGTATTGTCTCTACAGGGATATGACGTCAGCCGTTCTCGGTTGCTTATCGTACCGGTGCACTCCCGATATCTGGGAACATTGATTCAAATACAACCAGACTCCACTCACGTGAGCATTACTGAACAATATCAAAATTTGCCCTGAATGTCACTGTGGGAGGAAAGTGAATTGAATGACTGTCGATTTCAATTCCAGTTCCAACACAGTTTGTTCACGTGATAATAGATAGCGGTGTGTTATTGACAACCAATCCCAGCACGTGCCATCGATAATATCATCGATCAGAAAAGGAATGATGTTCCTGTTGACTGCTGAAGTTTATGAGCCGCCGTCACTGTCTGAAAAGTACTTCCCCTAACCAACGGAACGCGTATCCAACCATTTTAACCATTGTTTAATCATTAATTCCCGCTCGTTTTTATATTTTAATTTTCTCAAAGAATTATCTTTTAAAATCGGACAGAAAAAATCTGGTTGCCCGTCGGGCAGAGGGAATAGCATTTTTGGTTGCCCTAGAAAATTTCTGGTTGTCCCGGGACGTCGGGCGACCCTATTTGAGAGCCCTGATTACCGGGGTGGGGAGGGGGTTGGCTGTTCTAGGCAAGGTGAAAAATTTAATAACTCGGGTAGAGAGGGGGTTGCCTGTTCCAGATAGGTGGCAAACTTAATAACCTGGGTAGAGAGGGGGTTGGCTGTTCTAGGCAAGGTGGTAAAGCTAATAACTGGGATAGGGAGGGGGTTGGCTGTTTTAGACAAGATGGTAAAGTTAATAACTGGGGTAGGGAGGAGGTTGGCTGTTCTTGACAAGGTGACAGTTAATAACTGAGGTAGGGAGGGGGTTGACTGTTCTAGACAAGGTGCCATAGTTAATAACTGAGGTAGGGAGGGTGGTTAGTAGTTCTAGACAAGGAGGCAAAATTAATAACTGGTGTAGGGAGGGGTTTGGCTGTTCTAGACAAGGTGGGATAGTCAATAATCTAGGTATTGAGGGGGATGGTTGTTCTAGACAAGGTAGCATACTTAATAACTGGAGCAGGAGGGAGGTCAGCTACTGAAGACAGTGGGGTGGTTATTGGTTAGATCAAAACAACATTTATATTTATGTCATCAGCTAATGAAGAGAGTGAGGTGGCTCAGTGGTTAGAGCATTGGACATTAAACTAAAAGGTCAATGTTAAACTGAAAGGTCGACAGTTGTTCGGTCCTGACCAGATACTTAATCCCATTGTATTTTAGGTATGCTAGCAGCACAGGATGAGTATATGTGCAACCTGCTATAACTCCGGATGTTTTTAATGGACAAAAACATATATGCATTGGTGCACAACTTCAGGAAACCTGCAACTCGACTCAAAAAATCACCATATAATTTGGAGAAAAAAATGAAATATCAACTGAATATCATTTATGAAATGTCGGAATGGCAAACCATCACACAGACGGTCACCTCATGGTGATATTTGGGGTATCATTCATGTGTTTCCAATCAATTCCCTGGTATATGCCCATATGGTATATGCAGATTTTTCAAATAAAATTTAGGAAAATTTTCCAAAAATGTGGAATATCTTGGAAAGCTCACATCAAAAGTTAGGGGAATTTTAATATGATTTGCCAGTTGGGGAGAGACCCAACAACTGGCAAAAATTCAGCTTTAGCATATTCACTTCCCCAGAATCCGTAATTTTCATCTAATTCTGACTCAAAATTCATGTGCTATTTTTGTTTTGGAGTCTAAACCTTAATTTTAAAATCTAATTCACAGTGATATATTTTATATCACAATAAGTATGTATTAAGTCTGTAATTACCATTTTAAAATGCATCATGTATCAGGAACCACTGATACAAATTCTGTTTCTTGCAGCTGCAATATACAAGCATGCGCTTAGTTAAGTCAGGAACTACTGATACAAATTCTGTTTCTTGCAGCTGCAATATACAAGCATGCGCTTAGTTAAGTCAGGAACTACTGATACAAATTCTGTTTCTTGCAGCTGCAATATACAAGCATGCGCTTAGTTAAGTCAGGAACCACTGATACAAATTCTGTTTCTTGCAGCTGCAATATACAAGCATGCACTTAGTTAAGTCAGGAACCACTGATACAAATTCTGTTTCTTGCAGCTGCAATATACAAGCATGTGCTTAGTTAAGTCAGGAACCACTGATAGAAATTCTGTTTCTTGCAGCTGCAATATACAAGCATGCGCTTAGTTAAGTCAGGAACCACTGATACAAATTCTGTTTCTTGCAGCTGCAATATACAAGCATGCGCTTAGTTAAGATTTGTTTACATTACAATTTATAGAACATTACAAACTTTTGAAAGGTGTTTGAGACGATATACATTTCTATTTTTTGAAACTGAAAGGGAAAAAACATTTCTCAAAAGTATAATTGTATGTTTATTGGCATAGATGTATGAGCCAGGGGGGCAACTGCCCCCCTAGATTCGGCAAACCAGGTTTAGAAATCCAGGCGAGGAACGACAGAGAGGGAGAGAGAGAGGGTTGGGGTGCGGAGCGAAACAAAACAAAACAACATTAAAATAAAAGATAATCATTAGCAGTGACAGCAGATTCCTGTTTCCTGAATGTTATTACGCCAGAAATCTTTGAATAGCGCCCTAATTAGCTCATCTATAGTGGCCCTCCTTAAGAGCTATTTTGTGTTTAGTTTTGTGCTTTCGTCATTGGGATAAGGTCATGACCTTGTCTCGCTGAACGCCCGAAACGAAACAAGCCCATGATTTCTGCGAAATCTGCGAAAGAAATATAGCAGCGAATCTCTCACATATTCCTCACATACTGAGCTTTTAATATCTTAGGTGCCCGGAAAGTGGAAAACGGTATTTCTTTTAACTCCCGGTACACCGATGTCAAAACATCAATGTTTACATTTAGAGTTATCCCCCTTGCTTTGCGTAGATCTCAACAATAAATATTTTGCATGACAGAGCTCTTTGAGCTTGTCAAGAACAATATAAATTGTTGTTTACACTGTGTAAGGGGAAATAACCGTGGACTGAAATACAGGTTGCATTGACATTAGAGTGCAGGGAGTTTTAAGTTCATTACTTGGTAATGCTTACCACATTTTAATTAAACATCTTGGATGCCATCATGTATATTTGTATTCCATCCATGCAGGACTTCGGGCAAATCAAAAGGTTTGCCCCCTTATATCACAAAAGCCCTGTACACCCATGTTTATTGGCATTTATTACTTTCCAAAGTGTGATTTACTGGGATTTCCGGGTTTGATTATAAACGATAACTTCACAAGTGAATTATTCAATCAACAATTGTGTCATGTATCCATGTGTGCAAACGAAGCTGCTTTGCCGTGGGTGTAATGGGACTTCATTGTTTTTTTTTGTTGTTTTTTTTAACCCTTTACCTAACATGAAAAGCAGACGACACTTGCAAAAACAATTCTTGAATAACTATTATTTTCATTTTTTGTCTCAAAAACATAGGTTATGACCCCTCATTGGAATGAGCTCAACAAGCTCGTTCCAAAGAGGGATCATAACCTATGTTTTAGAGACAAAAAATGAAAAAAATAATGAAAATTAATTGGCGAGTTTTGAGAATAGTGCTGGCCGTTTTCGCCATTACGTTAGGTAAAGGGTTAAATAATATAATTATCGTTAATAATGAAAAGTAATAAACAGAGTAATCGCTTGACAGGACTGGTTACGTGAAATAATTCATTCGAGGCTAGGGACTATATTGTAAAACACTCATGCAACATCCCTCACCTCTCATGAATTATTTCACGTAACCAGTCCAGTCAAGCGATAATACTCTCTATTTAATGGCACTTTCAGAGCTTGTTTACTGTGATAAAGAAATTATGCTTTACTGGAAAATTGGACCGAGAACCAGCATCTGGGATGGAAGTCCTTCAGAGTAGCAGTATAGGTATAAACGATTGTTTAAACTGACTTCATGACATGTTAACCTCAGAAAAACGTTTCTGCAATGTTGTGTACCTACAGAGTATAAGATGACCACATTAATACAATGTTGTGTACCTACAGAGTATAAGATGACCACATTAATACAATGTTGTGTACCTACAGAGTATAAGATGACCACATTAATACAATGTTGTGTACCTACAGAGTATAAGATGACCACATTAATACAATGTTGTGTACCTACAGAGTATTAGATGACCACAGTAATACAATGTTGTGTACCTACAGAGTATAAGATGACCACAGTAATACAATGTTGTGTACCTACAGAGTATAAGATGACCACAGTAATACAATGTTGTGTACCTACAGAGTATAAGATGACCACAGTAATACAATGTTGTGTACCTCCTACAGAGTATAAGATGACCACATTAATACAATGTTGTGTACCTACAGAGTATAAGATGACCACAGTAATACAATGTTGTGTACCTACAGAGTATAAGATGACCACATTAATACAATGTTGTGTACCTACAGAGTATAAGATGACCACAGTAATACAATGTTGTGTACCTACAGAGTATAAGATGACCACAGTAATACAATGTTGTGTACCTACAGAGTATCAGATGACCACATTAATACAATGTTGTGTACCTACAGAGTATAAGATGACCACAGTAATACAATGTTGTGTACCTACAGAGTATAAGATGACCACAGTAATACAATGTTGTGTACCTACAGAGTATAAGATGACCACAGTAATACAATGTTGTGTACCTACAGAGTATAAGATGACCACAGTAATACAATGTTGTGTACCTACAGAGTATAAGATGACCACAGTAATACAATGTTGTGTACCTACAGAGTATAAGATGACCACAGTAATACAATGTTGTGTACCTCCTACAGAGTATAAGATGACCGCATTAATACAATGTTGTGTACCTACAGAGTATAAGATGACCACATTAATACAATGTTGTGTACCTACAGAGTATAAGATGACCACGGTAATACAATGTTGTGTACCTAGAGAATATCAGCTGACCACAGTAATACAATGTTGTGTACCTACAGAGTATAAGATGACCTCAGTAATACAATGTTGTGTACCAACAGAGTATAAGATGACCACATTAATACAATGTTGTGTACCTACAGAGTATAAGATGACCACATTAATACAATGTTGTGTACCTACAGAGTATAAGATGACCACATTAATACAATGTTGTGTACCTACAGAGTATAAGATGACCACAGTAATACAATGTTGTGTACCTACAGAATATCAGCTGACCTCAGTAATACAATGATGTGTATCTACAGAGTATTAGATAACCACAGTAATACAATGTTGTGTACCTACGGAGTATAAGATGACCACAGTAATGCAATGTTGTGTACCTAGAGTATCGGGTGACAACAGCAATACAATGTTGTGTACCTACAGAATATCAGCTGACCACAGTAATACAATGTTGTGTACCTACAGAGTATAAGATGACCACATTAATACAATGTTGTGTACCTGCAGAGTATAAGATGACCACATTAATACAATGTTGTGTACCTGCAGAGTATAAGATGACCACATTAATACAATGTTGTGTACCTACAGAGTATAAGATGACCACATTAATACAATGTTGTGCACCTACAGAGTACAAGATGACCACATTAATACAATGTTGTGTACCTACAGAGTATAAGATGACCACATTAATACAATGTTGTGTACCTACAGAGTATAAGATGACCACATTAATACAATGTTGTGTACCTACAGAGTATAAGATGACCACAGTAATACAATGTTGTGTACCTACAGAATATCAGCTGACCTCAGTAATACAATGTTGTGTACCTACAGAGTATAAGATGACCTCAGTAATACAATGTTGTGTACCAACAGAGTATAAGATGACCACATTAATACAATGTTGTGTACCTATAGAGTATAAGATGACCTCAGTAATACAATGTTGTGTACATACAGAGTATAAGATGACCACATTAATACAATGTTGTGTACCTGCAGAGTATAAGATGACCACATTAATACAATGTTGTGTACCTGCAGAGTATAAGATGACCACATTAATACAATGTTGTGTACCTGCAGAGTATAAGATGACCACATTAATACAATGTTGTGTACCTGCAGAGTATAAGATGACCACATTAATACAATGTTGTGTACCTACAGAGTATAAGATGACCACGGTAATACAATGTTGTGTACCTACAGAGTATCAGCTGACCTCAGTAATACAATGTTGTGTACCTACAGAGTATAAGATGACCACATTAATACAATGTTGTGTACCTACAGAGTATAAGATGACCACGGTAATACAATGTTGTGTACCTAGAGTATCGGGTGACAACAGCAATACAATGTTGTGTACCTACAGAATATCAGCTGACCACAGTAATACAATGTTGTGTACCTACAGAGTATAAGATGACCACATTAATACAATGTTGTGTACCTGCAGAGTATAAGATGACCACATTAATACAATGTTGTGTACCTGCAGAGTATAAGATGACCACATTAATACAATGTTGTGTACCTACAGAGTATAAGATGACCACATTAATACAATGTTGTGCACCTACAGAGTACAAGATGACCACATTAATACAATGTTGTGTACCTACAGAGTATAAGATGACCACAGTAATACAATGTTGTGTACCTACAGAGTATAAGATGACCACAGTAATACAATGCTGTGTACCTAGAGTATAAGATGACCACAGTAATACAATGTTGTGTACCTACAGAGTATAAGATGACCACAGTAATACAATGTTGTGTACCTACAGAGTATTAGATAACCACAGTAATACAATGTTGTGTACCTACAGAGTATAAGATGACCACAGTAATACAGTGTTGTGTACCTACAGAGTATAAGATGACCACAGTAATACAATGTTGTGTACCTACAGAGTATAAGATGACCACAGTAATACAATGTTGTGTACCTACAGAGTATAAGATGACCACAGTAATACAATGTTGTGTACCTACAGAGTATAAGATGACCACATTAATACAATGTTGTGTACCTACAGAGTATAAGATGACCACAGTAATACAATGTTGTGTACCTACAGAGTATAAGATGACCACAGTAATACAATGTTGTGTACCTACAGAGTATAAGATGACCACAGTAATACAATGTTGTGTACCTACAGAGTATAAGATGACCACAGTAATACAATGTTGTGTACCTACTGAGTATAAGATGACCACAGTAATACAATGTTGTGTACCTACAGAGTATAAGATGACCACATTAATACAATGTTGTGTACCTACAGAGTATAAGATGACCACGGTAATACAATGTTGTGTACCTACAGAGTATAAGATGACCACAGTAATACAATGTTGTGTACCTACAGAGTATAAGATGACCACATTAATACAATGTTGTGTACCTACAGAGTATAAGATGACCACGGTAATACAATGTTGTGTACCTACAGAGTATAAGATGACCACAGTAATACAATGTTGTGTACCTACAGAGTATAAGATGACCACATTAATACAATGTTGTGTACCTACAGAGTATAAGATGACCACAGTAATACACTGTTGTGTACCTAGAGAATATCAGCTGACCACAGTAATACAATGTTGTGTACCTACAGAGTATAAGATGACCTCAGTAATACAATGTTGTGTACCTACAGAGTATAAGATGACCACATTAATACAATGTTGTGTACCTACAGAGTATAAGATGACCACAGTAATACAATGTTGTGTACCTACAGAGTATAAGATGACCACATTAATACAATGTTGTGTACCTACAGAGTATAAGATGACCACAGTAATACAATGTTGTGTACCTACAGAGTATAAGATGACCACAGTAATACAATGTTGTGTACCTACAGAGTATAAGATGACCACGGTAATACAATGTTGTGTACCTAGAGAATATCAGCTGACCTCAGTAATACAATGTTGTGTACCTACAGAGTATAAGATGACCACAGTAATACAATGTTGTGTACCTACAGAGTATAAGATGACCACAGTAATACAATGTTGTGTACCTCCTACAGAGTATAAGATGACCACATTAATACAATGTTGTGTACCTACAGAGTATTAGCTGACCACAGTAATACAATGCTGTGTACCTACAGAGTATAAGATGACCACAGTAATACAATGTTGTGTACCTACAGAGTATAAGATGACCACAGTAATACAATGTTGTGTACCTCCTACAGAGTATAAGATGACCACGGTAATACAATGTTGTGTACCTACAGAGTATAAGATGACCACAGTAATACAATGTTGTGTACCTCCTACAGAGTATAAGATGACCACGGTAATACAATGTTGTGTACCTACAGAGTATTAGCTGACCACAGTAACACAATGTTGTGTACCTACAGAGTATAAGATGACCACAGTAATACAATGTTGTGTACCTACAGAGTATAAGATGACCACGGTAATACAATGTTGTGTACCTACAGAGTATTAGCTGACCTCAGTAATACAATGTTGTGTACCTACAGAATATCAGCTGACCTCAGTAATACAATGTTGTGTACCTACAGAGTATAAGATGACCACAGTAATACAATGTTGTGTACCTACAGAGTATTAGCTGACCACAGTAATACAATGTTGTGTACCTACAGAATATCAGCTGACCTCAGTAATACAATGTTGTGTACCTACAGAGTATAAGATGACCACAGTAATACAATGTTGTGTACCTACAGAGTATTAGCTGACCTCAGTAATACAATGTTGTGTACCTACAGAATATCAGCTGACCTCAGTAATACAATGTTGTGTACCTACAGAGTATAAGATGACCACAGTAATACAATGTTGTGTACCTACAAAGTATAAGATGACCACAGTAATACAATGTTGTGTACTTGCAGAGTGTTAGCTGGGCAGCGTAATACAATGTTTTGTACCTAAAGTGTTAGCTGGCCACTGTGATGATACAATGTTGTGTACCCACAGCGTATTAGCTGACCAGTGTAATACAATGTTGTGTACCTATAGAGTATAAGATGACCTCAGTAATACAATGATGTGTATCTACAGAGTATTAGATAACCACAGTAATACAATGTTGTGTACCTACAGAGTATTAGCTGACCTTAGTAATACAATGTTGTGTACCTACAGAGTATAAGATGACCACAGTAATGCAATGTTGTGTACCTAGAGTATCGGCTGACAACAGCAATACAATGTTGTGTACCTACAGAGTATTAGCTGACCACATTAATACAATGTTGTGTACCTACGGAATATCAGCTGACCACATTAATACAATGTTGTGTACCTACAGAGTATAAGATGACCACAGTAATACTATGTTGTGTACCTACAGAATATCAGCTGACCACAGTAATACAATGTTGTGTACCTGCAGAGTATAAGATGACCACAGTAATACAATGTTGTGTACCTACAGAGTATAAGATGACCACAGTAATACAATGTTGTGTACCTACAGAGTATAAGATGACCACAGTAATACAATGTTGTGTACCTACAGAGTATAAGATGACCACAGTAATACAATGTTGTGTACCTACAGAGTATAAGATGACCACAGTAATACAATGTTGTGTACCTACAGAGTATAAGATGACCACAGTAATACAATGTTGTGTACCTACAGCGTATAAGATGACCACACTAATACAATGCTGTGTACCTACAGAGTATAAGATGACCACAGTAATACAATGTTGTGTACCTACAGAGTATAAGATGACCACAGTAATACAATGTTGTGTTCCTCCAGAGTATAAGATGACCACAGTAATACAATGTTGTGTACCTACAGAGTATAAGATGACCACAGTAATACAATGTTGTGTACCTACTGAGTATAAGATGACCACAGTAATACAATGTTGTGTACCTACAGAGTATAAGATGACCACAGTAATACAACACATTTCTTTTAATTTGCCTTGTCTTATTATCCTTATTAATTACTAGTTGAGAAAAGTACTATAGGAATGGTGACCTTGAAGGGAGTGGTACACCCAAGTACTATCGAATGGTGACCTTGAACTGAGCAGTACACCTAAGAGTATTATAAAATGGTGACCTTGAACTGGACAGAATACCGAGAGTACTAAAGAATGGTGACCTTGAACTGGACAGTATGTTAAGAGTACTGTAGGATGGTGATCATGAAATGGACAGAGTATACTATAGAATGGTGACCTTGAATTGGACAGTACACCAAGGGTACTAGAGAATGGTGACCTTGACCTGTGCAGTTCACCAAAGAGTACAAAAGATTGTTGGTGAGCTTGAACGGGACAGTATACTAAAAGTTCTTTTGAAAGGCGAGTTTGAACTGGACGGTACACCAGGAGTACTATGGAATGGTGACCTTTAAGTAGACAGTGCACCGAAAATACTATAGAATGGTGACCTTGAACTGGACAGTACTATGTAGTGGTAGCCTTGAACTGGACAGTATGTCAAAAGTACTATAGAATGGTGATATTGAACTGGACAGTACACCAAGAGTACTATGAAATGGTGACCTTGAACTGGGAAGTACACCAAAAGTACTTTACACTCGTGAACTGAACAGTATATAAAGAGTATTATAGAATGGTAATCATGAAATGGGCAGTACACCAAAAGTAATATAGATTTATGACCTTGAACTGGGCAGTACACCAAACGTACTATAAAATGGTGGCCTGGAACTAGACAGTACACCAAGAGTACTATGAAATGGTGACCCTGGACTGGTAAGAACACCAGAAGTACTTTAGAACAGTGAGCTTGAACTGGACAGTATACCAAAAGTGCTCTAGAATGGTGAGCTTGAACTGGGCAGTACACCAAAAGTACAAGCTGGCCACAGTAATACAATGTTGTGTACCTACAAAGTATATTGAACTGGGCAGTACACCAGAGAATGGTGACCTTGAACTGGATTGCACAGAGAGATTATTGCTATGAAATGGTGACCTTGAACTGGACAGTATATCAAAAGTACTATAGAATGGTGACCTTGAACTGGCCAGTGCACCAAGAGGTTCTTACTATGAAATGATGACCTTGAACTGGACAGTATACCAAAAGTACTATAGAATGGTGACCTTAAACTGGACAGTACACAAATAGTACTATAGAATGGAGACCTTGAACTAGACAGTATACCGATAGTACTGTAGGATGGTGACTTTGAATGGGGCAGTAGATCAAAAGTACTATAGAATGGTGTCCTTGAACTGGACAGTATACCAAAGAGAACTATAAAATGGTAACCTTGAACTGGACACTATACTAAGACTTCTATAGCATGGTGACCCTGAACTGGGCAGTACATCAAAAGTACTATATCATGGTGAGCTTGAACTGCACAGTATACTAAAGAGTTCTTGGATTGGTGACCTTGAACTGGACAGTACACCAAGAGTACTATGGAATGGTGACCTTGAAGTGGACAGTACACCAAGAGTACTATGGAATGGTGACCTTGAACAGGGAAGTACACCAAAGGTACTATAGAGTGTTGAGCTTGAACTGGACAGTACACCAAAAGTAATATAGATTGGCGACCTTGAACTGGATGGTACAACAATTGTACTATAGAATGGTAAGTTTGAACTGGACTGTACACCAAATGTAATATAGAATAGTGAGCTTGAACTGGACAGTACATCAAAAAGGTCTATATAAGGGGGACCCTGAACTGGACAGTATACCAAAGAGTGAATGAATGGTGATCTTGAACTGGACATGACACCAAAATTACTATAGATTAGTGACCTTAAATTGGGCAGTTCACCAAAAGTAATATAGATTGGTGACCTTGAACTGGGCAGTATACCAAAGGGTGCTATAGCATGGTGACTGAACTGGACAGTATACTAAGAGTGCTGTGGAATGTTGACCTTGAACTGGGCAGTACACCAAAGCAATTCTACAGTAGGAGAGTTCTTCATCAGACTCAGTTCTACAGTAGGAGAGTACTTCCTCAGACACAGTTCTACAGTAGGAGAGTTCTTCATCAGACACAGTATCACAGTAGTCTTCTACTGTAATATTGTGTCTGATAAAGAACTCTCCTACTGTAGAATTGTGTCTGATAAAGAACTCTCCTACTGTAATACTGTGTCTGATAAAGAGCTCTTCTGCTGTAATATTGTGTCTGATAAAGAACTCTCCTACTGTAGAATTGTGTTTGATAAAGAACTCTCCTACTGTAATATTGTGTCTGATAAAGAACTCTCCTACTGTAATATTGTGTCTGATAAAGAACTCTTCTACTGTAATATTGTGTCTGATAAAGAACTCTCCTACTATAGAATTGTGTCTGATAAAGAACTCTTCTACTGTAATATTGTGTCTGATAAAGAACTCTCCTACTGTAATACTGTGTCTGATAAAGAACTCTCCTACTGTAGAATTGTGTCTGATAAAGAACTCTCCTACTGTAATACTGTGTCCGATAAAGAACTCTTCTACTGTAGAATTGTGTCTGATAAAGAACTCTCCTACTGTAGAATTGTGTCTGATAAAGAACTCTACTGCTGTAATATTGTGTCTGATAAAGAACTCTCTTAAGTGTAGAATTGTGTCTAATAAAGAACTCTTCTACTGTATATTGTGTCTGATAAAGAACTCTCCTACTGTAATATTGTGTCTGATAAAGAACTCTCCTACTGTAATATTGTGTCTGATAAAGAACTCTCCTACTGTAATATTGTGTCTGATAAAGAACTCTACTGCTGTAGAATTGTGTCTGATAAAGAACTCTTCTACTGTAATATTGTGTCTGATAAAGAACTCTACTACTGTAATATTGTGTCTGATAAAGAACTCTACTGCTGTAGAATTGTGTCTGATAAAGAACTCTCCTACTGTAGAATTGTGTCTGATAAAGAACTCTTCTACTGAATATTGTGTCAGATAAAGAACTCTCCTACTGTAGAATTGTGTCTGATAAAGAACTCTCCTACTGTAATACTGTGTCTGATAAAGAGCTCTTCTGCTGTAATATTGTGTCTGATAAAGAACTCTCCTACTGTAGAATTGTGTTTGATAAAGAACTCTCCTACTGTAATATTGTGTCTGATAAAGAACTCTCCTACTGTAATATTGTGTCTGATAAAGAACTCTACTGTAATATTGTGTCTGATAAAGAACTCTTCTACTGTAGAATTGTGCCTGATAAAGAACTCTACTGCTGTAGAATTGTGTCTGGTAAAGAACTCTTCTACTGTAATATTGTGTCTGATAAAGAACTCTCCTACTGTAATACTGTGTCTGATAAAGAACTCTCCTACTGTAGAATTGTTTCTGATAAAGAACTCTCCTACTGTAATACTGTGTCCGATAAAGAACTCTTCTACTGTAGAATTGTGTCTGATAAAGAACTCTCCTACTGTAGAATTGTGTCTGATAAAGAACTGTACTGCTGTAATATTGTGTCTGATAAAGAACTCTCCTAAGTGTAGAATTGTGTCTGATAAAGAACTCTCCTACTGTAATATTGTGTCTGATAAAGAACTCTCCTACTGTAATATTGTGTCTGATAAAGAACTCTCCTACTGTAATATTGTGTCTGATAAAGAACTCTACTGCTGTAGAATTGTGTCTGATAAAGAACTCTTCTACTGTAATATTGTGTCTGATAAAGAACTATACCATTGTAATATTGTGTCTGATAAAGAACTCTACTGCTGTAGAATTGTGTCTGATAAAGAACTCTCCTACTGTAGAATTGTGTCTGATAAAGAACTCTTCTACTGAATATTGTGTCTGATAAAGAACTCTCCTACTGTAATACTGTGTCTGATAAAGAACTCTCCTACTGTAATATTGTGTCTGATAAAGAACTCTACTGCTGTAGAATTGTGTCTGATAAAGAACTCTTCTACTGTAGAATTGTGTCTGATAAAGAACTCTCCTACTGTAATATTGTGTCTGATAAAGAACTCTCCTACTGTAGAATTGTGTCTGATAAAGAACTCTCCTACTGTAATATTGTGTCTGATAAAGAACTCTCCTACTATAGAATTGTGTCTGATAAAGAACTCTTCTACTGTAATATTGTGTCTGATAAAGAACTATACCATTGTAATATTGTGTCTGATAAAGAACTCTACTGCTGTAGAATTGTGTCTGATAAAGAACTCTCCTACTGTAGAATTGTGTCTGATAAAGAACTCTTCTACTGAATATTGTGTCTGATAAAGAACTCTCCTACTGTAATACTGTGTCTGATAAAGAACTCTCCTACTGTAATATTGTGTCTGATAAAGAACTCTACTGCTGTAGAATTGTGTCTGATAAAGAACTCTTCTACTGTAGAATTGTGTCTGATAAAGAACTCTCCTACTGTAATATTGTGTCTGATAAAGAACTCTCCTACTGTAGAATTGTGTCTGATAAAGAACTCTCCTACTGTAATATTGTGTCTGAAAAAGAACTCTCGTACTGTAGAATTGTGTCGGATAAAGAACTCTCCTACTGTAATATTGTGTCTGATAAAGAACTCTCCTACTGTAATATTGTGTCTGATAAAGAACTCTTCTATTGTAGAATTGTGTCTGATAAACAACTCTCCTACTGTAATATTGTGTCTGATAAAGAACTCTCCTACTGTAATACTGTGTCTGATAAAGAACTCTCCTACTGTAATATTGTGTCTGATAAAGAACTCTCCTACTGTAATATTGTGTCTGATAAAGAACTCTCCTACTGTAATATTGTGCCTGATAAAGAACTCTCCTACTGAAATATTGTGTCTGATAAAGAACTATCCTACTGTAATACTGTGTCTGATAAAGAACTCTTCTACTGTAGAATTGTGTCTGATAAAGAACTCTACTGCTGTAGAATTGTGTCTGATAAAGAACTCTTCTACTGTAATATTGTGTCTGATAAAGAACTCTCCTACTGTAATATTGTGTCTGATAAAGAACTCTCCTATTGTAGAATTGTGTCTGATAAAGAACTCTTCTACTGTAGAATTGTGCCTGATAAAGAACTCCACTGCTGTAGAATTGTGTCTGATAAAGAACTCTCCTACTGTAATATTGTGTCTGATAAAGAACTCTTCTACTGTAATATTGTGTCTGATAAAGAACTCTCCTACTGTAGAATTGTGTCCGATAAAGAACTCTACTGCTGTAATATTGTGTCTGATAAAGAACTCTTCTGCTGTAGAATTGTGTCTGATAAAGAACTCTCCTACTGTAATATTGTGTCTGATAAAGAACTTTCCTACTGTAATATTGTGTCTGATAAAGAACTCTTCTACTGTAATATTGTGTCTGATAAAGAACTCTTCTACTGTAGAATTGTGTCTGATAAAAAACTCTTCTACTGTAATATTGTGTCTGATAAAGAACTCTCCTACTGTAATATTGTGTCTGATAAAGAACTCTCCTACTGTAGAATTGTGTCTGATAAAGAACTCTTCTACTGTAATATTGTCTGATAAAGAACTCTACTGCTGTAGAATTGTCTGATAAAGAACTCTCCTACTGTAGAATTGTGTCTGATAAAGAACTCTTCTACTGTAATATTGTGTCCGATAAAGAACTCTCCTACTGTAATATTGTGTCTGATAAAGAACTCTCCTACTGTAATATTGTGTCTGATAAAGAACTCTCCTACTGTAATATTGTGTCTGATAAAGAACTCTTCTACTGTAGAATTGTGTCTGATAAAGAACTCTACTGCTGTAATATTGTGTCTGATAAAGAACTCTCCTACTGTAGAAATGTGTCTGATAAAGAACTCCCCTACTGTAATATTGTGTCTGATAAAGAACTCTCCTACTGTAATATTGTGTCTGATAAAGAACTCTCCTACTGTAGAAGTAGAATATCTCTATGGGAGCCCAAATTTTAACTTAGTGCAATATCAGGCAATATGAGGAAATTTCTTTAAAAATCTTCTTCAGATCCACCAGTCAGAATCCTTCACATTTGGTATACATCATCTCTTGGGGGGTCAGATTCAAGTTTGTTCAAATTGGTTCCCTGGGTTGAAAATTTTTGGTCTTGTTCAGACTTGACCAAAAATTTGTAAAAACAATTTTTTGATTTTTTATGCGTTTTGTTCAATTTTGAGACAAGAAAAAAAATTGGGTCCAGTTCCGATATTTTGGACCAAAATTTTGAAATTTTTTTTTTTTTTTATGCGTTTTGTTCAATTTGGAGAAGGGGAAAAAAAAAAATTGGGTCTGGTTCAGACTTGGAAATTTTGGACCAAATGTTCAATTTTTTATGCGTTTTGTTCAATTTTGAGATGGAAAAAAAAAATTTTTTTAGCCTCATACTTTTGTTCCGCCTCCTTTCAAAATCGAGTTCCTAGATGAATTAGAGTGCTTTTGGGCGAAAATGTTTTTACCCTATGTCCTCCCCTCCCTTTCTTATTGGGGGAGGGGGAGGTAGTTAGATGTAACAAACTGTTTGGCTGCAAAATATATTTTTAAAGATTTAAAGTGATTTTATGCACCCCCCCCCCCCCAAAAAAAAATATCCCTATGACCACCAACCCCACTACCCCCCCCCCCCCCCCTGCCCAGGAGTCCATTAAGCAGAGGAAAAAAAATTACTACAAAATGCATTTTGAAGGAACTAGAGTAAAAAAAAAAGGACCCCTAATTTCATGACTTCATTCCTCTGAAGTGTTGATGAGCCACGATTAACTGAATGTGATCCAAACTGTTTTAGCCTGAAAATTTTGTGTCCGCCTTCTTACAAAATCAAGTTCCTAGATGAATTAGAGTGCTTTTTTGCAAAAATGCTTTTACCCTCTTTCCTCCCCTCCCTTTCTTATTGGGGGTGGGGGGGGGGTGGGAGCAGTTAGATGTAACAAACTGTTTGGCTGCAGAATATATTTTGAAAGATTTAAAGTGATTTTATGCAATCCCCCCCCCCCCCCCCCCCCAAGAAAAAAAAATACCCCTATGACCACCAACTCCACTCCCCACCCCCGGGGATCAATTAAGCAGAGGAAAAAAAAATTGCTACAAAATGCATTTTGAAGGAATTAGAATGAAAAAAAAAGCCCCCTAATTTCATGACTTCATTGCTCTGAAGTGTTGATGAACCATTATTAACTGAATGTGATCCAAAATACTTCTTTGAACAATTTGTTTAAGAAATCTTCACCGCCACCAATCAGAATCCTTTCATATTTGGTATACAACATCTCTAGGTGGGTTAGATCCAAGTTTGTTCAAATTGGTCCCTTGGTTAGTATTTTGGCTCACTATTGGGGCCCAAAGTTTAACTTAGTGCAATGGAAGGACACTTCTTTGAAAACATTCTTCTTCAGATCCACCAGTCAGATTCGTTCATATTTGGTATATAACATCTCAGGGGGATCAGATTCAAGTTTGTTCAATTTGAGTTCCTGGCTTAATGTTTGGGCTCTCTATGGGCAGGGGTGGGTGTTGCGGGGGGTGGGGGGGGGGGGAGTATGTTAGGCTCAGGCTTGTTCAAATCCATTCTTTAGTGTTTTTCTATAAAATTTCATGACTTCATTCCTTTGTAGTGTTGATGAACCATGTCTAACTAAATGTGAAACCCAAATATTTCTTTGAACCACTTTGGCAGGTGAGCGATTAAAGCCCCATGGGGCCTGTTGTTTAATTTTGGTATCCCAGACCCAAAGAACTTATTTATCAACAGACTGAACGAAAAAGTGTCCTTGAAATGCCTACAACACTGCCTTCCTGTGGACATCATCTAGATTATGTCATTTTGACTATATACCATCAATTGCTTCCTTCAGGTTCAGTCCAGAGGCCTTCATTTTCAATCACATTTTGGCCATGAAGCTCATCATTGTGTGAAAGTCACCAAATCGACATATAATATTCATGAACTGGACTGTGATGATGTCCACTGTTTTGAGCCAAAGCTGCTTATCAAATGTGAGACAAAGAGTTGGGATGTTCAACTTACCTGCTTGTTCTTGGATAAACACAAGAGTTGAGTAAATGCAGTTCTCATTAAATGGATTCAGATTAATGATCGGCAGAAAGAGCTTAACACTTTTGATAGAATCACTGGCTTTGAACATTAGAAAGTAGCCCTAATGTTGAGAGCAGTAGAATCACGAGCTGGGAACATCAGTAGCTTAAGTGAGGTGAGCTATAGAACCACAGGCTAGGGACATGAGTAGCCAAAATGTTGTGAGAGTAGAACCACAGGCTCGGAACATCAGTAGCCTGAATGTTGTGAGCAATAGAATCACAGGTTGGGAACATCAGTAGCCCAAATGATGTGAGCAATAGAATCACCAGCTGGGGACATCAGTAGCCCAAATGTTGTGAGCAATAGAATCACCAGCTGGGGACATCAGTAGCCCAAATGTTGTGAGCAATAGAATTACAGGCTGTGAACGTCAGTAGCCGAAGTGAGGTGAGCACTAGAATCACATGTATAGAAAATAAGTAGCCCAGTTGAGGTTAGCAAGGGAATCACAGGCTGGGAACAACAGTGCCCAATTGTTGTGAGCAATAGAATCACAGACTGGGAACATCAGTAGCCAAAGTGAGCTGCACACAAGAATCACAGACAAGGTAAATAGCCCAAATGAGGAGAGCTACAGAATCACGAGCTGGGAAAATAAGTAGCCCAAGTGAAGTGAGTAAGAGAATCACAGGCGGGGAAATAGGTAGCCCAAGTGAGGTGAACAATAAAATCAAAGGCTGGGAAAAATCAGCCCAAGTGTGGTGAGCAATAGAATCACTAGCTGAGGAAATAAGTCAGGTGAGCAATAGGTAGAAAATAAGTAACCTAGGTAAGGCTAGGTAAATAATCAGCCAGTGTGAGGTGAGCAACAGAATAAGAAGATGAGAAAATCAGCAGTGCAAGCAAAAGGATCACAGGATTGGAAAAAAGTAGCCAAAGTGAGGTGAGCAATAGAATCACAGGCTGAGAAAATAGGTATGAATAAGTGAGGTGGAATATAAAATCTCCAGCTGGAAAAACAAATGGGGAGAACAATAGAATAACAGGCGTAGAAAAAAGTAGCCCAATGGAGGTGAGCAATAGAAACACAGGAATGAAAAGTAGCCCAGGTGAGATGAGCAGTAGAACCATAAGAATGGAAAATAAATAGCCCAGGTGAGGTGAGCAATAGAATCGGGGGAATGGAAATTATGTAGCCCAAGTGAGGCGAGCAACTGAATCACAGGAATAGAACATGAATAGCCCAAGTGAGATGAGCAATAGATGTGGCGGTGTGATAATTACACTTTAATTATAAATCTTTTATAATTTATTTACAGGTTGTCTCTGAATATTGAAAGTAGATATTTATTTATTTATTTAATATTACAGGATTAATTCTATTTGCTTGCGCTGCGTCTTTGCGACTTGGTTGTGTTTTGGGTTAAGGAGGTTTTGTGAGTTGTTCTCATCCGTGCTGTTTCAGTTCGGTTTGTTGGCGGATAAATTTTATTTTGGTCACTCTGATCTTGGCTGTCGGTATGTCAGTACCCTGCTAATGTGGAGGCTTTCATTTAAAATTTGAAGAGGACCTTTGTCAGTTCGATTTGGTAAGATAATTTATTTAATTCTTTATAAAACGTATATCAATAGTATGTACATCTGCAGTGTGATCGGCATTTTAGCCCCGATCAACTCTCAAATGAACATACATTGAAAAGTAGGAGAATTCTCCTTTTTGGCGATTCTAAATAACAAGCCTTTCATTTCATTAACTGGGTACTGATGTTTGTTTATCTTGTTTTTCAGGGTCATTAATAATTATTGTATTGATGATGATGATGGATGTTTAACTTGTGAATTGTTTGATGTAAATAATTTGGATAAATTGAAGATGGATGTATAAATAAAGAACTGTGATATAAAAATAAATATGTAAATATAAACTTCAGCAGGAGTTCCACAATTTTATCAGAGCAAGGATGAACTCACCACCCACTCTGCAATATAGATTCACCAGCTGGGAAAATAAGTCACCTAGGTAAGGCTAGGTAAATAAGCAGCCCATGTGAGTAGAGCAATAGAAACACAGGCTGGGAAAATAAGTAGCCCATGTGAGGTGAGCAGTAGAATCACCAGAATGGAAATTAAGTTGCAAAGGTGAGGTGAGCAGTAGAATCACAGAAATGGAAAATATATAGCCCCAGTGAGGTGATCAATCAGTGGAATTAAAGTAAATTAAAGTCATTCTTCAAATACAAATAGAACAAGTCAGGTGAGCTATAGAATCACCAGCTGGGAAAATATGTAACCTAGGTTAAGTTAGGTAAATAAGCTGCCCATGTGAATTGAGAAATAGAATCACTGGCTGGGAAAATATGTAACCTAGGTTAAGTTAGGTAAATAAGCTGCCCATGTGAATTGAGAAATAGAATCACTGGCTGGGAAAATAAGTAACCTAGGTTAAGTTAAGTAAATAAGCTGCCCATGTGAATTGAGAAATAGAATCACTGGCTGGGAAAATATGTAACCTAGGTTAAGTTAGGTAAATAAGCTGCCCATGTGAATTGAAAAATAGAATCACTGGCTGGGAAAATATGTAACCTAGGTTAAGTTAAGTAAATAAGCTGCCCATGTGAATTGAGAAATAGAATCACTGGCTGGGAAAATATGTAACCTAGGTTAAGTTAGGTAAATAAGCTGCCCATGTGAATTGAGAAATAGAATCACTGGCTGGGAAAATATGTAACCTAGGTTAAGTTAGGTAAATAAGCTGCCCATGTGAATTGAGAAATAGAATCACTGGCTGGGAAAATAAGTAACCTAGGTTAAGTTAAGTAAATAAGCTGCCCATGTGAATTGAGAAATAGAATCACTGGCTGGGAAAATATGTAACCTAGGTTAAGTTAGGTAAATAAGCTGCCCATGTGAATTGAGAAATAGAATCACTGGCTGGGAAAATAAGTAACCTAGGTTAAGTTAAGTAAATAAGCTGCCCATGTGAATTGAGAAATAGAATCACTGGCTGGGAAAATATGTAACCTAGGTTAAGTTAGGTAAATAAGCTGCCCATGTGAATTGAGAAATAGAATCACTGGCTGGGAAAATATGTAACCTAGGTTAAGTTAGGTAAATAAGCTGCCCATGTGAATTGAGAAATAGAATCACTGGCTGGGAAAATATGTAACCTAGGTTAAGTTAGGTAAATAAGCTGCCCATGTGAATTGAGAAATAGAATCACTGGCTGGGAAAATAAGTAACCTAGGTTAAGTTAAGTAAATAAGCTGCCCATGTGAATTGAGAAATAGAATCACTGGCTGGGAAAATATGTAACCTAGGTTAAGTTAGGTAAATAAGCTGCCCATGTGAATTGAGAAATAGAATCACTGGCTGGGAAAATATGTAACCTAGGTTAAGTTAGGTAAATAAGCTGCCCATGTGAATTGAGAAATAGAATCACTGGCTGGGAAAATATGTAACCTAGGTTAAGTTAGGTAAATAAGCTGCCCATGTGAATTGAGAAATAGAATCACTGGCTGGGAAAATATGTAACCTAGGTTAAGTTAGGTAAATAAGCTGCCCATGTGAATTGAGAAATAGAATCACTGGCTGGGAAAATATGTAACCTAGGTTAAGTTAGGTAAATAAGCTGCCCATGTGAATTGAGAAATAGAATCACTGGCTGGGAAAATATGTAACCTAGGTTAAGTTAGGTAAATAAGCTGCCCATGTGAATTGAGAAATAGAATCACTGGCTGGGAAAATAAGTAACCTAGGTTAAGTTAAGTAAATAAGCTGCCCATGTGAATTGAGAAATAGAATCACTGGCTGGGAAAATATGTAACCTAGGTTAAGTTAGGTAAATAAGCTGCCCATGTGAATTGAGAAATAGAATCACTGGCTGGGAAAATATGTAACCTAGGTTAAGTTAGGTAAATAAGCTGCCCATGTGAATTGAGAAATAGAATCACTGGCTGGGAAAATATGTAACCTAGGTTAAGTTAGGTAAATAAGCTGCCCATGTGAATTGAGAAATAGAATCACTGGCTGGGAAAATATGTAACCTAGGTTAAGTTAGGTAAATAAGCTGCCCATGTGAATTGAGAAATAGAATCACTGGCTGGGAAAATATGTAACCTAGGTTAAGTTAGGTAAATAAGCTGCCCATGTGAATTGAGAAATAGAATCACTGGCTGGGAAAATATGTAACCTAGGTTAAGTTAGGTAAATAAGCTGCCCATGTGAATTGAGAAATAGAATCACTGGCTGGGAAAATATGTAACCTAGGTTAAGTTAAGTAAATAAGCTGCCCATGTGAATTGAGAAATAGAATCATTGGCTGGGAAAATATGTAACCTAGGTTAAGTTAGGTAAATAAGCTGCCCATGTGAATTGAGAAATAGAATCACTGGCTGGGAAAATATGTAACCTAGGTTAAGTTAAGTAAATAAGCTGCCCATGTGAATTGAGAAATAGAATCACTTGCTGGGAAAATATGTAACCTAGGTTAAGTTAAGTAAATAAGCTGCCCATGTGAATTGAGAAATAGAATCACTGGCTGGGAAAATATGTAACCTAGGTTAAGTTAGGTAAATAAGCTGCCCATGTGAATTGAGAAATAGAATCACTGGCTGGGAAAATATGTAACCTAGGTTAAGTTAAGTAAATAAGCTGCCCATGTGAATTGAGAAATAGAATCACTGGCTGGGAAAATATGTAACCTAGGTTAAGTTAAGTAAATAAGCTGCCCATGTGAATTGAGAAATAGAATCACTGGCTGGGAAAATATGTAACCTAGGTTAAGTTAAGTAAATAAGCTGCCCATGTGAATTGAGAAATAGAATCACTGGCTGGGAAAATATGTAACCTAGGTTAAGTTAAGTAAATAAGCTGCCCATGTGAATTGAGAAATAGAATCACTGGCTGGGAAAATATGTAACCTAGGTTAAGTTAAGTAAATAAGCTGCCCATGTGAATTGAGAAATAGAATCACTGGCTGGGAAAATATGTAACCTAGGTTAAGTTAAGTAAATAAGCTGCCCATGTGAATTGAGAAATAGAATCACTGGCTGGGAAAATATGTAACCTAGGTTAAGTTAAGTAAATAAGCTGCCCATGTGAATTGAGAAATAGAATCACTGGCTGGGAAAATAAGTAGCCCAAGTGAGGTGAGCAATAGAATCACCAGCTGGGGGAAAATATGTAACCTAGGTTAAGTTAGGTAAATAAGCTGCCCATGTGAATTGAGAAATAGAATCACTGGCTGGGAAAATATGTAACCTAGGTTAAGTTAGGTAAATAAGCTGCCCATGTGAATTGAGAAATAGAATCACTGGCTGGGAAAATAAGTAACCTAGGTTAAGTTAAGTAAATAAGCTGCCCATGTGAATTGAGAAATAGAATCACTGGCTGGGAAAATATGTAACCTAGGTTAAGTTAGGTAAATAAGCTGCCCATGTGAATTGAGAAATAGAATCACTGGCTGGGAAAATATGTAACCTAGGTTAAGTTAAGTAAATAAGCTGCCCATGTGAATTGAGAAATAGAATCACTGGCTGGGAAAATATGTAACCTAGGTTAAGTTAAGTAAATAAGCTGCCCATGTGAATTGAGAAATAGAATCACTGGCTGGGAAAATATGTAACCTAGGTTAAGTTAGGTAAATAAGCTGCCCATGTGAATTGAGAAATAGAATCACTGGCTGGGAAAATATGTAACCTAGGTTAAGTTAGGTAAATAAGCTGCCCATGTGAATTGAGAAATAGAATCACTGGCTGGGAAAATAAGTAACCTAGGTTAAGTTAAGTAAATAAGCTGCCCATGTGAATTGAGAAATAGAATCACTGGCTGGGAAAATATGTAACCTAGGTTAAGTTAAGTAAATAAGCTGCCCATGTGAATTGAGAAATAGAATCACTGGCTGGGAAAATATGTAACCTAGGTTAAGTTAAGTAAATAAGCTGCCCATGTGAATTGAGAAATAGAATCACTGGCTGGGAAAATATGTAACCTAGGTTAAGTTAAGTAAATAAGCTGCCCATGTGAATTGAGAAATAGAATCACTGGCTGGGAAAATATGTAACCTAGGTTAAGTTAAGTAAATAAGCTGCCCATGTGAATTGAGACATAGAATCACTGGCTGGGAAAATATGTAACCTAGGTTAAGTTAAGTAAATAAGCTGCCCATGTGAATTGAGAAATAGAATCACTGGCTGGGAAAATATGTAACCTAGGTTAAGTTAAGTAAATAAGCTGCCCATGTGAATTGAGAAATAGAATCACTGGCTGGGAAAATATGTAACCTAGGTTAAGTTAAGTAAATAAGCTGCCCATGTGAATTGAGAAATAGAATCACTGGCTGGGAAAATAAGTAGCCCAAGTGTAAGTTAGGTAAATAAGCTGCCCATGTGAATTGAGAAATAGAATCACTGGCTGGGAAAATATGTAACCTAGGTTAAGTTAGGTAAATAAGCTGCCCATGTGAATTGAGAAATAGAATCACTGGCTGGGAAAATATGTAACCTAGGTTAAGTTAGGTAAATAAGCTGCCCATGTGAATTGAGAAATAGAATCACTGGCTGGGAAAATATGTAACCTAGGTTAAGTTAGGTAAATAAGCTGCCCATGTGAATTGAGAAATAGAATCACTGGCTGGGAAAATATGTAACCTAGGTTAAGTTAAGTAAATAAGCTGCCCATGTGAATTGAGAAATAGAATCACTGGCTGGGAAAATATGTAACCTAGGTTAAGTTAGGTAAATAAGCTGCCCATGTGAATTGAGAAATAGAATCACTGGCTGGGAAAATATGTAACCTAGGTTAAGTTAAGTAAATAAGCTGCCCATGTGAATTGAGAAATAGAATCACTTGCTGGGAAAATATGTAACCTAGGTTAAGTTAAGTAAATAAGCTGCCCATGTGAATTGAGAAATAGAATCACTGGCTGGGAAAATATGTAACCTAGGTTAAGTTAAGTAAATAAGCTGCCCATGTGAATTGAGAAATAGAATCACTGGCTGGGAAAATATGTAACCTAGGTTAAGTTAAGTAAATAAGCTGCCCATGTGAATTGAGAAATAGAATCACTGGCTGGGAAAATATGTAACCTAGGTTAAGTTAAGTAAATAAGCTGCCCATGTGAATTGAGAAATAGAATCACTGGCTGGGAAAATATGTAACCTAGGTTAAGTTAAGTAAATAAGCTGGCCATGTGAATTGAGAAATAGAATCACTGGCTGGGAAAATATGTAACCTAGGTTAAGTTAAGTAAATAAGCTGCCCATGTGAATTGAGAAATAGAATCACTGGCTGGGAAAATATGTAACCTAGGTTAAGTTAAGTAAATAAGCTGCCCATGTGAATTGAGAAATAGAATCACTGGCTGGGAAAATAAGTAGCCCAAGTGAGGTGAGCAATAGAATCACCAGCTGGGGGAAAATATGTAACCTAGGTTAAGTTAGGTAAATAAGCTGCCCATGTGAATTGAGAAATAGAATCACTGGCTGGGAAAATAAGTAGCCCAAGTGAGGTGAGCAATAGAATCACAGGAATGGAAAATAAATAGCCAGCAATAGAATCACAGACTGGGAAAATAAGTAGTCCAAGTGAGGTGAGCAAAAGAATCACAGGCTGGGAAAATAAATAGCCCAATTGAGGTGAGCAGTAGAATAATCAACTGGGAAAAAAATAGAAACAAGTGAGGTGAGCAATAGAATCAGTGGAAAGAAAATTCAGTAACCCAAGTGAGGTGAGCAATAGAATCACAGGAATGGAAAATACATAGCCCAAGTGAGGTGAGCAATAGAATCACAGGAATGGAAAATACATAGCCCAAGTGAGGTGAGCAATAGAATCACAGGAATGGAAAATACATAGCCCAAGTGAGGTGAGCAATAGAATCACAGGAATGAAAAAAATAGCCAACTTGAGGTGAGCAATAGAATCACAGGAATGGAAAATAAATAGCCTACTTGAGATAAGCAATATAATCACAGGCTGGGAAAATAAGTAGCACAAGTGAGGTGAGCAATAGAATCACAGCCTGGAAAATTTATTATTTATTGGGGTTTAATGACACTTTTGACAGCCAGGATCACCTTGTGTTGGACAGTTTTAAGCTGGAATACCCACAGAAAACCACCAAGGAATGGCAAGCAACTGTTAGGCTCCCCAACATACTAATTCCACACAAGCAGGGTTAGCATTAGTTGAAGACAAGTGCTCCATCAATGTGCAATATGCCTTAGTACACAACACTACCGTGCCCCCACGTGGGAATGGGGTGGGGGGGGGGGGGGAGCATCTTGCCCAAGGACACGACGCAGTTGTTGCAGGTGGGATTTGAACTGTGGACCTCTCTGTCTGCAGCCTGCACCTCTATCTACTGAGCCACCACACCCACAGCCTGAGAACATAAGTGGCCCAAGTAAGGTGAGCAATAGAATCACTGGCTTGGAAAATAAGTAGCCCAAATGAGGCGAGCAGTAGAATCACAGGCAGTGAAATTAAGTAGCCCAGTGAGGTGAACAACAGAATCACAGGCTTGGCAATAAAGTAGCCCAAGTGAGGTGAATAGTAGAATCATAGGCTGGGAAATTAAGTAGCCCAATTGAGGTGAACAATAGAATCATAGGCTTGGAAATTTAGTAGCCCAAGTGTGGTGAGCAATAGAATCACAGACTGGGAAATTAAGTAGCCCAATTGAGGTGAACAATAGAATCACCGGCTGGGAAATTAAGTAGCTTGAGTGAGGTGAACTATAGAATCACAGTGTGGGAATTTAAGTAGCCCAAGTGAGGTGAACAGTAGAATCACCGGCTGGGAAATTAAGTAGCCAAGTGAGGTGAACAATAGAATCACAGAGTGGGAAATTAAGTAGCCCAAGTAAGGTGAACAATAAAATCACAGGAATGGAAAATAAGTATGTCAAGTAAGGTGAACAATAGATTCACCGGAATGGAAAATAAGTATCTCAAGTGAGGTGAGCAATAGAATCACAGAGTGGGAAATTATGTAGCCCAAGGGAGTAATCACAGGCTGGGAAATTAAGTAGCCCAAGTGAGGTGAGCAATAGAATCACTGGCTGTGAAATTAAGTAGCCTAAGTGAGGTGAGCATTAGAATCACAGGAATGAAAAATAAGTATCCCAAGTGAGGTGAGCAATAGATTCACAGAGTGGGAAATTATGTAGCCCAAGGGAGTAATCACAGGCTGGGAAATTAAGTAGCCCAAGTGAGGTGAGCAATAGAATCACTGGCTGTGAAATTAAATGGCCCAAGTGAGGTGAGCATTAGAATCACAGGAATGAAAAATAAGTATCCCAAGTGAGGTGAGCAATAAATTCATGGGAATGAAAAATAAGAATCCCATGTGAGGTGAGCAATAGATTCATGGGAAAGCAAAATAAGTGTTCCAAGTGAGGTGAGCAATAGATTCATGGGAATGAAAAATAAGAATCCCATGTGAGGTGAGCAATAGATTCATTGGAAAGCAAAATAAGTGTTCCAAGTAATAAATTCATCATTATCCAGTGTTAAACCACATTTTGATTTTAATGCCATGAAAAGGAGTATTTATGTATTTATGAATAGTTAAAAAAGTCTTCATATTCAGTCAAACATGAAGAAAACATGTTCTTCAGTTATTACTGTGAGTGGTTATTTAGAAAGACTGATTCATATCACTTATGAACAATAATAAGATAAGTATTACACTTTACAAACGATGTAGAGTTGAAATCAAAATTAAATTTAATTTCTTTGGAATAAGTAATTGTACATAACCATGTGGATGACAATCTAAACATATGATAAAAGTTATCAAAAACACCTTCCTCTCTCCACTTCCATATTTGATTACTTGAAACTAACTCTTTTTCTTTCAAGATCAGGAAGTTGTTTGTCTTTAACTGTAGTTTGTATTTGTTTACATCAGTAATACAAGTTATTTTAAAACTCTTTGTGTTATAAATGGTCAGAAAACTAAATTTTGTAGAAGTGGCAGGATTTATATTTCATTATTTTGGATAAGAAAATTAACATATTCTTGGTTGTTTCGTTAAAATATCAAATATAATTTCTAAATAACTGGATTTAGTGTTTGTTGTATTGGTGTAATTCTGCTGAGGATTCTGAATGTCACGGAATTTGATTTTAATCGTTAAATTCTAAAACTTTAATTGTATTCTCAACGGGTAGAATATAAAACATTGTATCCCACATCAAGCATGTCACACATATATACACTCCTATAAAGTAACTTGCTAAAAAGTATGGATGTTTATGTAAATTACTTACGGCCTTTTGAGTTCCAAGAACTTTAATTGATTTCAATAATAAGGTGGATTTTCAGGACCTAAAATTTCACCGGAGTGCTCATTTCATTTCTGTGAAGGTTCTGTTAAACCAAATTCACACGAACAATCAACCAGTCATTCATCAGTCGACACTCGGTCTCCAACTGCTAACACATTGGTCAAAATTAGAGTGTCATGATTATTAATTTTTATAATTGAGAATAATCATCAGAGATAATCAGTTATAGTTGATTAATCATACCAAAGAGTATTAAGAAAGACTCAGGTAATTTGCACCACCGTCTGTTTATCTGCTATTCATTTCCCTTACATCAGCTCAAACAAAGGGTAAAAAGAGTCCAAAGACTAACATTACAAAAGTGGCACAACTTGTGTAATCTCAAATCTTTGTTTGTCCTGGGATGAACTGGCCCGAATGAAACATTGTGTAATTTCTTCCCCCTCATCTCTGCACTTGGCAGCAGTGGTCTCATCATCTGAATCAACTACAAATTAAAACATTCCTTCACAATAGCCATAACAGCCTAGCCATAACAGACTAACAATAATAATAATACTAAGACTTGATAAAGCGCTCATAACTGTTAACTCATAACTGTTAACATAATGGATGAGAAATATTCTATGGCGCTGTACAATCACTTTCAGTTTGATAATCAAACTGTGGAGAAAGCTCTCTTGAATAGGTAGGTTTTCAGTTTACTCCTGAATTTCTGAAGTCACTCACAAGACAATAACCACAATAGCCTAGCCACAACAGCCTAGCCCAGCAATGTACTTATCCACTGATAAATTTCCCCAAACTCTGAGGGGAATTGGAGGTGTAGACCGATCATCTCTGAGGGGAGTGGGAGGGGTAGATCGGTCATCTCTGAGAGGAGTTGGAGGGGAAGATTTGTCATCTCTGAAGGGAGTGGGAGGGGTATTGGTCACCTCTGAGGGGAGTGAGTGGGAGGGGTAAATTGATCATCTCTGAGAGGAGAGTGAGGGGTAGATCAGTCATCTCTGGGGGAGTGGGAAGGGTAGATCGGTCATCTCTGAGAGGAGTGGGAGGGGAAGTTTTGTCATCTCTGAAGGGAGTGGGAGGAGTATTGGTCACCTCTGAGGGGAGAGAGGGATACATTGGTTATCTCTGAGGGGAGTGGGAGGGGTAAATTGATCATCTCTGAGAGGAGAGTGAGGGGTAGATCAGTCATCTCTGGGGGAGTGGGAAGGGTAGATCGGTCATCTCTGAGAGGAGTGGGAGGGGAAGATTTGTCATCTCTGAAGGGAGTGGGAGGGGTATTGGTCACCTCTGAGGGGAGTGAGTGGGAGGGGTAAATTGATCATCTCTGAGAGGAGAGTGAGGGGTAGATCAGTCATCTCTGGGGGAGTGGGAAGGGTAGATTGGTCATCTCTGAGAGGAGTGGGAGGGGGAGATTTGTCATCTCTGAAGGGATTGGGAGGAGTATTGGTCACCTCTGAGGGGAAAGAGGGATAGATTGGTTATCTCTGAGGGGAGTGGGAGGGGGAGGGGTAAATTGATCATCTCTGAGAGGAGAGTGAGGGGTAGATCAGTCATCTCTGGGGGAGTGGGAAGGGTAGATTGGTCATCTCTGAGGGGAAAGGGAAAAGTAGATTGGTAATCATTGTGATATCACTATGCACATGAAATGTGTTCAATGTAGGACTGAATTTTGAATATGAATATAATGAAATCAATTTTATGACTTCTCATTTCTGTTTCAATTACCCTTAACCTTCATAAACAAGATTCCCAGAAAACATTCTGTTACAGGAACAACAACAGTGCTTCTCTACTTTCATTTTTATTAAATGATTTTGTCATGGTATGTACATTTATCTTTTGTCATGGTATGTACATTTATCTTTTGTCATGGTATGTAAATCTATCTTTTGTCATGGTATGTACATCTGTCTTTTGTCATGGTATGTATATCTATCTTTTGTCTATGTATGTACATCTGTCTTTTGTCATGGTATGTACATCTGTCTTTTGTCATGGCATGTACATCTATCTTTTGTCATGGTATGTACATCTATCTTTTGTCATGGTATGTACATCTGTCTTTTGTCATGGTATGTACATCTGTCTTTTGTCATGGTATGTATATCTGTCTTTTGTCATGGTATGTATATCTATCTTTTGTCATGATATGTACATCTGTCTTTTGTCATGGTATGTACATCTGTCTTTTGTCATGGTATGTATATCTATCTTTTGTCATGGTATGTACATCTATCTTTTGTCATGGTATGTACATCTGTCTTTTGTCATGGTATGTATATCTATCTTTTGTCATGGTATGTACATCTATCTTTTGTCATGGTATGTACATCTGTCTTTTGTCATGGTATGTATATCTGTCTTTTGTCATGGCATGTACATCTATCTTTTGTCATGGTATGTACATCTATCTTTTGTCATGGTATGTACATCTGTCTTTTGTCATGGTATGTATATCTATCTTTTGTCATGGTATGTATATCTGTCCTTTGTCATGGTATGTATATCTGTCTTTTGTCATGGTATGTATATCTATCTTTTGTCATGGTATGTACATCTATCTTTTGTCATGGTATGTACATCTGTCTTTTGTCATGGTATGTACATTTATCTTTTGTCATGGTATGTACATCTATCTTTTGTCATGGTATGTATATCTGTCTTTTGTCATGGTATGTACATCTATCTTTTGTCATGGTATGTACATCTGTCTTTTGTCATGGTATGTATATCTGTCTTTTGTCATGGCATGTACATCTATCTTTTGTCATGGTATGTACATCTATTTTTTGTCATGGTATGTACATCTGTCTTTTGTCATGGTATGTATATCTATCTTTTGTCATGGTATGTACATCTATCTTTTGTCATGGTATGTACATCTGTCTTTTGTCATGGTATGTACATATGTCTTTTGTCATGGTATGTATATCTGTCTTTTGTCATGGTATATATATCTGTCTTTTGTCATGGTATCTACATCTGTCTTTTGTCATGGTATGTATATCTGTCTTTTGTCATGGTATGTATATCTATCTTTTGTCATGGTATGTATATCTGTCTTTTGTCATGGTATGTATATCTGTCTTTTGTCATGGTATGTATATCTGTCTTTTTCAAGTTATTTAGGATGTTGGTTAGGAAACAGTGCTCTGTTACCAGTCAGTATCTGTATCAGGATTTATCAAAGCACCGGAAAGATCAGTCTCGGGATTTATCAAAATACTCCCAAGAATCAGTATCAGGATTTATCAAAATACTCCACATATCAGTATCGGGATTTATCAAAATACTCCAAGTATCAGTATCAGGATTTATCAAAATAGTCCCAAGTATCAGTCTCAGGATTTATCAGCAGTATCAGGATTTATCAAAATAGTCCCAAGTATCAGTGTCAGGATTTATCAAAATACTCCACATATCAGTATCAGGATTTATCAAAATACTCCACATATCAGTATCGGGATTTATCAAAATACTCCAAGTATCAGTATCAGGATTTATCAAAATAGTCCCAAGTATCAGTCTCAGGATTTATCAGCAGTATCAGGATTTATCAAAATAGTCCCAAGTATCAGTGTCAGGATTTATCAAAATACTCCACATATCAGTATCAGGATTTATCAAAATACTCCACATATCAGTATCGGGATTTATCAAAATACTCCAAGTATCAGTATCAGGATTTATCAAAATACTCCCAAGTATCAGTATCAGGATTTATCGGCAGTATCAGGATTTATCAAAAAAAGCCAAGTATCAGTATCAGGATTTATCGGCAGTATCAGGATTTATCAAAATAAGCAAAGTATCAGTATCAGGATTTATCGGCAGTATCAGGATTTATCAAAATAAGCCAAGTATCAGTCTCGGGATTTATCAAAATATGCCAAGTATCAGTATCAGGATTGATAAAAATACTCCCCAAGTATCAGTATCAGTATCAGGATTTATCAAAATAAGCCAAGTATCAGTATCAGGATTTATCAAAATACACCAAGTATCAGTATCAGGATTGATCAAAATACTCCCAAGTATCAGTATCAGGATTTATCAAAATATGCCACGTATCAGTCTCAGGATTTATCAAAATGTGCCACATATCAGTATCAGGATTTATCAAAATATGCCACGTATCAGGATTTATCAAAATATGCCACATATCAGTATCAAGATTGAACAAAATACTCCCAAGTATCAGTATCAGGATTTATCAAAATAAGTCAAGTACCAGTATCAGGATTTATCAAAATATGCCATGTATCAGTATCAGGATTGATAAAAATACTCCCAAGTATCAGTATCAGGATTGATAAAAATACTCCCAAGTATCAGTATCAGGATTTTTCAAAATAAGCCAAGTATCAGTCTCAGGATTTATCAGAATAAGCCACCTATCAATATGAGGATTGATCAAAATACTCCCAAGTATCAGTGTCAGGATTTATCAAAATAAGCCAAGTATCAGTATTAGGATTTATCAAAATAAGACAAGTATCAGTATTAGGATTTATCAAAATGAGCCAAGTATCAGTCTCGGGATTTATCAAAATAAGCCAAGTATCCGTATCAGGATTTATCAAAATAAGACAAGTATCAGTATTAGGATTTATCAAAATAAGCCAAGTGTCAGTATTAGGATTTATCAAAATATGCCATGTATCAGTATCAGGATTTATCAAAATAAGCCAAGTATCAGTCTTGGGATTTATCAAAATAAGCCAAGTATCAGTATCAGGATTTATCAAAATACGCCAAGCGTCAGTATCAGGATTTATCAAAATACACCAAGTATCAGTATCAGGATTTATCAAAATAAGCCAAGTATCAGGATTTATCAAAGCACTCCAAGGATCAGTATCAGGATTTGTCAAAGCACTCCAAGGATCAGTATCAAGATTTATCAAAATACTCCAAGGATCAGTATCAGTATTTGTCAAAGCGCTTCTACGATCAGTATCAGAATTTATCAAAGTACTCAAAGGATCAGTATCAGTATCCGGACTTATCAAAGCACTCCAAGGATCAGTATCAGGATTTATCAAAGCACTCCAAGGATCAGTATCAGGATTTATCAAAGCACTCCAAGGATCAGTATCAGGATTTATCAAAGCACTCCAAGGATCAGTATCAGGATTTGTCAAAGCACTCCAAGGATCAGTATCAGTATCCGGATTTACCAAAGCATTCCAAGGATCAGTACCAGTATCTGGATTTATCAAAGCACACCAAGGGTCAGTATCAGGATTTATCAAAGCATTCCAAGGATCAGTATCAGGATTTGTCAAAGGACTCCAAGGATCAGTATCAGTATCCGGATTTATCAAAGCATTCCAAGGATCAGTATCAGGATTTGTCAAAGCACTCCAAAGATCAGTATCAGTATCAGGATTTATCAAAGCACTGCAAGGATCAATATCAGTATCAGGATTTATCAAAGTACTCCAAGGATCAGTATCAGTATCAGGATTTATCAAAGCATTCCAAGGATCAGTATCAGGATTTGTCAAAGCACTCCAAGGATCAGTATCAGGATCAGAATTTGTCAAAGCACCCCAAGGATCAGTATCAGAATCAGAATTGATCAAAGCACTCCAGTGATCACTATCAGTATCGGTATTTATCAGAGCACTCCAGGGAACAGTATCGGGATTCATCAGAGCACTCCAAGGATCAGTATCAGGATTTGTCAAAGCACTCCAAGAAACTGTATCAGAATCAGGATTTACCAAAATACTCCAATTATCAGTATAAGGATGTCAGAGGCCCCCAAGGAACAGTATCGGGATTTGTCAAACCACTCCCAATGATCAGCTTCAGTATCGAGATTTGTCAAAGCACTTCAAGGATTAGTATCAGAATCTGGATTTATTGAAATACTCCAAGGATCAGTATCAGAATATATCAGTCTTCTAC
Source organism: Pictodentalium vernedei (assembly GCA_031216915.1). Classification (NCBI taxonomy): domain Eukaryota; kingdom Metazoa; phylum Mollusca; class Scaphopoda; order Dentaliida; family Dentaliidae; genus Pictodentalium; species Pictodentalium vernedei. The sequence continues at coordinate 334,459,007 of CM062288.1, read as the reverse complement.
CTCCCCGTGTTAGGTATAATTACTGAAAGATCATCCTCCTCCCTGTTGTAGGTATAATTACTGGAGGGTCCTCTACCTCGCTGTGGTAGATATAATTACTGGAGGCCCTCTACCTCTCTGTGGTAGATATAATTACTGGAGGGTTCTCTGCCCTGTGGTAGGCATAATTACTGGAGGGACCTGTACCTCCCTGTGGTAGATATAATTACTGGAGGGGCCACTTCCCTGTGGTAGGTATAATTACTGGATGGTCCACCTCCTCCCAGTGGTAGTTATAATTACTGGAGGGTTTTCTGCCTCCCTGTCATATATATAATTACTGGAGGGTCCACCTCCTCCCAGTGGTAGATGTAATTACTGGAGGGTTTTCTGCCTCCCTGTCATATATATAATTACTGGAGGGTTCACCTCCTCTCAGTGGTAGATGTAATTACTGGAGGGTTTTCTGCCTCCCTGTCATATATATAATTACTGGAGGGTCCACCTCCTCCCAGTGGTAGATGTAATTACTGGAGGGTTTTCTGCCTCCCTGTCATATATATAATTACTGGAGGGTCCATCTCCTCCCAGTGGTAGATGTAATTACTGGAGGGTCCTCCTCTTTGTGGTAGGTATAATTGCTGGAGTGTCCTCATCATTGTGGTAGATATAATTACTGGAAGGACCACCCCCTCCCTGTGATAGGTATAATTACTGTTGAGTCCTCTATCTCCCTGTGGTAGGTATAATTACTTGGCCTCCCCCCCCCCCCCCATGACAGGTTTATTTACTGGAGGGCCTTCTACCTCCCTGTGGTAAATATAATTACTGGGGGCCTCCTCCTCCCAGTGGTAGGTATTACTACTGAAGATTTCTCACACTAATTACTGGAGGGCCCTCCTCCTCCCTGTGGTAGGTATAATTACTGGAGGGTCCTCCCCCCTGTGGTAGGTATAATTACTGGTGGGTGTGGGTCTTCTACCTCCCTGTGATATATAATTACTGAAAGGTCCTCTCTTCCTCAGTCATATGTATAATGACTGGAGGGTCCTCCTCTCTGTGGTAGTTATAATTACTGGAGGGTCCTCCTCCCTGCTATAGGTATAATTACTGGGGGTCCACCTTATCCCTGCTATAGGTATAATTACTTGGGGGTCCACCTTATCCCTGTGGTAGGTATAATTACTGCAGGGTCCTCATCCTTGTGGTAGGTATAATTGCTGGAGGGACCACCTCTCTGTGGTAGGTATAATTAATGGAGGGTCCTCCTCCCTGGAGGATCCTTTTAAGGCTAATGAAGAGTCTAAAGTGGGTCTCATGAATATCAGGATCTGTTGTGTATAGAGCCAAAATGCTTGATGCCATAGGTTAATCAACTTGCCTGTCTTGGTTAATTATTTCAAATATTCATTTGTCTTAAAGCATGCTCTTATTAGATTTTAAAGGCAATTGCACTTCCTTCCAGTTTGAAGGGTGGGGGTCGCAATTTTTTGGGATCCCCTCATACAATATGAGAAATATTTTTTAAATATCATTTCCAGACCCACCAAACAGAATCTTTTCAAATCAAGTTCCTGGGTTCCACATTGGGCCCAAATTTTTCATAGTTCATTATGAGGAATATTCTTGAAAATTCTTATTCTCCAGAACCACCAATATTTAACTTTGTATAATATGAGTCAAAACTTATTTTAAATTTTAAAGCAAAAAATAAAACAGTTTACCCAATGGACCCTTCTCCTCCCTCAAATTCTGCCCTCCCCTGGTTAGAAATATGATGACACTTTTTTTTATTTATTCAAATGCAAGGTTTGCTGCCTATCCTAGAAACTGAAAAATAAAGATTTAGAAATCCAGGTCTTTTAACATACTACTGGAAATTATTTCCATGGTAACATCTGAATACTAGAAAAATCATATTACATGTATCTAAATAATTAAATAACTTGTGTATATATATGTGTATGTGTGTGCATGTGCATATATATGTGCATGTATATGTATACGTTTGTGTATATATTACATAATTTATGCCGCACCTAGTGTCTTCACTGTGCATGTTGCGGAGTGACACTGCACCTCAAATGTGAGTCCATCTGGAGATTCTCTCTCTTTGAGGTGTAGTGTCACTCCGCATGTTGCGGAGTGACACTGCACCTCAAATGTGAGTCCAACTGGAGATTCTCTCTCTCCTCTCCCCCTTACCCTCTTCCTCTCTCTACTAGATAGTAGAGAGAGGAAGAAGAGGGTAAGGGGGGAGAGGAGAGAGAGAATCACTATTGAATAATTACTTGTTGTTCTATTATGTTATGGACACGTGCTATACAATGTGTATCTGTTTTTTCTCTGCACCATCTGACACAATGGTAACTTTACTAAAGTCTTCATGAATATGGAAATAAGTTAGAAAATAAATTAATGTAAAAAAATATGGACAGTAGTGTTAGTTAGCCATATATGCTGAATTTCACACTTTTTTAACAACTTTGTTAGGTGAGCACCACAGGCCTCCTGGGGCCTCTTGTTTCAGTTATAATGTCAGATGAGAAAAATCCTCACAGACATTTACAATGAACATCATCACTGCATTGCTAATTTCTGTAAAAATATTTCATGGCCTAAATCCCCTTATCAAGTGGGGGCTGTTTGATAGGAATCTTTCTTCATATATTGGAAATAAAGTTAGGGTCCATGCAACTGGAAAAATATGGCCCTGCAGGACCAAAGTGGAAACCCAATAGTCTTTAGAAAGTTGTGATGTGCAGCAAATTTTCCCATGATGCAATTCACTCTTATTTGACAGTAGTATGAAGGGGAACAATTTGCAGCTTGAATTTTTAATATTTCGACATCAGAATACAGAATGTTAATTAACCCTTTATCCAACAAATCACCCACATCTGCCCGCATAATATGCGAATTCAGCAGCTGAAAAAATACTATTTTTCGAAAAATTTCAACAAAACTATATCATGTGACCCCTCTTTGGAATGATCTCGTCGACCTTGTTCCAATAAGGGGTCACATGACATAGTTTTGTTGAAATTTTTTGAAAAAAATTTAAAAATGGTATTTAAAATAATAAATTTTGATATTGTCTGCGTTGGGTGAAGGGTTAACTTCATCGGTCTGTATAACTTTTAAAGATCTTGTTTACATGCCATTACAAAGTTGTTTTTGTATAGTGCATTTTTATTTTTAAGTTAATTATAAAACCTATTCTCGTGGTCTATTGGTTTTGATCACAGACAGTCTATTCTTAATAAATAGGGAAAACCTATTGCCCTCCGCTGTTGTATTGGTATTGATCTCTGACATTCTATTTTTAGTAAATAGGGAAGTTTGACTTAATAATATTGACACACACCAAAATAGCATCAGAATAAATTAACCTTATTTTGCAGCAATTTGTAAACAATTTTTTATGGTGTAAATAAATGCTTTAGTGTTGTAATAATTTTTTTTATTGACACAGAAACAATTTGTACATTTGATGTATATGATACCTTTTCTCTTTGGAACTCCCCTTAATGGAGCAGTGCTTGTTTATACAGCAGTAAATAAGTTTTGCTTTACTGGTACAATAGGACCTGTTAATATATATATGCCTGGGTGTGAATTCTCTACAGTGGGCAGTATAAATCTTTAACATAATGTGGGTTGCAGTGTATGTATGCAGGGTGGGGGGGGGGGGGAGTGGGGGTGGATTATGTAATCATTACTCCTTGGAGATGGTTTGTGTTGTGAGGCTGAAATTGTCAGGAGTTACAGAGAGTAATCTCAAATATATTTGTGAACAATATATGTTTTCATTCAAAGAAGGAGTGTTAGTATGATTATGCCTTCTGATTTTCAGGCAGGCGGGAAGTGAAGAGTTGTCATGATGAAGATGTGTTCGACGGGACACACTGAAATGTTGGGGCCAAATGTAAAATCTCTCCATATGCAAAAGATAGCTATGTCTCCAACCCTGGAAAGCAAGCAATCTGTCTAGTATGAATGTGTGTGTTGATTTTATACTTTGACTGTAGTTGTGATACAGACAGACAAGTTAAAGAATCCCTAAACACTGATACAGTGGAACCCTGTTAATTGAATAGCCACTTTGCCAATGAAAATTATTCAATTAACAGGAGTATTCAATTAACAGGGCTTGTCACTTTCCTGTATACTAGAGATAAACTTAGCATTTATTCTATTATATCTTGTTTGACAGAGCTGCATGAGCTCTGTCAAACAAGATATAATAGATTAAATGCCCATTTTGAATGTACTGAAGCCAAACAGGTCCGTAAACAAATGAAAACTGGGGAGAGTCAGGATAATTTCTCGACAGGTTACAAGATTTTTTATTCAATTAACAGGAGTTTACTCTATAACCTATATTCAATTAACAGGTCAAATTTGTACTGGAGGTATGGTAAATGGTTTTGTGTTTGGAAATTATATTCAATTAACAAGGATATACAATTAAGAGATATCCACTTAAGTGGGCTCCACTGATACTATCAATAATTCTGATTGATTTCGATTGAAGTCAGACTCACTTGAATTATTGCTGTGTCTCTGAGCTAGACCTTAACCTAATTTGCTTGTGTCATGCATGATATTGTGTTCATGTTAATTGTGTGGCACATAATGTTGTGTACATGTTAATTGTGTGGCACATAATGTTGTGTAAATGTGAGGCACATGATTTTGTGTTCATGTTAATTGTGTGTCATGCATGATATTGTGTTCATGTTAATTGTGAGGCACATGATATTGTGTTCATGTTAATTGTGTGGCACATGATATTGTGTTCATGTTAATTGTGTGGCACATGATATTGTGTTCATGTTAATTGTGTGGCACATGATATTGTGTTCATGTTAATTGTGAGGCACATGATATTGTGTTCATGTTAATTGTGAGGCACATGATGTTGTGTTCATGTTAATTGTGTGGCACATGATATTGTGTTCATGTTAATTGTGTGGCACATGATATTGTGTTCATGTTAATTGTGTGGCACATGATATTGTGTTCATGTTAATTGTGTGGCACATGATATTGTGAACATGTTAATTGTGTGGCACATGATATTGTGTTCATGTTAATTGTGTGGCACATGATATTGTGTTCATGTTAATTGTGTGGCACATAATGTTGTGTAAATGTGAGGCACATGATATTGTGTTCATGTTAATTGTGTGGCACATAATGTTGTGTAAATGTGAGGCACATGATGTTGTGAACATGTTACTTGTGTGGCACATGATGTTGTGAACATGTTAATTGTGTGGCACATGAGGTTGTGTATATGTGAGGCACATGATGTTGTGTACAGGTTAATTGTGTGAACATGATGTTGTGTACATGTATGGCACATGATATTGTGTACATGTTAATTGTGTGGCACATGATGTTGTGAACATGTTAATTGTGTGGCACATGATGTTGTGTACATGTTAATTGTGTGGCACATCATGTGTACATGTTAATTGTGTGGCACATGATGGTGTCTACATGACACATGATGGGGTGTACATGTGTGGCCCATGATGTATACATGTTAATTGTGTGGCACATGATGCTGTGTACATGTTAATTATGTGGCACATCATGTGTATATGTTAATTGTGTGGCACATGATGGTGTTTACATGTGTGGCACATGATGGGGTGTACATGAGTGGCACATGATGATGTATACATGTTGTGTGGCACATGAGATCTTCCTTAGCTTGGCTATTACTTGAGCTGAAACATTTGATACAGTGGATCATGGTCTTCCCAATAAACAACTTGGCAGACTACAGTCTATTCAAAACACAGCAGCACGCATTGTGACATTAGCGAAAAAGAGAGATCACATAACACCTAAGTTGAAAAGTTTGCATTGGCTTCCTATTATGGCCAGAGTTGAGTTCAAAATTGAAATCCCATTTATTTAACAAATATTTTTAAATCCTATGTTGGTCATCATTTTGTTTATGAGCAGTGTTGTAAAGCGCCATGGAACTTTTTTAATATTGTGAGATGTTTGCGCTATATAAATGTATATTATTATTATTATTATTACTTAATCAGATATTTCTTATCAACCTACCATACAATCGTTTACAACAGGCTTGCACTATAGTGGGAGTCCCTAACTCGGAAAAATACTCTCTATTTTCTTCTTTCCCAAGCGATTTGGGGAAGAAAAGTGGTGCAAAAGCACCAACAAAAAATAAGCCAAAACTGGGTCGAGTGCGACTGGCTTCCGGAACCAGTGCGCAGACGTAGAACCAACGTGTCATTCTATTTTTTTATCGCCATCTTAGAGGATGCGGATCGTTTTGCCCTTCAACACTGATACCTTTTGACTCGATGTTAACAATGATGTTTCCTGTTCTGAATTGTGGATTAATAGCTGTTTCTTCACTATCCAGACATACAGGGCCGTGTTTTTATATATTCTCTTGATTATTCACTGTATTTTTCGTGATAAATCTCTATACTAATTTCACGCATGATTTTTGTGTACCGTGCTATTTTGGTCTTTTGTTCATTAATGCTAACCCTTTGGGTTCTCCTTTTAACTGAGTTAGGTGTCAGCTGGGGGGCGGTTGTGGCAGTTTTTCTCCCCTCTGTTGAGGGTAGAATTTCTGCCAGTTTCCTTTTGGCTGTTGGGGTACTTTTCTGTTCCCATCGGGCCTTTGTTTCCTGCCACTTTACTATGGTAGCTGGGAGTGTCCTCATTTATTTTTTCTTTGGGTTCACCTTCCCATCTACATTGCTCTCACCAGATATGCCTAGGACGATACCTTGCGGGCCAATTTTGTTGTCTTAGCATGTTGAAGTTTCTCATTATTCATGCTCCACTTTATTTGGGTGTTCTATTGAAAGACCCTGTAGGCTAGGTGGTCTTCCATCTTTTGGGCTTTCATCTATTGTGTAGTTCAGGCACAGGACATTTTCCTCCCACACCTGTGGGAAGGGGAACGCAGTCGTTTGGGGCCTCCCGATTCGACTCTGTCTGGAGAGAGTTTTACGGCCTCCTGGGGGTTTTGCAGTCTTTTGTGGTGTGGATACTGCGGTAGCTGGTGACTTTCTGGCAAAGAGATGCCTGGTTTCGGGACTACTGTCCCCCTCCAGTCGACATCTAAGGCTGTCACTAGGGTTGTGGCCCCTCTTTTGGAGCCGAGCTCGGTTGCTCTCTCCGCTTTTCTGCCTTTGTCAACAGCTACTGATGTATCGGCTCCTACTGCTACTCTGTCAGTGATGTCATCCGTCTCTGTGTCATCCGGCCTCGGCTTATCCTTGCAGCGGTCTGCAGGGATTTCTGCTTCTTGGACGTGGGATATTGGCCTCAACCTTCCCTGGCTTCAATTCGGCGAAGTCGGAAGTGGTTGCCGGCTGATCCCTCTGTTGTGGTCTCTCAACTGTTGAGTCCAGCAGGTTTTGATTTGGATTCAGATGTCCACGATGGGGTCACCATGGACTCTGTTGAGCTTCCGTCCATGCACTCTAGTCTTTCATCCAGTTTTGCGGGACCGGCACATTTTTGTGCAGACTGGACCTTCTGTCCCTCAGAGGTCTGCAGCGACTCGCCCGAGTTCCCACACTTCAGATCCTTGGGGTATTTCATACCCTTATAAGCATCTGTATTCAGATGTTTTGGCTGCCACCCGTCGCCCCGTGTCAGGTGTTCTAGAGGATGGTGACCCTTTTTGCTGGTTTAGATTGTCAGATACGAAGGTACTTTGCAGGGCCCTTCCACGTCAAACCGGTGTAGATACGGGTTGTGAGCACCCTCCTTGCTCACGCAGGTTTTTTCCAAGAGCGTTCCCGTTGCCTCCAGCGAGGCTTCTAGTGGCTTCCATGGGGCCCTCTCCCGAAATTGGAAGCAGACCGATGGCCCATGTCCGATCGTGTTCTGACAGCTGATGTCAGCGATTTTGGATGGTGTGCGACGTTGGATCCTCTGGTCTTTCCCTTCACAGTGTACGGGACCAGGATCGAGCTGCTCTTCACATCAACCAGAAGGAGCTCCTTGCTATTCTTCTGAGTTTCCAGAAGTGGATCCCCCACCTTTCGAATTGTCAGGTCCTTCTGTTGTCCGACAATTCGACAGTGGTCGCTTTCATTTGGAACCAGGGTGGCACACACTCAATTCCTATGTACAAATTGGCTTGGGATCTTCTGCTCGCTCAGGATGTCAACGCCGGGGTGGTGGTTCGTCATATTCCCGGTCGTCTGAACGTCCTAGCTGACTCCCTGTACCAATGGGGCAGCTTCATTTCCACCGAGTGGTTGCTTCACAGGGCAGTGTTCCAGTCGCTTTGCGATCTCTGGGGTCATCCCCACATCAATCTTTTTGCCACCTGTTGGAACCCTCAGGTGTACACTTTTGTGTCTTTCTAGATCCTCTGGCTTTCGCTGTGGATGCTCTGTCACTCAATTGGAATGGTCTAGTCTGCTACGCCTTCCTGCCAGTTCAGGTTCTAGCCAAGATACAAACCTGCAGTTGTCAATCATTCTGATTGCTCCCCTGTCGCCTCAGCGGGTGTGGATCAATCAGCTCCGCTCTCTGTTGGCGGCAGTTCCAGCACGTCTCCCTCTATGTCACGACCTTCTTTACCAAGGTCACCTGAGGAGTTTTCCAGTCGACCTGACTTATTGTGCCTTCACACATATCTTTTGTCAGGTCCTGTCTCCTCCGTAGAGGTTTTTCGAGATGAGCAGTGGAGTGCATTTCTTCTTCAAGGTGGCACTCCACTCGTTCGGCCTATGCGGCTAAATGGAAGGTCTTCTGTCGATGGTGTGCTGATCACTCTGTTGATTATGACGATCCTTCGATAACACAGCTTGCGGAGTTTCTGGTATATCTGTTTGATTCTCGGGGTCTCCAACCTGTTACCATCTAAGAGTACAGGTCCATGTTTTCGGAGACCTCTTTGTATGTGGGAAAGCGTCATGTCGGCAATAATTTGTACCTCTCCAAGCCTATTCGGCACTTTTCTTTGAAACGGCCTAGGATTTTTCAACTTATCCCAAGATTGTATCTTGCTTTGCTTGGGGTGGGGGGGGGGGGGGGGGGGGGGGGGGGCGCCGCTCGAACCTTTATCCCAGGTGAATATGCATTTTCTCACATACAAGATGGCTTTACTGATGGCTTTTGCCTCAGCCAGAAGGGTTAGTGAGCTTTATGCCCTCTCTGTTGATCCAGCCTTTTTCAGGAGCTCTGCCAACAGTGTTACTTTACCACTGATTACTCCTTTCTGGCCAAGAATCAGATGCCATAAACTACTCAACCTCCAATCTGTATCAGGGCTCTTTCTTCTGCTGAGGGTAATCGCCATTTGCTCTGTTCGGTTCGTGCAATTCACATTTCCCTGAACCGGACGCAGTTCATTAGGAAAGACAGGAAAAGATATATTTTTGTCTCTTATCCCTGGTCAACAGAAGATCCCTCCTCAATCCATTTCTAGATGGATTTGTCTTGCTATTCATGTGGCATACGCTCGTCTAGCGACTGACGATTGTATTACCAATCGTTTTTCTGCCCACAAAGTGCGTGTATTATCTACCTCCTAGGCTTATGCTAACTCCATCAAGTTGTTGGATCTTATGCAAGCAGCCTACTGGAGAAATGCTTCAACTTTCTCCACCTATCTGCATCAGTTGTAGGAGCAGTCTGAGGACCTTTTTTCTTTAGGCCCTCTTTTATTCTGCTCTGGCTGTCATCAACACTAGCCATTAAGGTTCTTGCAAGGTCAGTTCCAGCCCTGTTCTGGGTATTTTCTTAACAATCTACCTTACAATTGTTTACTACAGACTTGCACTACAGTGGAAGAACATAACTCGGATAAAATACTCTCTATTTTAATCTTTCCCAAGAGATTTGGGTAAGAAAAGTGGTGTAAAAACACCACGAAAAAATAAGCCAAAACTGGGTTGAGCGCCACCGGTGCACACCCAGTAAGGGACGCTCTTCTCTTAGTACATACAGTAATCAAAACCATTCTTCTTTTGTCCGTTCAGCGTGGTGGACGTGTTGCACCATCTTTGCATTATGATACAGTGATAATTCAACTCGTCGATAAAGGTTTTCCTGTGACTGGATTATGGATCTGAAGATCGTATAATAACAGGACTGTGTTTTATATATTCTCGTTAATATTTTCAACCACATTCTCATTGTATATTATTTATTATTCCGTTTTCGCGAATGCTTTTTGACATCGTGTCAACGCGTTTCGACAATGGATGAAATTTTTCGGTTGATAAATTTAAATTGTTATTGGAGTTAGGTGTCAATTAGGGACTGTCTGGACAGAATTTCTTCACTCTTTTGAGGGCTGAATTTCTGGGGGTTTTCGGTCCCTGACGGCCGTCTGGGTTCTGTCGTGTACCCACCGGTTTTTAGCTCACCTGACTGAAAGGGTGAGCTTTTCTTATCACTCTTCGTCCGTCGTCTGTCGCCGGTCGTCCGTCGTGAAGGTGGTGTTTGAGCCTCTTTCTCCTAAACCACTGGCCACATTTTAATTAAATTTCATGTAAGTAGTGGTTATATAGGGGCATTTTGATTTTTATCCAAAATAGGTTTTGATATTTGGTATGCAACATTGTAGGGTGGATCTGATTGAAGTTTGTTCAAATCGGCCCCCTGGGTTCATATTTGGGCTCAGTATAGGAGCCCGATTTCGAACTTAGTGCATTTCAGGCAAATTTCTTCAAAAATCTTCTCCTCCAGATCCAGCAGGCAGGATCTTTTGATATTTGGTATGCAACATTGTGGGGTGGATCTGATTCAAAGTTTGTTCAAATCGGCTTCCTGGATTCATATTTGGGTTCACTATAGAAGCCCGAATTCAAACTTAGAGCATTTCAGGCAAATTTCTTAAAAAATCTTCTTCTCTAGATCGAGCAGGCAGAATATTTTGATATTTGGCATGCAACATTGTGGGGTGGATCTGATTCAAGTTTGTTCAAATCGGCTCCTGGGTTTATATTTGGGCTCAATATAGAAGCTCAAATTCGAACTTAGTGCATTTCAGGCAAATTTCTTTAAAAATCTTCTTCTCCAGATCCAGCAGGCAGAATCTTTTGATATTTAGTATGCAACATTGTGGGGTGGATCTGATTCAAGTTTGTTCAAATCGGCCCCCTGGGTTTTTATTTGGGCTCAGTATAGAAGCTTGAATTCGAACTTAGTGCATTTCAGGCAAATTTCTTAAAAAATCTTCTTCTCCAGATCCAGTAGGCAGAATCTTTTGATATTTGGTATGCAACATTGTGGGGTGGATCTGATTCAAGTTTGTTCAAATCAGCCCCCTGGGTTTATATTTGGGCTCAGTATAGAAGCTCGAATTCGAACTTAGTGCATTTCAGGCAAATTTCTTAAAAAATCTTCTTCTCTAGATCGAGCAGGCAGAATATTTTGATATTTGGCATGCAACATTGTGGGGTGGATCTGATTCAAGTTTGTTCAAATCGGCTCCTGGGTTTATATTTGGGCTCAATATAGAAGCTCAAATTCGAACTTAGTGCATTTCAGGCAAATTTCTTTAAAAATCTTCTTCTCCAGATCCAGCAGGCAGAATCTTTTGATATTTAGTATGCAACATTGTGGGGTGGATCTGATTCAAGTTTGTTCAAATCGGCCCCCTGGGTTTTTATTTGGGCTCAGTATAGAAGCTTGAATTCGAACTTAGTGCATTTCAGGCAAATTTCTTAAAAAATCTTCTTCTCCAGATCCAGTAGGCAGAATCTTTTGATATTTGGTATGCAACATTGTGGGGTGGATCTGATTCAAGTTTGTTCAAATCAGCCCCCTGGGTTTATATTTGGGCTCAGTATAGAAGCTCGAATTCGAACTTAGTGCATTTCAGGCAAATTTCTTAAAAAATCTTCTTGTCCAGATCCAGCAGGCAGAATCTTTTGATATTTGGTATGCAACATTGTGGGATGGATCTGCTTCAAGTTTGTTCAAATCGGCCTCCTGGGTTTATATTTGGGCTCAGTATAGAAGCTCGAATTCGAACTTAGTGCATTTCAGGCAAATTTCTTAAAAAATCTTATTCTCCAGATCCAGCAGGCAGAATCTTTTGATATTTGGTATGCAACATTGTGGGGTGGTTCTGAATCCAGTATGGTCAAATCGGCTCCCTAGATTCCTATTTGGGCTCACTATAGAACCTCGAATTCGAACTTAGTGCATTTCAGGCAAATTTCTTTTGAAAATCTTCTTCTCAAGATCCAGCAGGCAGAATCTTTTGATATTGGGTATGCACCATGCTTGGGGGGGGGGGGGGGGGGGGATAGATTCAGGTTTGTTCAAGCCAAGTCCCTGGGTTCATATTTGGGCTCACTGTGGTAGCCCGAATTATAAGTTAGTTCAAAATGAGGAATTTTCTTTAAAAATCTTCTTCAGATCCAGCAGTTGGAATGTTTTGATATTTGATATGTGGCATCCTTAGGGGGGTGAGATTCAAGTTTGTTCAAGCCATGTCCCTAGGTCCATATTTGGACTCAACTGTGGGAGCTTGAATTGTAACTTAGTTCAAAATGAGGAATTTTCTTTAAAAATCTTCTTCTTCAGATCCAGCAGTCAGAATGTTTTGATATTTGGTGTGCAGCATCCTTAGGGGGGTGAGATTTAAGTTTGTTAAAGCCAAGTCCCTGGGTTCATATATGGGCTCCCTGTGGGAGCCCGAATTATAACTTAGTTCAATATGAGGAATATTCTTTAAAAATCTTCTTTTTTTTTTTAGATCCGCTGGTCAGAATCTTTGGATATTTGGTATAAGCTTTTCTTAGGAGGAGCGGATGCAACTTGTTGAAATCAATTCTCTGGGTTGATATTTAGGCTAACATGTCAGGTGAGTGCACTCAGGCCCCTTGAGGCCTCTTATTTCCTGCCACCTTCTCTCGTAGTTGAGGGTGTTCTTCTACTTTCTGTATCTGTTCAGTTCACCTTTTTCTTCTACTGCTCTCACCTCTGTTATTTCCAGTTCGGTTCCTTTAGGGCAATTCCTTTTGCTCTCGCCTTGGTGCGTTCTCGTGACCGTTTCTTCCGCAACCACGGACAGGTGGTGTGGAATGCGATTGTTTCGGGGCGTCCCGACTCGACCACTTCTGGTGTGAGTTATACCCCCACCGTGGGGGATGTGTAGCTCCTCCCGCTCCCGCAGGGGGGTGGCGAACGCTGTCGTTTTGGGGCCTCCTGACTCGACCACGTCTGGTGAGCATTACTCCCCCTCCATGGGGGATGTGCAGCTCCTCCTGCACCATTGGGGGGTGAAGAATGCTGCCGTTTCGGGGCCTCCCGACTCGACCACGTCTGGTGAGAGTTATTACCCTTCCGTGGGGGATGTGCAGTTTTTTTTTTTTACCGTGGTGGATACTGCGGGAGCTGTTAGATTTCTGGTGAAGAGATGCCTGGTTCCGGGACTATGCGCCCTCTCCAGTCGACATCTGAGGCTGTCACTAGGGTTGTGACACCTCCTTTGGAGGCCAAGCTAGGTGGCTCTCTCCCCTTTTCCGCCAGTTCCAACAGCTCCCGTCGTATCTGCTGCTACTGCTGTTCCGTCTACAGTGTCATTGGGCACCGTTTTTAACTGGCCTTGGCTTATCCCTGCAAGGGTCTGCAGGGATGTTTGTAGTGTGGTTGTGGGGTATCGGCTTCAGCCTTCCCCGACTTCAACTCGGCGAAGTCGGAAGTGGCTGTCGACTGAACCCTGCTGTATCCTCTCAGCCATTGGGCACAGCAGTTTTATACCTGCAGTGGTCTGCTGTGGAGTCTGGTAGTGTAGACGTGGGGGTATCGGCCTCAGCCTTCCCTGACTTCAACTCGGCGAAGTTGGAAGTGGTTGCCGGCCGGGCCCTCTACTGTGGTCTCTGCGCTGTCGAGTACCACAGTTTTGTCATTGGCGTTTTCCATCCACTCATTCTGGTCACACAGCAAGTTTTGCGGGACCAATGCCTTTTGTGCAGCCTGGACCTTCTGAGTTTCCGCTATGTTGATCCTCGGAGTTTGTAGTACCCCTGTACTCGTCTGCCCTCAGATGTTTCGGCTGCTGCCCGTCACCCCGCTTCAGGTGTATTGGAGGATCATGACCCTTCGCTGGTTAAGAGGGTCAGGTATGAAGCCACTTTGCTGGTTCGTCCCCATTTCGAACCGGCTGGTACGGGCAGTGAGCTTAAGGAGGCCCTCTCCTTACTCACTCAGGTTCTGTCCAATAGCCTTCCTGTTGCTTCCAGCAAGTGGTTTCCAGGCGCCCCCTATGGCGCCGCCTCCCGGGATTGGAAACAGGCCGCTTTCTGATCCCCCTGGTGTTCCTACACCATGGGAGGTGTCGGCTGGTTTGCCCATGATGGGCTATGTGTCTTCCGACTCTGGGGAGGAGTCCAACATCCTTGATGTCGAGAGCCAGCAGTCTTCTGACTTGGAGGCAGCTCTTGACTTTGTGTTTGGGTTCCTTCCTGATCTCAAACCATCAAACCAGCTGACAGTGTCAGCCATGCTGCGATCATCGGTCGTGCGCCTACAGCCTGTGGAGCAACCTGCTTCTGGGAGTCTTCAATCGTGCCAGTCCGTACAGGTGGTTGAAGCATTTTCATCCTTGGACTCTAAACTGAGTTCCAAGGCTATGAAAGATCTGTTCTTCACCAGGGTTGACACCTTTTTGCTTCCAGTGCATTATCGTTACTACGATTTCTCCAATCCGTCAGTCTGCCAGACCTTGACGGTTTTGGATCAGGACTCCAATTCCCTCGGGCTTTCCAAGCCCAAGTCTGCCGTCATTTTGTTGAGCTGATCGGGAGGAATGCTGGGTATGCTTTCTCTCTCCGGTCGTCTCTGCCTTAGCTGCCTATCTGCCTCTAGATAGGTTTGACGATGTACAGGCTCCTTTGCGTGTGCTGTCCAAAGCTCTCATGCATCTTACTCACATGCATGCCTGTGACACAGCTATTTTGGAACTAGTTCGAAGCGACTCTGTGCTGGACACAGGCCGAACTCTTCCTGGGGGCAGCGCGCTGCTCTTCGATTTGCTTCTTTGGCAGGTCCGCTACTGTTCCATTGGTTCCGTTCGACGGTCCGGGATGACGTCCTACGTCATTCCAAAGATCAGCTGCTGCTTCGTCAGCTTGATCAGCCTTCTAGGGGAGGCAGGGACCGTTCAAAGCCTAAAAAGTACCCTTCTGCTTCCTCAGCGAAGCAAAGGGCTGATCCTTCTGCCACCACTTCTACTTCTTACTCACGGGGTAAGGGTAAGCTTCGGCAGGCTAGAGGGAAGTCTCAGGATTCTTCATTCAGTAGAGGAGGTAGTTTCTCCTCTCGTGGGCCTCGTTGGCGCTCGAACTGAAGGTCCTCACCTTGATTCGTCCAGGTTGAAGGAAGGATAGCAGAGTTCACAGGCCATTGGGCCACCATCACATCCGATCATCGGGTGTTAGATGTTGTTCGGTCCGGTCTGCGAATATCCTTCTGAAGGCACCCCACTCTGTCCAGAGTGCATCTTCCAATCACAGTTCCTTCAGACGTTTTACGTCGGGAGCTTTTGTCCACGGAGATAGACAATCTCCTGGTCAAGAGGGCGATCGAGGTCGTCAAGAATGTTCAGTCAGTGGGGTTTTATTCCCGCCTGTTCTTGGTGCCGAAGAAGGGCGGCCGACTCCGACCAGTTATCGATCTGAGTATTCTGAACCAGTCTATCATTGCTCCCAAGTTCAGCGTGGAGACCTTTCAGGTTGGTCTGCCATTCCATTCACAGGGAGATTTTGCTTCCCGCATCGATTTGTGAGACGCTTACTTTCACGTTCCGATTCATTGGGTGTCGCGGAAGTATCTCAGGTTCGCTTTTCTGGGGTGAGTTTACCAGTTGAAGGCCATGCCTTTCGGCCTCAACCTGGCTCCTTGAGCGTTCACCCGACTGATGTTGCATGTAATAGCCTTCCATCGCACACAGTCCAGGGTGACTACTTCGGCATATCTGGACGATATCCTCCAGAGGCATTCCATTGCTGCCTTACTAGAGTTGGATGTTGACACTCTGTTGAGCTTGCTCACATCGCTAGGATTCAGAGTCAACGAGGAGAAGTCGGATCTGGTCCCTTCTCAGTCATTTTGTCATCTGGGGATGGCCTTCCGCACTCAGTTCAATATGGTGGCGGTTCCCCAGGCCAAGGCTGTGATTCTCTCAGCTTTTGCTCTGACTCCGTTCCCAGTCCACATCCGCGACAGCACGGGGTATTCTCCGGCTGCTCGGTCTCTACGGTTTGGTGACGGATCTCATTCCTCTAGGTCGGGTGCATGTCAGACCTCTCAAACACTTTCTGCTCAGTTGTTGGAGGCCGAATGACGATTCTCTGGATCTGGTGCTTCAGTTACCAGAATCTCTTATCCTCACCTTCTCCACTGGATGAATGTTCCGTGGATCACGCAGGGTGTCCTGTTGGACTTACCCACATCCGATCACGTTCTGACGGCAGATGTCAGCGATCTCGGATGGGTGTGACGTTGGATCCTCTCGGTCTTTCCCTTCACGGGATGTGGGACCAGGATCAGGCATCTCTACACATCAACCAGAAGGAGCTTCTTGCTCTTCTTCTGAGTTTCAGGCAGTGGATCCCTCACCCGTCGAATCGTCAGGTCCTTCTGTTGTTCGACAATTCGACAGTGGTTGCTTACATTCGGAACCAGGGTGGCACATACTCGGTTCCAATGTATGAATTGGCTCTGGATCTTCCACTGCTCGTTCAGGATGTCAACGCCAGAGTGGTTGTTCGTCACATTTCCGGTCATCTGAACGTCCTAGCCAACTCCCTGTCCCGATGGGGCAGGTTCTTTTCCACTGAGTGGATGCTCCACATGGCGGAGTTCCATCGATCTCTTTGCGACTCGTTGGAACCATCAGGTGGACACTTTCGTGTCACCATGTCCAGATGCTCTGGCTTTCGCCGTGGATGCTCTGGCCCTCCTTTGGGACGGTCTTGTCGGCTATGCCTTCCTGCCGGTTCCGATTCCACCTCAGGTTCTAGCCCAGATATGAACCTGCAGTTGTCGAATCCTTGGAGTTGCTTTTCTTCTTCAAGGAGGCACTCACTCCACTGGTTTAGCCTCTGTGGCTGAGTAGAAGGTTCTTCTGTCGATGGTGTGCGATCACTCTGTTGCTTCTGTCACTCCTTCGATCACACCGCTTGCGGAGTTTCTGGTATATGTTTGTTTCTGGGGGGTCTCCTTGACGAAGTCAAGCTGAGCTTATCTAATTGCTCTCCGCCTATCATTTGTTGTCCGTCAACACCATGTTTTGCTCTTCTCCAAAACCACTGGGCTAATTCATGTGAAAGTTTGTGGGAGTGATGGTCCCGAAGGAGCATTGCATGTTCAGCCCCATATGGAGGGCATGGAGGCAAATGCTCCAAAATATTTTTAAAATCTTCTTCTCGAGCACCAGTGGTAACAATGTCTTGATATTTGGTATGGAGCTTCCTTTTGCGGTGTAGAATCAATATTGTTCAAACAAAGTTCGTGAAGCAATATTTGCCTTTGTAATGGACGGGGCAAGACTTTTGGCCCTGCCCCATGTTTCTATTTTCTGAAATGATGGTCTGATTTGAACCAGATTTGGCATGTGCTGTTATTGAGTCATAAGTACTTGACACATGCAAAAAAAAAATTTTTTACTGTGTCCCTGTGGGAATCCCAGGAGTTAAAAATAGAAACCTTTTCAAACGCCCATATTTCCCAAACCACACGGAAAAGAGAACTGTTATTTGGTCTGAAGCATCATTAGGACCAGTACAACTGAATCGTAAAAAAAATTGCCATCGGGTAGGGTGTTCTCTGTGTGTGTGTGTGTGTGGGGGGGGGGGGGGGGGGGGGGGGGGGGGGGGGTGAAAGCAATCATCAAAAAAATGCTGAGTTAACATATTTTCAAAACTTTAAAAAAAAGTGGTCAGATATAGGTTTGTTAAAGTGAAGCCCGTTGGTTCATATTTGGGTTCAATACAGGAGCCCAAATTTTTTACTTACGGCAATATGGGAAATATTCTTTAAAATTCTTCTTCAAAGTCACCAGTCAGAATCTTTTAATGTTTGGCACACATCATTGTTATGACGGTCAGATTCAAGATTGTTCAGACCAAGTCCCTAAGTTAATATTTGGGCTCCAAATTGTAACTTTGTGCAATATGAGGAAATATTTTTTTAAATTTCTTTTTCAGATCCACCAGTCAGAATGCTTTCATATTTGGTATACAACATCTCTAGGGGTGGTGGTGTGGGGGGGGGGGGGGGGGGGGGGGGACAGATTCAAATTTGTTCAAATCGAGTGCCTGGGTTAATATATGGACTCCCTGTGGGAACCCAAATTTTAAGTTAGTGCAATATGAGAGAATTTCTTCAAAAATCTTCTTCTTCAGATTCACCAGCCAGAATCCTTTCATATGTGGTTTACAATATCTCCAGGAGACTCAGATTCAAGTTTGTTCAAATCAGGTCCCTGGGTTAATATTTGGGCTCCATATGATAGCCCGAATTTTAACTTAGTGCAATATGAGGAAATTTCTTTAAAAAAATCTTCTTCTTCAGATCCACCAGTCAGAATGCTTTTATATTTGGCATACAACATCTCCAGTGGAATGAGATTCAAGTTTGTTCAAATCAAGTGCCTGGGTTATTATTTGGGCTCCCTATGGGAGCCGGAATTGGCCATGTAGCTGAAGAAAGATGAAATTTTTTATTAAGTACCCTCTATTGGTGTGTAACAAAGATTTATCCACATTGGTTGTATCAAGGGACTCCATAGGGGAGCTCTACATTTTACATTATGATCAATTGAACAAAAGGTATGATGCTTGAACTATTTTAGTCACTCTTAAGGGGCTCAATGATAGACAATGTATCCTTTGGAAATTGATGTAGATTCATTCTTGGACTCATGTTATATTTAGTTCTGTTCAAAGTGAGTGGTTCTGGCCCTGTGGGGCCTCTTGTTAGAGACCACTTTTGCCTGGTAAAAAGGGTGGTCTTTTGAGGCAGGTTCTCCTGTATATGCAATTAACATTCAATCTTGTATTGAAGGTATCTTAAATAGTTTTGTTTTTGGAAGGTGTATGCAATTAAGAGGGTCATTCAATTAAGAAATATTGAATTTAGTGGACTTCAATGAACTAGCAAGAAAAGTTAATTTAGCACCAACGTGGTTGGTTGTTAACTGGTTGAAGGCTAAATTATTTTTCAAAGGTGATTTTAAAGGGGAGTATTTTTTTTTTTCTAAGATATCATGAAACTAGCAAGGGATGCCTTAGTTTAGCAAGATTTTGTTCATGAACAATTGTTTTGTCCCAATTTATTGGAGAGTGACTGTTGGCACTCTCCAATAAATTGTAACAAAACAATTTTATACAAATATTTGTTTTCTACTGCCAAGAAAACAAGCCCATGAAAAACAGTGTAAAGCCACTAAAGTGACTTTCAGCACTTTTCATAAGAACCATGATAGTGGCTTCTAGCACTCAACTAGTTAATCACTGTTTTGTTTTGTCTACTTCTCACATTGCACACTAGAAGAGCTACTATAGTTGTCAAATTAAGTATGTGATATTCAGTAAACAAACTTAAGATAACAGACCCATTTGACCTGTACAGTGGACTTATCTGATCTGTGAATTGTAGTGGAAAATGGAAATTAAAACAAGATTATATTCATATTTGTGTTTATTATTGCTTTATTGGCTGGAAAAATGTAATGCAAAGAAAAAATACTTCATGCCAGTAATTATAGGCCTAATAACCACAAGAGATCTTCATTGTTGTTCTGTGTTGATACATTTTTGTTTTCTGTAACTGCCTCTTCAGCTGACCGACACATAGATTCCAACTGTTAACCACTGACCCATAAAATTTGTTGTGCATGCTGTCTTCACTACCAAAAGGTCATGTGAAACTACAATATTTGCTTTGGAAACCCTGGGAAGTGGAGCAGTGCTTGTTTACTGTGGTAAACATGTTCTGTTTTACTATTCCCTGCCACATGGGTTTTATCCATCTGTCCAGCCATCCATCCTGCTGTCCATCCATCCCTCCATCTCTCTGTCATTTCTATTTCCATTTCTTGTCATCACATTTTAAGGAAAACCATTCACATTTTTTTCTCAAATTTAATATACAGCATTTTTTTCTGATAATATTAAGAATCAGATTGTTAACCAGCTGTGTCCGATATTTACTCTAGTGTTATTACCTTTGTTAAACCAGCTGTTTCCGGTATTTTTTCTAGTGTTATAACCCTTGTTTTAAACCAGCTGTGTCCAGTATTTCTTCTGGTGTTGCTACCCTTGTTGAACCAGCTGTGTCTGGTATTTATTCTAGTGTTATTACCCTTGTTGAACTAGCTGAGCCCGGTATTTCTTCTATTGTTATTGTGCCCCCGAATCCTCTGAGCCCGGTATTTCTTCTAGTGTGATTGTGCCCCCGACCTGCGAAGGAGGATTCGGGGGTATCTAGTGAAGACCTCCATCCGTCTGTCCATCCATCTGTCTGTACAAACGTGCTGATAGACACTCATGGGGGAACAGAAATGCACAAGGAACTGGTTCCGTTCAATAATTGTTCCCAGAGTTATGTCCCTTTTTTCACTTTTTCGTTTTAGAAAAGTTTTGAAAATTTTCATTTCCCACAGTACCTTTAAGGCTACTTCAAACATGCCTGTGGGTCGGGGCAGTGGCCCAACCTTTGCATTGTCCTTAAGCTTGTACCCTTATTGAACCCTCTCGTCATCACATTACTATTTCTTGTAATAACATTTCCAAGAAAACCGTCGATTTTTAACTCACCTGACTGAAAGTCAGGGTGAGCTATTGTGATCACTCACCATCTGTCGTCAGTCATCCATCGTCTGGCATCCGTGAACATGGTGTTTGCATCTTCTCCTTCCAAACCGCTGAACCAGTTTAAGTGAAATTTGAGATGCTTGTTTGTTATGACATCGCATTTTGATTTTGATCAAATCAAGTTGCCCCACCCCTTGTTAGGGCCATGCCCCAAAAATTGTGCCTAAATCTAAAAATCTTCTCATGAACCAGCAGTAGAAGAGACTTGATATTTGATGTGCAGCTTCCTTTTGAGGTGTAGACTCAGGCTTGTTCAAGAGAAGTTTGTGGGGCTATTTTTGCCGTCGTTATGGGAGGGGCATGAATTTTCGCCTCACCCCAAAATTTCTGTTTTCCAAACCGAGAGGCTGATTTGAACCAAATTTGATATGAGGGCTTATTTGGTCATAAGTACTTAATTTATGCAAAAAAAATTTCCCGTTGCCCCATGGGAACCGCAGGAGCTAAAAATAGAAAAAATTAAAATGCCCATATCTTCAAAACTGCACGGCACTGAGAATTCTTATTTGGTGTAAAGCTTATTTGGTGTAAAGCTTCTCTAGAACCAGCAGAATGGAATGGTAAAAAAAAATTGCTATCAATTTTATCATAAGGTACTTTTTCGGACTTTGAAAAAATGCTGAGTCAGAATTTTTTAACACTGTGGGTAATGGGGAAAACATTTAAGACTCTTCTCCCAAACCACTGCTCCAAAAGCTTTCAAATTTCACGTATAACATCTTTCAATCACCCCATAGAGTCTCTCGTTTAGATAAGCATGCCTTTGTGTGGTCACTGACTGGTCTCTCATTACCCCATAGAATCTCTCGTTTACATAAGCTTGTCTTGGGGTAGTCACTGTCAGGCTTTCCTTTTGATTAGCATGGCTTGGTGGGGTTACTGTCGGGTCTATTTTTTCTACTAGAAGGGTAGCTCTTAGGTTAGAAGATGGTTGAATAAAAATTAGAGACATACCACAGCATCCAAAGGGGTGATTCTTTGGCCAAATGCAACTAAGTTTGTTTGGATTGGCAAATAATATACTCTCCCAAAAAAGAAATTGTGCATGCTAAAAAATAACACTAAAAAAAGATATATATCATTTTCATTCATGGAAATTTTATTCAATCACAGATGAATCAATTTGTGATCAACACGAGAAATTTCATTAGGCTACGACGAATACTCTTGGTGCCATGGAGAGTCAAAGACACTAAGGGTCAAACACAAAAGTCACACACTCAATATCTGGTATGACCTCCGCCTGCATCGACTACTGCTGTGCATCTACGCCTCATGGAAGCGAGCAAGTTAGCATGGAAGTGTTGTGGGATGTTGTTCCATATTCTGATAAGCTGTCTTTGGAGTTCCACAAGCGTTGACGGTGCATGGGGAAGCTGGCATAGCTGACGTTTCATTTCGTCCCATATGTGCTCAATGGGTGAGATATCGGGCGAATTTGCGGGCCAGGGAAGAACATCCACTTGTTGTTGCTGCAGATACTGTTGAACAACACGAGCTGCGTGGGGTCGGGCGTTGTCCTGCTGTAGAATGACGCCGGGGCCGTGACGTTGCGTAGAATTCGTTTCGACGTCTGTACACTCTCTGGCGGCCATCTGATGATGAAAGATGGAAACGACATTCATCTGTGAATAAAACACGTCGCCACCAGTGTAAGGGATGCCTGAGATGTTGTCTACACCACTGCAGTCGAGCACGACCATGACGTAACGTCAAAATCGGACGAATTGCAGGTCTTCGAGGACGTAAGCCGTATTCTCTCAGCCGGTTGATTACTGTTTGAGGATGTATCCGTCTCAGGTTAGGGATGTTCCTGGCTGTCGTCGTTGCCATTTGTTGCCGGTTCCAGAGATGGATGACATGGATATACCGATCTTGTGCATGGGTGGTAACTCGGGGTCTCCCGGAGCGGGGTCGGTCTCGAACGTCATCATGTTGTGCATGTCGATGGACTAGCCTGTCTACAGTGTTACGGTGGCAGTTCAAATGCTGGGCAACCTCTCTGTGTGTTCTGCCAGCTCTAATCATACCCAGAGCAAGGAGACGTTGATTTATTGTCAATCTTGGCATGCTAATGTGGAGTCGTTTTAACAGCAGCACAAGTTTGAATGTGAACGATAGGAAGGCCTTGCTTTAGTGTTTAAATACCCAAGGATTACTGGTGCATGAATTTTCAGACACTCCACGTGCAAAACATGCCTTTTCACAAACGTGCAGCACATCATTTAACGTTAATGCAATTTTAACAGGGAAAGCTGTTTTTGTGTTCAATATAACTTATTCATGAACAGGTTAACACTCTTTACACCTACGAAATTATTTTTTTGGAGTTTGATCAATTTCTGCAATGCACACTTTCTTTTTTGGGCGAGTATATATTAGAGGAATTCCCTCCTGTTTGCACTGCCTTTGATGACCTGGATGTGGATTGAATTGTCCATTTCTTTCAGCAATGAGCCACTGTGTGCCTTGTCTACATCATAAAGGATAAATATTACAGCTGTTAATTATTAGTTTGATATTTACTGATTTCCAGGTAGATCATGTTAACCTGCAAATTATCCTTGATAATATATTGCAGTTGTGTATATGCCAACTTTATAAATAGAAGTAAATGTATTGAATTTACTATCTATTAAGTTAAGTACAATATTACCTGTGTTATTTTGGCGATTTCTGCTATTGAACAGGTTCATTGTGTTAGCCTGGCATGGAACACATCATTTTATACTCTATCTATATTTGAGAACTTAAACTATTCCAATTAATAAATTTGATAAAAAAAACTATGAATGTAGCAAGTGATGGATATCTGTTATTTGACTTCATGAATTTCCACATTTTTTTCTTCCTGGAGTTATTTTAGTGTGTAACATGGATTCCTTATTTTTTGTGTTTATCTTCTATAATAACTGTATTAAAAAAATAACTGTTTTCCTTAAGGGATAAAACCTGAATCAAGCAATATATATATTGTTTCTGGGTACTCCAGCTTACTCCATCTGTAAAACTATCTGACACAGTGTCACCATTGAAAGTGTCATTAAACCCCAAGAAAACAAAACAAACAAATTGTCAGTATCTTCATGTTGGTGTTCATTACTTTTTGTGTGAAATTTATCAATAAATGTTAGGAATTTTGAATATATACTGCTCAAAGTTTCCTAAGCACCAATTATTTAACACATCATTGTGAAATTTGCTTGTGACATATTTGTGATATTTTTGGTGGATATGATTGAGGAATGTATTGAGATGGTCCCCAGTGTTTATATTAGCTCGCTTAAGAGGCAGACTTTTCCTAACATTCATGGAAAGCATGTACCCCTTGATTTTCATGATGTTTTCGTGTACTGTCTACATATACATGACATGTGTATGGTATTCAATCTTCATTTCAACACAAACTCTTGTGATTTAATGATTGAATATGGCGAAGGCAAATGCAAATGTAAGAAGACATTTGTCTGAAGCAGAAATGTGGTGGGCTGTAGGGATGGTGGAGCAAGGGGCTACCCATCATCAGGTTGGTGAAGCACTTGGTGTGAACCACACGGTGATCACTAGAGCCTGGGCAAGATTTCAGCAGTATGGCACACCAGTAAGATGGCATGGTGGTGGCAGAGACAGGGCAACATCTGCAGTTGAAGACCGGTTTTTGATCATTCAGGCCCGTAGGAACCGCTTTGCCACAGCAACCCAGCTTTGCAGTGATCTTCAAAATGCATCCGGGGTAAATGTTTCAACGCAGACTATCCGGGCAAGGTTGCCTGAAGGTGGTCTCCGATCGAGAAGACCATGTATTCGCATTCCCAGAACCACCGCCAGGCACGATATGAATGGGCCATGGACCACGTTGGATGGACCAGAGAAGATTGGCGACCTGTCCTTTTTACAGATGAGTCAAGATACTGCCTAGACCACACAGATAGGTATTCTAGGATATGGAGAAGACCACGAGAGCGATTCCATGCAGCCAACATTGCTGAGAATGACTGCTATGGTGGAGGGTCAATCATGGTCTGGGGCGGCATCAACTGGGATGGACGTACAGAGCTCTGTGTCCTTGAACGTGGTACATTGACTGCACAACGGTATATTGATGAGATCCTGGATGTCCACGTCAGTTGTATGCAGGTGCAGTGGGTGATAGATTCATTCTAATGGATTATAATGCTTGTCCTCATGTTGCTCATGCTGTCGGGGAGTACCGACAGAGGGAGGGGATTGGGCGTATGGACTGCCCAGCAAGATCCCCTGACTTCAATCCAATTGAACATGTAAGGAATGAGTTGCAGTAATTTCAGCCTGTCCAGCCCAGCCAAGAAGTGTCCAGGAGCTTGGTGCCATGCTGGTCCAAGAATGGTACAACATCCCACAAAGGACCACCAGGAACCTGATTGGGAGCATGAGAAGGTGTTGTCAAGCTGTAATTAACAGTAATAGGTCTCATACTCGATATTGAACCCATACCAGTTCGGTGCGTCAACTTTTTGGCAAATTGAAAAATTTCCTCTTTTACCAATAATATCCATTTTGTATGATTATCGTATTCAAAAGCTAAAAAAATAATGGCAAACACAAATAAAATCTTAATTTCTGTATTTAAATCATTATAAAGATATAATTAAATAAAAAATATATACACTTTTCATTACAATATTTCAACTAAAACGTAAAACAGGTAGTTGGATATACTTGGTGCTTAGCAAACTTTGAGTAGTATAGTATCTCCATTTGACAGTGTTAAAAGTAACCAACTATCTCCAACCACACACACTCAAGGATCTCTCACACAAACACATGCTTCACAAAACACTCACTCTTGAACTATATTGTTGGCATGGATAAATCTGAAATAATGAAAATTTCTATTTTCCTTAATTAAAGGAATTGTTTTTAACAATGAAGCTGACCTTATTTTTTTTCTGTTTGCCAATGTGGAATTTTCAAGCTATGGATCTACAGTGTAAACCCCTTTACATAACATATTGACCAAATCTATACAATGTTACACCCATGAATTGACACCGTTCAAATTTTTGTACTTTTTCTTATGCCACCATGAATTTATGTGAAGGGAGCTTTAAGTGTTCCCTTTCACATGACTGTTTTTTTTCTGTCTGTACATTCATCTGGCCAAATGTACACACATCTATCTATATGTATTCCAATCAATAACTTTGGTTTTGCGACATTACTATACACCATGAAATGCAGGTCAAGTTTGATTGTCATTGTTATGGCACTTATGGTTCCAGAGTTATGCCCCTTGAAAAGTTGCAAAATGGTAAAATCAATGGTTTCCGGATGATAACTTTAGTTCACTCTGATGTACGACCTTATAATTTTGCAACTTTACTACCTACCATGAAATGTAGATCAAGTTCGATTTTCTCCTCTATGACATGTACTGTTCCATACTGTTCTCCTCTATGACATGTACTGTTCCATACTGTTCTCCTCTATGACATGTACTGTTCCATACTGTTCTCCTCTATGACATGTACTGTTCCATACTGTTCTCCTCTATGACATGTACTGTTCCATACTGTTCTCCTCTATGACATGTACTGTTCCATACTGTTCTCCTCTATGACATGTACTGTTCCATACTGTTCTCCTCTAAGACATGTACTGTTCCATACTGTTCTCCTCTATGACATGTACTGTTCCATACTGTTCTCCTCTATGACATGTACTGTTCCATACTGTTCTCCTCTATGACATGTACTGTTCCATACTGTTCTCCTCTATGACATGTACTGTTCCATACTGTTCTCCTCTATGACATGTACTGTTCCATACTGTTCTCCTCTATGACATGTACTGTTCCATAGTTGAGCTCCTTGAAATAAGGCAAAATGATAAAGTAATAAAACATTCCTTATGGTATCTTATTAAATGCCCAGGGCATGTATAATCTAACCTGCTTATACATTCACCCTAATTAAGCAGTGAGCAATTAAGCAATCTTCAAAGGCCACATTAATGTCCTTTCCATGGAGCCTTTAATACAGGTTTATTGTGTGCTGTTACCCTTGTCCTTCAACACGTTTTGTGTTTTTTATATGGCTTAAACCATTTCACAGTTCTGCATTTGAAAAAATTGGTATGTTGTTTCCATCGGTTTGCATTTCGGGGAGCATCTGTTGGCTGTGCCAAGTTTTTACTTGATATCTTTACCTCCCTTTGGTGGAATGATTTGAAATTTCACTGTTTTTCAAGAAAACAGTGGTCAAGTTCAGTTTTTAAATCTCCAGCACATTTAAGATAAGGGATTTTCAATATCACTGGACTAAGAGACAAATATTTTCTAAAGCAGACTCACTTTGGATGAGACAAATTATGAGAAAATTTAGAGAAACTGTCTACCCCTCATGTCGACATATTTCAAATGAGTGTTAGGTAATGATCTAGCACTCTCCTGGAACACAAGGCTGGGATCCTGGTAGATTCCGAAAAATAGAATTTGTGGGAATCCAGAAGGATTTCCGTAATATTTGATCATGGTTGAAGCCTGATAAAGATGGAAGTAGCAGTCTTCATGGATCAATGAACAATAACCTTGGAGATCTATTTGGATGTTGGATTAATTTTAAACTTTCTGCTGCCCTTACTGAGTATGGACCCAAAGTTTGATGCCCTGTGCTGTAGGCCCTTACTGAATATGGACCCAAATTCTGCCCTGTGCCAAAGGTTCTTACTGAGTATGGACACAAATTCTGCTGTCCTATGCTATAGGTCCTTACTGTGTATGGACCCAAATTCTGGTGTCTTATGCCATAGGTTCTTACTGAGTGTGGACCCAAATTCTGCTGTCCTATGCTGTAGGTCCTTACTGAGTATGGACCCAAATTTGGATACCTCCTGCCAGAAGGTCTTACTGAGTATGGTCCCAAATTCTGCTGCCCTGTGCCTGATTTTCTCCTAAGTATGGACCCAAATTCTGCAGCCATATGCTATTGGTCCTTACTGAGTATGGACCCAACTTCTGCCCTATTCCAGAGTTTCTTATTGACTATGGACCCAAGTTCTTCTGCACTACACCAGAGGTTCTTACTGAGTATGGACCCAAATTTTGATGCCCTGTGTTGTAGGTCCTTATAGAGTATGGACACAAATTCTGATGCCCTGTGCTACAGGTCATTACAGAGTATGGTCCCAGATTTTGATGGCCTATGCTAAGGCCCTTACTGAGTATGGACCCAAATTCTGCCCTGTGCCAGAGGTTCTTATGGAGTATGGACCTACATTTTGATGCCCTATGCTATAGGACCTTACAGAGGCTCCACTCCACAGTTTTCCAGGCATTTCCAAGTATGACATGCCATACACTGTATTCAAATGCAAATATTCTGTAGCTTAGTTATCTAACCCATAACATGTATTACATTTCCCAAATCCACAAAAAACATATAACACTATCTGACTAAGTAGAAATAAACAATCGGAATGTGGGTGGAATAATTTATTGTCAAAGGCAAGACTTCAACCTGAAAAATTGCATGAAAAAATGCCCAAACCAGTCATCTTCAGCCACCTAGCAGCCTCAAAAGCAGAATTTTTCCACCAACCCCACCTACCCACCCCTGGAGCAGAGCATCCCCTGTTTCTAAAATGCAAAATTTTTTTTTATATGTTTCCCTCTCATTATTTAGTTACCTGTCTGGTGACAAACCCGTGTAAAAATTACATTTTAAAAATTATCCAATTTTTCGAAGCCTCTTTTTCCCCTAATTCATCTGGTAATTTACCCCTATGTATCAGACTCCAACTTTGGGACCAAAACTTAAAATTCTCTTGTCCAACAAAAAGCCTAATGTAATCATATATCTGATACTAAAAATATTTCTCTATTTTACATGGCCTTAGTTTCAACATATGCCCTGTGTTTAAAATTTCACCCCTGTGCAATAGTGCGAAACTGTAGAGCGGAACCTGAGTATGGACCCAAATTTTGATGCCCTTTGCTATAGGGCATTACTCAGTATGAAGCCAGATTGTGATGCCCTGTGCTATAGGTTCTTACTGAGTATGAACCTGCATTTTGATGCCCTGTGCTATAGGTTCTTACTGAGTATGGTCCCACATTTTGATGTCCTGTGCTGTAGGTCATTACAGATTATGGATTGAGATTTTGATGACCTTACTGAGTATGGACCCAAATTCTGCCCTGTGCCAGAGGTTCTTATGGAGTATGGACCTACATTTTGATGCCCAATGCTGTAGGACGTTATTCAGTATGGACCCAAATTTTGATACCCTGTGCTATAGGCCCTTACTGAGTATGGACCTAAATTTTGGTGCCCTATGCTTTAGACCCTTACTGAGTGTGGTTCCAAATTTTGATGCCCTATCTCTGGGCCCCTACTGCATATGGAACCAAACTGCCTGTACTATAGGTCCTTGCAGAGTATTGACCCTAATTCTGATACCGTGTGCTATTGGTCATTACAGAGTATGGACCTAAATTTTGATGCCCTATGCAATTGGCTCTTACTGAGTATGGTCCCACATTTTGGTGCCCTGTGCTATAGGTCCTTACAGAGTATGGACCCAAATTCTGATGCCCTGTGCTATAGGTCATCACAGAGACTGGACCCAAATTTTGATGGCCTAAGCTAAGGCTCTTACTGAGTATGGACCCAAATTCTGATGCCCTGTGCTATAGGTCCTTATTGAGTATGAAACCAGATTGTGATGCCCTGTGCTATAGTTTCTTACTGAGTATGGACCTGCATTTTGATGCCCTGTGCTATAGGTTCTTACTGAGTATGGACCTGCATTTTGATGCCCTGTGCTATAGGGCATTACTCAGTATGAAGCCAGATTGTGATGCCCTGTGCTAGAGGTTCTTACTGAGTATGAACCTGCATTTTGATGCCCTGTGCTATAGGTTCTTACTGAGTATGAACCTGCATTTTGATGCTCTGTGCTATAGGTCATTACTCAGTATGAAGCCAGATTGTGATGCCCTGTGCTGTAGGTTCTTACTGAGTGTGGACCTGCATTTTGATGCTCTGTGCTATAGGTTCTTACTGAATATGAACCTGCATTTTGATGCCCTGTGCTATAGGTCATTACTGAGTATGAAGCCAGATTGTGATTATTCTTACTGAGTATGAACCTGCATTTTGATGCCCTGTGCTATAGGTCATTACTGAGTATGAAGCCAGATTGTGATTATTCTTACTGAGTATGAACCTGCATTTTGATGCCCTGTGCTATCGGTCATTACTGAGTATGAAGCCAGATTGTGATTATTCTTACTGAGTATGAACCTGCATTTTGATGCTCTGTGCTATAGGTTCTTACTGAGTGTGGACCTGCATTTTGATGCCCTGTGCTATAGGTCATTACTGAGTATGAAGCCAGATTGTGATGCCCTGTGCTATAGGTTCTCACTGAGTATGAACCTGCATTTTGATGCCCTGTGCTGTAGGTTCTTACTGAGTATGGACCTGCATTTTGATGCCCTGTGCTATAGGTTCTTACTGAGTATGGACCTGCATTTTGATGCCCTGTGCTATAGGTCATTACTGAGTATGAAGCCAGATTGTGTTGCCCTGTGCTATAGGTTTTTACTGAGTATGGACCTGCATTTTGATGCCCTGTGCTATAGGGCATTACTGAGTATGAAGCCAGATTGTGATTCTCTATGCTATTGGTTCTTACTGAGTATGGACCTGAATTTTGATGCCCTGTGCTATAGGTTCTTACTGAGTATGGACCTGCAGTTTGATGCCCTGTGCTATAGGTCATTACCCAGTATGAACCCAGATTTTGATGCCCTTTGTGTAAGTGACAGACAATATGATGTTGTACATTTGTTCCACTATTTTTCAATTTTCACGGAAATACCCCAGAAAATATGCTCAGTTACTAGTGAGAATTTCCTTTTGGATGTTTTGAAATGTAAATATGACTAAAAAAGAAAAGTAAACACAACTTGAAAGACGGTTCAAAAATGGAAGGTAAATTCAAGTGGTTAGTCACTTGGAGCAGATGTCTTTTCTAATAAACTTCTTTTTTTTTTTTTTGGGGGGGGGGGGGGGGGGTGAGGGGGTGAGGGGTCATAACCTATGTTTTTGAGACGAAAAATGAAAAAAATAATGAAAATTAATTGGCGATTTTTGAGAATAGCGCTGGCCGGTTTTGGCCATTACATTGGGTAAAGGGTTAAATAACTGTAAACTTTATAGAGATTTAATAACTGTTTGATCTTTTGTCAAGTCTTGCTCAGTCTGCACAATGCTGTTTAAATGAACTATTAAAAGTACAATTATATTGGTGATTTAAAACATGAATGTATGCCAACCAACAGCCTTATTACCATTAGTACGATAACACAACAGCCTTATTACCATTAGTACCATAACACAATTTTTGTAAAATTTGTTGGTCATAATTTATTGGAGAGTGCCTTGAGTCCTTTGAAGTGGGTATCATAACTGCAAACAATTGGCTAAATTTGACATTATATCGCCCTGATGGGGATGCGGTTGCTCAGTGGTTACGGCATCAGAACTTCAAACTGAAAGGTTCATGGTTTGATCCCCACCAGGGGATGGTGGCACTGTGTACTAAGCATACTTCAACCAATGCTAACCCTGCTTGCACAGTACGTTGGGAAGTCTAGCAGTTACTCTCTCCGGCTTCCTCCACTTCCTGAAACTGTCCATCATGAGGTGACCCTGGCTGTCGAAAGCATCGTTAAACCCCAATAAATAAATATAGCCCTCATGTAGTCAAGAATGTAACAAGTAATCATGACATTTTATTGAATCTGAACTATGCCAGAGTGTTTAAGTTTAGTAGTTTAATACTGATTTCTAACCCTTAATCCCTTACCTTATGAATCTACCAACAAATAATTTAAACAGTTTCAAGCAATTTCAACAAAACCATATCATGTGACCCCCTCATTTGGAATGAAGTCATTGAGCTCGTTCCAATGAGGAGGTCACGTGAGATGCATTTTTGCTATACTTTGGACACTCCACATCATGTGACATTGCAGTTGTTTCATGGCAAATCTTGATTTCCTATATAAACAGTCAAGTCTTGCCTAGAAACAACTACCAAGACATTTTGAATGTAACTTACAAGTTAACTCAAAGAATGCATGTCGTGGTACCTGTTTTGTTTTTGATTCAGGTTGGAATTGGGCTCTAAATGATTAAGTCTAGTAGCTCAGTGGTTAGAGCATTGGACTTTAAACTGAATGGCTGACAGTTCAACTCTGTTCAGTGGTAACTTTGTTGTGTACTTGTGCAAGACACCTAATTATGATTGCCCATGTGGGTGCACAACATACTGAGGTATACTGCATATCGATGGGTGCACAACACACTGAGGTATACTGCACATTGATGGGTGCACAATGCACTGAGGTATACTGCACATCAATGGGTGCACAACGCATTGAGGTATACTGCACATCGATGGGTGCTTAATGCACTGATGTATACTGCACATCAATGGCTGCACAATGCATTAAGGTATACTGCCCATCGATGGGTGCACAACGTGCTGAGGTATACTGCACATCGATGGATGCACAATGCACAGGTATACTGCACATTGATGGGTGCACAATGCTCTGAGGTATACTGCACATTGATGGGTGCACAACGCACTGACGTATACTGCACATCAATGGGTGCACAATGCATTGAGGTATACTGCTCATCGATGGGTGCACAACATACTGAGGTATAGTGCACATCGATGGGTGCACAACGCACTGAGGTATACTGCACATCAATGGGTGCACAATGTACTGAGGTATACTGCACAACGATGGGGGCACAATGTACTGAGGTATACTGCACATCGATGGGGGCATAATGCACAGGTATACTGCACATCGATGGGTGCACAATTCACTGAGGTATACTGCACATCGATGGGTGCGCAACGTACTGAGGTATACTGCACATCGATGGGTGCATAACACACTGAGGTATACTGCACATCGATGGGTGCACAACGCACTGAGGTATACTGCACATCGTTGGGTGCACAATGTACTGAGGTATACTGCACATTGATGGGGGCACAATGCACAGGTATACTGCACATCGATGGTCCA
Organism: Pictodentalium vernedei; assembly: GCA_031216915.1. Taxonomy (NCBI): domain Eukaryota; kingdom Metazoa; phylum Mollusca; class Scaphopoda; order Dentaliida; family Dentaliidae; genus Pictodentalium; species Pictodentalium vernedei. Next base: position 334,426,064 of record CM062288.1, on the reverse strand, counting down.
CTTGCTATGAACCACTGCTAACTCTGCTTGTGCAGAGTTAGCAAGTTGAGAGTCTAACGGTTACTGTCCTTGTGTACTCCAGCTTCCTCAACCCATAAAACTGTCTGACACAATGTGTTAAACCCCAATAAATAGAGTACCTGTTACGAGACCAAGTGTTAAACCCCAATAAATAGAGTACCTGTTATGAGACCAAGTGTTAAAACCCAATAAACAAACGGAGTACCTGTTATGAGACCAAGTGTTAAAACCCAATAAAGAAACAGAGTACTTGTTATGAGACCAAGTGTTAAAACCCAATAAACAAACGGAGTACCTGTTATGAGACCAAGTGTTAAAACCCAATAAAGAAACAGAGTACTTGTTATGAGACCAAGTGTTAAAACCCAATAAACAAACGGAGTACCTGTTATGAGACCAAGTGTTTGTCAGAGTTTGATCTTGACCTCTTTGGGGTTAATTGTCAATAAACTTAAACATGAATATATTATTATTTGTAAACTTTCAACACGCTACTGACAGTATATTGTCCTAGTATATTTTGTATCACTCTGGATAGTAATGGGGTGTGTATGTCTTGTGTTTGGGAGTGGTGAGGGAGGGGGATTTATTTATTTTCTAGTCCATAGAAAGGGCTTGAATATTTATGAGGAGATTAAAAATTTTCAATAAATGGTAATAATATTTATCAAAATTTGCTACTTATTTGACTGATCTATGGCTAAGAGGAATCTTGAGTTTTTAAGATTTTCTTACATGATGGTTTTTGAGGGGTTAAATGTCAGAATAATTTTTTTTGTAACTATGGCATTGATTGGCCCAGATTTTTTTACTGTTTGCACTAAGATACTTATGAGTATACACACCTGGGGAAAGCAGTCTTCTTACAATCCTATAAATTGTTCAAACACATGATCTATTATATTTATTTTATGATGAGTTTTTCTGCCATTAATGGTACCTCTCCAAGTGTAGTACAAAAAGAGATCAACATCTCTAGTTAACTGAACATAATTTGTGAAGTGAATTCATTGATGTGGTGAATTTAAAGTGATTTCATATTTATTCTATGGATTAATCTTTTTGATGTTACGTTCAATGGAGAGGATAAATAGCTCCTTCTTGCAGCTTGAAATATTATTTGGGGCAGACATAGTTTGACTTGTGTTTTCAACCCACTTTGATAGATTGTGGATTTTTGTTGTTGCAATAGGTGTACGGTACTTTAACCCTTTACCTAACATGAAAAGCAGACGACACTTGCAAAAAAAATTCTTGAATAACTAATTGTTTTCATTTTTTGTCTCAAAAACATAGGTTATGACCCCTCATTGGAACGAGCTCAATGAGCTCGTTCCAAAGAGGGGTCATAACCTATGTATTTGAGACAAAAAATGAAAAAATAATGAAAATTAATTGGCGATTTTTGTGAATAGCGCTGGCCGGTTTTGGCCGTTACGTTGGGTAAAGGGTTAATATCAATCAGTCATGGGCTGACATGTTCTGAGCTTTTTACTTTCCAAAAAAAAGGGAGTTGGCACACCTGGAATCCATAGTTATTGACCAGTATTTGTTAATGTGGTTTATTGGAAAAAAAGTATAACCAACAACTGGTGTGAGAGTTCTCTAGTGGTCAATGTAATTATAAATAAGTGGCTATCCAATCATCTGTTTGTGTGTTGATGCAATATTATGTATACAGTGGGTACCAAACATTCTCACATTCAATAAGGAAATTTGTATCATAATGTTTTAAGTTATGATTTCTCAAATAATATATAATACCACCCTATCATCATAATTAATACCAAGAGTACCTGATCAAAACAAATATGAAACAGTTGATGAAGTAATATTTTTCTGTAATTTGCAATCACCCTCCACCTACCCTGGTTTTCTGGAATTTTAAAATTCCTTGCCACAGACCCTGAAATTCCTTTAATAATGGAACCTTCCTTGAAAATTTATGAAAAATGAGAAAAATCGGTTAATCAGAGAAGATATATTGGGCAATCAGAGGAGATTTATTGGGCAGTTAGAGGAGATAACCTGGGCAGTCAGAGGAGATATATCAGGTAATCAGAGGGGGATATATCGGGCAATCAGAGGAGATATATCAGGCTATCAGAGGAGATTCATTCCAGTTATTTATATTCATCTTACCTCACAACGAGCATGCCACACTGAGACATATCGGGCAATCAGAGGAGATTCATTCCAGTGATATTCAGCTTACCTCACAGCGAGCACGCCGCACAGTGCAAAATTAAGATATATCAGGCAATCAGAGGAGATTCATTTCATTTATATTCAACTTACCTCACAGTGAGCATGCCACACAGCAAGGTATATCAGGCAATCAGAAGAGATTCATTTCATTTATATACAGCTTACAACGAGCATGCCACACAGCAAGGTATATCAGGCAATCAGAAGAGATTCATTTCATTTATATACAGCTTACAACGAGCATGCCACACAGCAGCATTCCACACAGGAGCATGCCACACAGCAAGGTATATCAGGCAATCAGAAGAGATTCATTTCATTTATATACAGCTTACAACGAGCATGCCACACAGCAGCATTCCACACAGGAGCATGCCTTACAGTAAGCATGCCTTACAGCAAGCACGCTTTACAGCAAGCAGAGGCAGACTGGCCATGTGGTCCCCTGGGAAAATTCCCAGTGGGCCCCCTACTGGGGCCCCTAAAATTGATGCAGCCTAACAACACCTGTTGGTACGTGAAATTTGATGAAAATGACCAAAAGGCAAAATGGATATGATTGCATCGATTGCCGACGCGTATTGAAATGTTCTCTCTGTGGACTGCCATTGGCATTTCTCATAGAGGACATTTTGATATATCATCAGTCTAGTCTGCCATTGGCATTTCTCATAGAGGACATTTTGATATATCATCAGTCTAGTCTGCCATTGGCATTTCTCATAGAGGACATTTTGATATATCATCAGTCTAGTCTGCCATTGGCATTTCTCATAGAGGACATTTCGATATATCATCAGTCTAGTCTGCCATTGGCATTTCTCATAGAGGTCATTTCGATATATCATCAGTCTAGTCTGCCATTGGCATTTCTCATAGAGGTCATTTCGATATATCAGGAGTCTAGTCAGCCATTGGCATTTCTCATAGAGGTCATTTCGATATATCATCAGTCTAGTCTGCCATTGGCATTTCTCATAGAGGTCATTTCGATATATCATCAGTCTAGTCTGCCATTGGCATTTCTCATAGAGGTCATTTTGATATATCAGCAGTCTAGTCTGCCATTGGCATTTCACATAGAGGTCATTTCGATATATCATCAGTCTAGTCTGCCATTGGCATTTCTCATAGAGGTCATTTTGATATATCATCAGTCTAGTCTGCCATTGGCATTTCTCATAGAGGTCATTTTGATATATCATCAGTCTAGTCTGCCATTGGCATTTCTCATAGAGGTCATTTCGATATATCATCAGTCTAGTCTGCCATTGGGATTTCTCATAGAGGTCATTTTGATATATCAGCAGTCTAGTCTGCCATTGGCATTTCACATAGAGGTCATTTCGATATATCATCAGTCTAGTCTGCCATTGGCATTTCTCATAGAGGTCATTTCGATATATCATCAGTCTAGTCTGCCATTGGCATTTCTCATAGAGGTCATTTTGATATATCAGCAGGCTAGTCTGCCATTGGCATTTCTCATAGAGGTCATTTCGATATATCATCAGTCTAGTCTGCCATTGGCATTTCTCATAGAGGACATTTCGATATATCAGGAGTCTAGTCTGCCATTGGCATTTCTCATAGAGGTCATTTCGATATATCATCAGTCTAGTCTGCCATTGGCATTTCTCATAGAGGTCATTTCGATATATCATCAGTCTAGTCTGCCATTGGCATTTCTCATAGAGGACATTTCGATATATCATCAGTCTAGTCTGCCATTGGCATTTCTCATAGAGGTCATTTCGATATATCATCAGTCTAGTCTGCCATTGGCATTTCTCATAGAGGTCATTTCGATATATCATCAGTCTAGTCTGCCATTGGCATTTCTCATAGAGGTCATTTCGATATATCATCAGTCTAGTCTGCCATTGGCATTTCTCATAGAGGACATTTCGATATATCATCAGTCTAGTCTGCCATTGGCATTTCTCATAGAGGTCATTTCGATATATCATCAGTCTAGTCTGCCATTGGCATTTCTCATAGAGGACATTTCGATATATCATCAGTCTAGTCTGCCGTCGACATTTCTCATAGACGATATATCAGCAGGCTAGTCTGCCATTGGCATTTCACATAGAGGTCATTTCGATATATCAGCAGTCTAGTCTGCCGTCGACATTTCTCATAGACGATATATCAGCAGGCTAGTCTGCCATTGGCATTTCTCATAGAGGTCATTTCGATATATCATCAGTCTAGTCTGCCATTGGCATTTCTCATAGAGGTCATTTCGATATATCATCAGTCTAGTCTGCCATTGGCATTTCTCATAGAGGACATTTCGATATATCATCAGTCTAGTCTGCCGTCGACATTTCTCATAGACGATATATCAGCAGGCTAGTCTGCCATTGGCATTTCTCATAGAGGTCATTTCGATATATCAGGAGTCTAGTCTGCCATTGGCATTTCACATAGAGGACATTTCGATATATCATCAGTCTAGTCTGCCATTGGCATTTCTCATAGAGGTCATTTCGATATATCAGGAGTCTAGTCAGCCATTGGCATTTCTCATAGAGGTCATTTCGATATATCAGGAGTCTAGTCTGCCATTGGCATTTCACATAGAGGACATTTCGATATATCATCAGTCTAGTCTGCCATTGGCATTTCACATAGAGGTCATTTCGATATATCATCAGTCTAGTCTGCCATTGGCATTTCTCATAGAGGTCATTTCGATATATCATCAGTCTAGTCTGCCATTGGCATTTCACATAGAGGTCATTTCGATATATCATCAGTCTAGTCTGCCATTGGCATTTCTCATAGAGGTCATTTTGATATATCATCAGTCTAGTCTGCCATTGGCATTTCTCATAGAGGTCATTTCGATATATCAGGAGTCTAGTCAGCCATTGGCATTTCTCATAGAGGTCATTTCGATATATCAGGAGTCTAGTCTGCCATTGGCATTTCTCATAGAGGTCATTTCAATATATCATCAGTCTAGTCTGCCATTGGCATTTCTCATAGAGGTCATTTCGATATATCAGGAGTCTAGTCAGCCATTGGCATTTCTCATAGAGGTCATTTCGATATATCAGGAGTCTAGTCTGCCATTGGCATTTCACATAGAGGTCATTTCGATATATCATCAGTCTAGTCTGCCATTGGCATTTCTCATAGAGGTCATTTCGATATATCAGGAGTCTAGTCAGCCATTGGCATTTCTCATAGAGGTCATTTCGATATATCATCAGTCTAGTCTGCCATTGGCATTTCTCATAGAGGTCATTTCGATATATCATCAGTCTAGTCTGCCATTGGCATTTCTCATAGAGGTCATTTCGATATATCAGGAGTCTAGTCAGCCATTGGCATTTCTCATAGAGGTCATTTCGATATATCAGGAGTCTAGTCTGCCATTGGCATTTCACATAGAGGTCATTTCGATATATCATCAGTCTAGTCTGCCATTGGCATTTCTCATAGAGGTCATTTCGATATATCATCAGTCTAGTCTGCCATTGGCATTTCTCATAGAGGTCATTTCGATATATCATCAGTCTAGTCTGCCATTGGCATTTCTCATAGAGGTCATTTCGATATATCATCAGTCTAGTCTGCCATTGGCATTTCTCATAGAGGTCATTTCGATATATCAGGAGTCTAGTCTGCCATTGGCATTTCTCATAGAGGATATTTCGATATATCATCAGTCTAGTCTGCCATTGGCATTTCTCATAGAGGTCATTTCGATATATCATCAGTCTAGTCTGCCATTGGCATTTCTCATAGAGGTCATTTCGATATATCAGGAGTCTAGTCTGCCATTGGCATTTCACATAGAGGACATTTCAATATATCATCAGTCTAGTCTGCCATTGGCATTTCTCATAGACGATATATCAGCAGTCTAGTCTGCCGTCGACATTTCTCATAGACGATATATCAGCAGGCTAGTCTGCCGTCGACATTTCTCATAGACGATATATCAGCAGTCTAGTCTGCCGTCGACATTTCTCATAGACGATATATCAGCAGGCTAGTCTGCCATTGGCATTTCTCATAGAGGTCATTTTGATATATCATCAGTCTAGTCTGCCATTGGCATTTCTCATAGAGGACATTTTGATATATCATCAGTCTAGTCTGCCATTGGCATTTCTCATAGAGGATATTTCGATATATCAGGAGTCTAGTCAGCCATTGGCATTTCTCATAGAGGTCATTTCGATATATCAGGAGTCTAGTCTGCCATTGGCATTTCTCATAGAGGTCATTTCGATATATCAGGAGTCTAGTCTGCCATTGGCATTTCTCATAGAGGTCATTTCGATATATCAGGAGTCTAGTCTGCCATTGGCATTTCTCATAGAGGTCATTTCGATATATCAGGAGTCTAGTCTGCCATTGGCATTTCACATAGAGGACATTTCGATATATCATCAGTCTAGTCTGCCATTGGCATTTCTCATAGAGGACATTTCGATATATCAGGAGTCTAGTCTGCCATTGGCATTTCACATAGAGGACATGAAAGGAAACAACGTCCCTTAAATTTCAAAAATCAAAAGTTTCTCTGATTGGGCTGAACTATGGTCTTCCCGATAGCAGCCCCCCCCCCCCCCCCCCCCCCAATTAATTTCAAAATACATAAAATGAAGTGTGAACTGGTCATGGTCTCCACCCATTAAATTATATCAAATAAAGTGTGAATGCATGGTCCACCCCATTAAAATACCTAAAATAAAGTGTGAGCTGGTCATGGTCTGCGCCCATTAAAATATATAAAATAAAGTGTGAACTGGCCATGATCTCCACCCCTCTAAACTACCAAAAATAAAGTGTAAACTGGTAAAGGTCTCTACCCCTTTAAAATACATAAAATAAAGTGGGAACTGGTAGTGGTCTCCACCCCATTAAAATACATAAAATAAAGTGGGAACTGGTCATGGTCTCTACCCCATTAAAATACATAGAATAAAGTGTAAACTGGTAATGGTCTCTACCCCATTAAAATACATAAAATAAAGTGTAAACTGGTAAAGGTCTCTACCCCTTTAAAATACATAAAATAATATGTGAACTGGTAGTGGTCTCCACCCCATTAAAATACATAAAATAAAGTGGGAACTGGTCATGGTCTCCATCCCATTAAAATACATAAAATAAAGTTGGAACTGGTCATGCAAACTTCCTGAAGTGACTTCTCATTCAAGTGCAGGACTGCTCCTCTGAATTAGTGAGAACATTCTTTATCTCTCATTTTCTTACCACTGAATCACTTGTGGGAACTCGGGAAATGGAGTAGTGTTGTACTGTGGTAAACAAGTTCTGCTTTACTGGTAAAATAGGACCCAGTAACCAGTACCTGGGGTGGAAGTCCTCAAAAATAGACAGTATATTTTGGTGATTGACTAAATAGCTATGTTGTGGTAATGATATAGCCATTGATTGATTAAATTTGACTAAATACCTATGTTGTGGTCATGATATAGCCATTGATTGATTAAATTTGACTAAATACCTATGTTGTGGTAATGATATAGCCATTGATTGATTAAATTTGACTAAATACCTTTGTTGTGGTCATGATATAGCCATTGATTGATTAAACTTGACTAAATACCTATGTTGTGGTCATGATATAGCCATTGATTGATTAAACTTGACTAAATATCTATGTTGTGGTAATGATATAGCCATTGATTGAATAAATTTGACTAAATACCTTTGCTGTGGTCATGATATAGCCATTGATTGATTAAACTTGACTAATTAGCTATGTTGTGGTAATGATATAGCCATAGAATTTACAAGAATTTATCTTTGAAAATCATCAGTGATGCAGTACATTTGCTAGACCCCCACATCTGAGGGAGGATTCAGTGGGTACCAAATGGAGACCTCTGTCAGTTTGTGTGTCCAAGCATCCATTCATACAAACATTTTGCTTTGTTATTCCAATATCACCAATCATATTTCAATCTCCTTTTGTATGATGATGGACCAATAATATGAGTGAAATGATATGCATATTCAATGAGTTTTGTCCTCAGATCTTTTCAAGAGTTATGCCTTTTGATTAGCTAGGACCAGGTTATTTTCTGGTAGCTTAGGGTCAGAGGCATTGTCTCACAGTTCACGGTGTCCTTATCACATACAGTAATTTTGTACATCAGTAGCTTTGGTTAGAAATTTGATGATCTGCCCTTATCACATAGAGTAATTCTGTGCATCAGTAGTTTGGGTTAGAAATTTGATGATTTCTCCAGGAAAACATCTGTATATGCCAATAATATATCAGTCACTCTCCATAAGCTTCTTCCATTTATGAGTCACATGCTGTGGTTTTGTTGAAATTTTTTGAAAAACAATTTTTTTTTCAACTGCTTAATTTGTATATTACGCAGACCAATGCCATAAATTCATTAAATATAGAGTTAGCTTCATGGACATTTGGCAATGTTAAAGATTTTCTCGTTCGCATGAACATTGAATGATGGCACATAAAGGCAGGAACTTGTTTGTTTTGATGTTTGGTACTTTAGTTTTGAAGCCCATTACAAAATATATGGTGGATAATGGGTGTTAGTCCCCTCCCCTCCCTGCCTCACCATTACATTGATTACTCCAGTGATGTTTCTTAAGACATGGTTTTAAAGAAAAAATGTACATAAGGCCTAAAAAAATAAAAAATCTGTTTCTCAGGCCCTCCCGCATGGTCCTTTTGGCTGCCGCATGCTCTCTTTTTATAACCAATTTAAACTTAAAAAAAATTAAAATTAAATGGTTTATGTCTGATATTTTACCCAAGTTAAAAAAAATTGATGAATTTGTCCCTTGGGTGCAAGAAGGCTTTGCAATGCTTTAGCATTGCAAAGCCTTCTTGCACTCAAGGGAAGAAATACACCACCACCCATGCTATTCTGTAGATTATGAGGCCTAAAACTTGAACCAAGAACATGAACTTTTGGTGGCAAAGAAGTAATTATTGAAATAAAAAATAAAATAAAAAAACGCTCGCCCACATGCAATTTCACAAATAATGGCCCGAGAAACAGAAGATCTACTTTGTGTGGCCTAACCACTTGAAAAGCTGATTTTATGCTTTATGATTGATTGGCGGTTATATCTTTGGTTGGTTAAATGTTAAACATTATTGATAAATAATTAAATATTTAGAATGCTTCGTAACTTCAAAATCACTCCAAAATCTAAAACAACTGTCATTTTTCTATGTCTTCTGTACATAATTGTTGGAAAACAGTTTGAAGTTTCATGCCCATACATTTCAAAACATTGCATCACTACAGTTGCTGTGAAAATCAATGAGGATACAAGAATAGAAAATTGATTCTTGTATAAATATTTTGTGTTGTGTATAAACGTCGGTCTATATTGGAATTTATTCTGTTAGAATGTGTTGTTTATTTTAAAAAAACAATTTGATGCACGAGATATTCAATGTGTTAAGTGTGCTGTGGTGCTTCATTCATGGTCAGGATTTGGGGAAAATTTGGAAGTCTTTTTCTAGTGATGTAATTACCTTTGTGGATTGTTAAGTGTGCTGTGGTGGTTCTTTCATGGTCAGGATTTGGGGAAAATTTGGATGTCTTTTTCTAGTGATGTAATTATCTATGTGGTTTTAACAGGAAATATTTTATAAATGCTTTTATTGAACTGGAGTTGCATGTTGAGATCAGCTTATTTTTTGGGGGGGGGGGGGGGGGATGGGGGGGGGGGGATTTTTTTTCATTTCGGCATCCAGCAGGGGATTTCTTGTGAAAATTTTTTATTGCTGTGGTTTATTTGAGTTGTTTCATGGCACATTAAACATTGTCTGCACACTTATGGCAAAATACAAAAATTTTGACAAGCAAATTTCTCCCATAATTAATGCAAGTAGGAATTCATTAAGCAATTCATTCTTGTTTGACAGAGCTCAATAAGACGAGCCACTTCAACCTCCCCAACATTGTAACTCTGCACTGCAGCACAGGCAGGGTTAGATTGGTTGAAGACATGCGCACCATTGACGTGCACTATGCCTTAGTACACAGTGTCATCGTGCCCCCAGGTGGACAATTGGGGTTAAGTGCCTTGCCCAAGGACACAACACGGGAGTCACTGGCTTGGTTGCATTCCTAGAGCTCAATAAGCTCTGGTACACAAGACTGGCTTGGTTACATTCCTAGAGCTCAGTAAGCTGTGTTACACAAGACTGGCTTGTTTACATTCCTAGAGCTCAATAAGCTCCACTACACAAGACTGGCTTGTTAAATTTCTACTTGTTTGTCAGACTGGCTTGTTTACATTCCTAGAGCTCAATAAGCTCCACTACACAAGACTGGCTTGTTAAATTTCTACTTGTTTGTCAGAGCTCAGTAAGCTCTGTTACAGAAGTCTGACTTGCTTACATCAGTGTGCACCGATATGCAGAAGGGTAACCCTTTACTTAACCCCGAAAGCAGACGACACTTGCAAACAAAATTCTTGAATAACTGAATATTTTCATTTTTTGCAACATAAACATAGCTTATGACCCCTCAAGCTATGTTTTTGAGACAAAAAATGAAAAAAATCAATTGAAAATTGAATGGTGATGTTTGTGAATAGCACTGGCTGGTTTTGAATGGTGATGTTTGTGGATAGCGCTGGCTGGTTTTGGCCGCTGATTGTGGGGAATAGCGCTGGCTTGTTTTGGTCACTGATTTTGGGGAATAGCACTGGTTGGTTTTGGCCACTGATTTTGGGGAATAGTGCTGGCTGGTTTTGGCCACTGATTTTGCAGAATAGCGCTGGCTGGTTTTGGCCGCTGATTTTGGGGAATAGTGCTGGCTGGTTTTGGCCACTGATTTTGGGGAATAGCGCTGGCTGGTTTTGGCCACTGATTTTGGGGAATAGTGCTGGCTGGTTTTGGCCGCTGATTTTGGGGAATAGCTCTGGCTGGTTTTGGCCACTGATTTTGGGGAATAGCACTGGCTGGTTTTGGCCGCTGATTTTGGGTAATAGCTCTGGCTGGTTTTGGCCATTGATTTTGGGAAATAGCACTGGCTGGTTTTGTCCACTGATTTGGGGGAATAGCTCTGGCTGCTTTTGGCCACTGATTTTGGAGAATAGCACTGGCTGGTTTTGGCCGCTGATTTTGGGGAATAGCGCTGGCTGGTTTTGTCCGCTGATTTTGGGGAATAGCTCTGGCTGGTTTTGGGCCACTGATTTTGGGAAATAGCACTGGCTGGTTTTGGCTGCTGATTTTGGGGAATAGTGCTAGCTGGTTTTGGCTATGTTGGATAAAGAGTTAAAATATTATTTTTCTTCTTCACTTGTTGAATAATTTTGCTGTAACTTGGACTCTCCTTCAGTTACTTGCCACTGCTCAGTGGTTCTGTCTGCACACTCCAGCTTCCCCTGCTAGTAACACACTGACATTATATGGTCCTGGCTGTTGAATGTGTCATTAAATCCAAATAAATAAATAAATCAATTATCAGGAGTAATCTATCAAGCAATATTCCAGTTAAGAGAAATTGTATTGTTCTATACTTGATCATGGCACTGAGAGTGTTTTCTTACTTGTATTTTTTTTATGACGTATATAACATATTAATTCTTAACACAACAGGACAGAAGTTGTCTGGTGTTTTATGGAAAGAGGTTTCTTAAGTAAAGTAACAAATTGATTTGTTGGATTTCACCTTGCTGGATAAAAGTTATATATAGCCTGACATTCATTGATCTCATTCAAGCAGAATTACCTATATGACAACTCTCACTTCTTAGATGTCTTGAAAATTTTTATGATGAGAATCATGTAGAATTGTTTACAGTTTATTTTTAATGAGGATTTTACTGTGTGTGGTGTTGTTTCATTCAGTTACTGGATTTGTGAAGACAAAAATTTAAAGTAAAAAAAACAAAATAAAACAGTTATGAATATCTACAAAAATAAAGGTCGTAGAAGCTCAATTGCTTCTGGAGAGCTCATGTCAATTCCCGAGAGGGACAATCCTGTTGATTTTTCAAAGGAATTCTTAAATAAGTCTCGAGCACGACAAAGGAGAATGTCACAACCTGCTATTATGATAACTCCTCCAGAGACAAATAAACCGATGAAGGCTACTCAGGATGTATTACAGCCTAAATCTCCTGCCAAATCTCCAGCAAAACAAAAAGTTGGTAGACAGAGGAGCAATTCTCAACCGGCAGCGTATCTTGCTAAGGTAGGTGTATTTATATGCAGAGAGAGATATTAATGTTTTACCACTAAGAACCCCAATAGTGGAGCAGTGCTTATTTACTGCAGTAAACAAGTTCTGTTTTACTGATATCAATATTTGAGAAACTTAAACGTTCACTAAACCTTACTAGAATCAAAATATTGTGTCAGTACAGAAAGCAAGGGTCATTTACTATAATTAAAATAGTGTGTGAGTACAGAAAGCAAGCTTTAGGGTCATTTACTAGAATCAAAATAGTGTGTGAGTAAAAAAAAAGAAAGCTTAATGGTCATTTACTAGAATCAAAATAGTGTATTAGTACAGAAAGAAAGCTTAAGGGTCATTTACTAGAATCAAAATAGTGTATTAGTACAGAAAGAAAGCTTAAGGGTCATTTACTAGAATCAAAATAGTGTATTAGTACAGAAAGCAAGCTTAAGAATTAAAATAGTGTGTGAGTACAGAAAGCAAGCTTGAGGGTCATTTACTAGAATCAAAATAGTGTGTGAGTACAGAAAGCAAGCTTAAGAATTAAAATAGTGTGTGAGTACAGAAAGCAAGCTTAAGAATTAAAATAGTGTGTTAGTACAGAAAGAAAGCTTGAGGGTCATTTACTAGAATCAAAATAGTGTGTGAGTACAGAAAGCAAGCTTAAGAATTAAAATAGTGTGTGAGTACAGAAAGCAAGCTTGAGGGTCATTTACTAGAATCAAAATAGTGTATTAGTACTGAAAGCAAGCTTGAGGGTCATTTACTAGAATCAGAATAGTGTGTGAGTACAGAAAGCAAAGGTCATATACTAGAATCAAAATAGTGTATGAATACTGAAAGCAAGCTTGAGGGTCATTTACTAGAATCAAAATAGTGTGTTAGTACAGAAAGCAAGCTTGAGGGTCATTTACTAGAATCAAAATAGTGTGTGAGTACAGAAAGCAAGGGTCATTTACTAGAATCAAAATAGTGTATCAGTATAAGAACCCAGCATCATTTACAAGAATCGAAATAGTGTGTTAGTACATGAAGCAAAGGCCACTTACTAGAATCAAAATAGTGTGTTAGTACAGAAAGCAAGCTTGAGGGTCATTTACTAGAATCAAAATAGTGTGTGAGTACAGAAAGCAAAGGCCACTTACTAGAATCAAAATAGTGTGTTAGTACATTAAGCAAAGTCCATTTACTCAAGATGAGTGCTTCAGGCCCTGTGGGGCCTCTTGTTTTGTATTCCCATCAAAACATATTGCAGCTGGCAACAACCTTTGAACTTATTTTAGTCAGACCTCAATATTTCCCTTTGGCATTCCCCACAGGGAACATTTATGATTAGATTGCATTGAAACCTGGTATGCTTGTTTGGGGTGTCCTCCAGAAGGGAGCTATCGATTTTTTTCCATTTCTGTCAAAAAATGTTGCCGCCGGCAATGACCTTCCAACTTAGTTAAGTCAGGCATCAATATATTCCTTTGGCATGCCCTACAGGGCACATTTATGATCAGACCAGTTTGAAACTTGGTATGCTTGTTTGGGGTTGCCTCCAGATGGGTGCTATTGATTTTCTTTGATTTCAATCAAAACATGTTGCCGCTGGCAATAGCCTTCAATGAACCCAGTGCAGTTATGCATCAATATTTCCCTTTGACACACTCTGCCGGATCGCTTTGAAACTTGGTGTGCCTGTTTGGGGTGACCTATAGATGGGAGCTATCGACTTTCTTCTATTTCCATTAAAAAGTGTTGCAGCTGGCAACGACCTTGAACTTAGTTTAGTAAGACCTCAATATCTTCCTTTGGCACACCCTACAGGGAACATTTATGATCGGACAGTTTGGGGTGACCTCCAGATGGGAGCTATTGATTTTCTTCCACTTCTGTCAAAAATTGTTGCCACTGGCAATGCCCTTTGAACTTAGTTTAGTCAGGCATCAATATATTCCTTTGGCACGCCCTACAGGCCACATTCATGATCAGATTGCTTTGAAACTTGGTATGCTTGTTTGTGGTTACCGCAAGATGGGAGCTGTTGATTTTCTTTGATTTCTGTCAAAAAATGTTGCGTTGGCAACAGCCTTCAATGAACTTAGTGCAGTTACGTATCAATATTTCCCTATGGCACACCCTGCAGGTCACACTTATGATCAGATCGCTTTGAAATTTGGTGTGCTTGTTTGGGGTGACCTCTAGATGGGAGCTATCGATTTTCTTCCATTTCCATCAAAAATTGTTGCAGCTGGAAATGACCTCTGAACTTAGTCTAGTCAGACCTCAATATTTCCCTTTGGCACACCCTATAGGGAACATTTATGATTGGATTGCATCGAAACCTGATATGCTTGTTTGGGGTTACCTTCAGATGGGAGCTATCAATTTTCTTAGCTTTCCATTGAAAAATGTTACTGTTGGAAATGACCTTTGATGAACTTAGTGCAGTTGTGCATCAATATTTCCATTTGGTACACCCTGCAGGGCACATTTATGATCAGATCACTTTGAAACTTGGTATGCTTGTTTGTGGTGACCTCTAGATGGGAGCTATCGATTTTCATGTATTCCCCTCAAAACATATTGCAGCTGGCAATGACCTTTGAACATATTTTTGTCAGACCATTGATTGCATTGAAACCTAGTATGCTTGCTTGGGGTGTCCTCCAGAAGGGAGCTATCGATTTTCTTCCATTTCTGTCAAAAAATGTTTCCGCCAGCAATGACCTTCCAACTTTGTTAAGTCAGGCTTCAATATATTCCTTTGGCATGCCCTACAGGTCACTTTTATGATCAGATCAGTTTGAAACCTGGTATGCTTGTTTTGGAGTTACCTCTAGAAGGGTGCTATTGATTTTCTTTGATTTCCATCGAAACATGTTGCCGCTGGTAATTGCCTTCGATGAACCCAGCGCAGTTATGCATCAATATTTCCCTTTGGCACACTCTGCAGTACACATTTATGATCGGATCACTTTGAAACTTGGTGTGCCTGTTTGGGGTGACCTATAGATGGGAGCTGTTGACTTTCTTCTATTTCCGTCAAAATATGTTGCAGCTGGCAACAACCTTTGAACTTAGTTTAGTGAGACCTCAATATTTCCCTTTGGCACACCCTACAGGGAACATTTATGATCAGATTGCATTGAAACCTTGTATGCTTGTTTGGGGTGACCTCCAGATGGGAGCTAATGATTTTCTTCCATTCCCGTCAAAAAATGTTGCCACTGGCAATGACCTTTGAACTTAGTTTAGTCAGGCATCAATATCTTCCTTTGACACGCCCTACAGGCCATATTTATCAGATCGGTTTGATCGGATCAGTTTGAAACTTGGTATGCTTGTTTGGGGTTACCGCGAGATAGGAGCTGTTGATTTTCTTCGATTTCTGTCAAAAAATGTTGCGTTGACAACAGCCTTCAATGCACTTAGTGCAGGTATGCATCAATGTTTCCCTTTGGCACACTCTGCAGGTCACATTTGTGATCAGATCGCTTTGAAACTTGGTATGCTTGTTTGGGGTGCCCTACAGATAGGAACTAGTGATTTTCTTCCTGGTCAGTCAAAAAATGTTGCCGTAGGAAATGACTTTTGATGAACTTAGTGCATTTATACATCAATATTTCTCTTTGACACACCCTGCAGGGCACACTTATGATTGAATCGATTGGAAACTTGGTGTGCTTGTTTGGGGTGACCCTAAATTGGTGCAATTGATTTTCTTCCATTTCCGTCAAAAATAGTTGTGTTTGGCAAAGACCTTTGATGAACTTAGTAAAACTGAGTGCAGTTCTGTATCAATATTTCCCTTTGACACACACTGCAGGGCATACTTATGATTGGATTGCTTGGAAACTTGGTATGATTGTGTCGTTAACATCTATATATTTCCATAGAAAATTATTGTTGTTATCACCAGCCTTTGGACTTAATGCATTAGGGTATATTTATGAATTTCCACAAAAAAGGAAAAAAAAACATTGCCACAAGCAATGACCTTCAAATGTATTGCATTTGTGCATTAAGATCTTCCTTTGGCATACCTCAGAGGGCACATTCATTATCAGGTTGTTTTGAAACTTTGTATGCCTATGCAGGGTGACAAAGATAGGAGCAATCAATTTTCTTTTCATTTCCATCAAAAACTGTTGCTGTTAGCAACAATCTTTGAATTTATTGCATTTGTGCATCAACATTCTTCTTTGATATGGCCTACAGGGCACATTTATCTTAGGATTGTTTTTGAACTTGGCGTGATCATAAGGCGAGACCTCTAGATAAGAGCTATTGATTAGCATTCATTTCTGTGAAAAAAAGTTGCTGTTTTCAATGGCCTTTAATCTAACTGCATTCTTTCTTTAACCAGCCTTACAGTTTACATCTAAAAATGCATGGATTGCTCTGAAGTTTCACCAAATAACACTGGAACTAATGATCTTCAATTTTGCCATTTCACTTATAACTTAACCAAGTTCAAGTTTATCAAGTTGAGCTACAGTATCATTGACACTATCATTTAAGTTTGCATTGGTTATAAAAAGAGAGCATTAAAGGTCTTTATTTAAATGGACTGTAAATTTCAAAAAGTAAATTTAACAATAAAACATAATATGCCATATGAAGCAAGCAAGGTACACAAATGATCATGAAAAAAATAAATCTGGCTGCCTGCCAAAACTCTACCTGCTCGGTCACATGACCTAACATAACAGCCATTAACTTGTCCACATCTATTCACAAACAATATCTTTCACATTTTAATATTTTCAATTTTGCTTAAAAAATATATCTTATGACCTTGAATGGAACACTGTTTTGATAAAAAATATTTTTCTGATAAATCTGGCAATTTGTGTTAGTATTTGTAATATATGGAGGATATGGAATGAGTGTTTTTCTCATATAATATTTTATGAAACAAGTCTAAGAATTTTCCGTTTTGGCAAGCCCAAACGGAAAATTCGGACGAGTTTCATAAATATTATATGAGAAAAACACTTATTTCATATTTTATTTATCATATGACACTCATATGCACAAATTAACGACTTAGTATGACTTTTTAACCCTTTACCTAACGTGTGTTGCAGACGACACTTGGAAAAAACATCATCATATAACTAAAAATGTTCATTTTTTGCTTCCAAAACATAGGTTATGACCCCTCATTGGAACGAGCACGATGTGCTCGTTCCATTGAGGGATCATAACCTATGTTTTGGAAGCAAAAGATGAACATTTTTCATATATAGCACTGGCCGGTTTTGGTCGTTATGTTAGGTAAAGTGTTAATGCAATATAACCCAACCTAAATAGGACAGATAATGTAAATCTTCCCTACTCAAATTATGCAAATGTGACCCAGTTGTATTTTGTTTAGCCAATCAGACTGTCGATATTTGAAATTGACCAATGAATCTTTCAACCCCAATTATGCAAATTATGAAAACATGGCCAAGTTGTATTTTTGTTCAGCCAATCAAATTGTCTAGTTTTGAAATTGTCTGATGAAATTGACGGAAGGCTTTATTTATCACTGATTAATATGAAAACAAAATATCAAATGTTTTAAAGTGAACAAAATAGACGAGTCATATGATAAAAGTCACTTACTAACTCTGTAACTAATACTATCTCTCACACTTTGTTATTTATGTTAAATTCTGTAATTCTTTTCTTTTGAAACTTTTTTTCCACTCAAATTATATGTTGTGATTTTTTAGAATGAGAGGTCGGCAGGTGATCAAACATTACAATAATTAAGTCATCAAGGAAGTTGATGACTTATTGGGAAGAACATCAGTCTATTTATTTTTTAGTTGTTTTCTTTGGTGAACCACAGCCACATTTTTTTCTTTGGCGAAACCACCAGCCACATTTTTTTTCTTTGGCGAACCAGCAGCCACATTTTTAAAGCTACAGTCACCACATAACACATTTGCAAATGACCACTTAGCATTGAACATTCTGGAGTTAGATTTTTTTATGTTCGATCATTACCAAAACCAACATCACTTATAACATTTTTTTCTCTACCTTTTTATAGCATCTCCTGATCAATTTTCGTGAAATTTTTAGTAAGTTGTAGAGTAAAAAAAAATGTAGGAGGATACCTGTTTTAATTTCCATTTTGGAAGGTTTGACAATATGACCTTATATTGAATCAAGATAAAACACCCTCAAGACAAAAAACACCCTCACAAAAAACCCACTGACAAAGACCCCTCTCAGGACAACCCCCCCACACACACAGCTGCAAAAATAAATGGTAATGAACAGGCAGGATATCAATTTATTTTTAGGCTCACCTGGACAAAGTCAAACTGAGCTAATCTCATCGCTCATCTTTGGTCTTCTTCTCCAAATCCACTGGGCCAATTCAAGTGAAAGTTTGTGTGTGTGATGGTCCTGAAAGGAGGCATTGCATTTTTGCTCAACTCAACATGCCCAGCCCCATAGGGAGGGGGTGGGGGAAAATGCCTGCCAAATATTTTTAAAATCTTCTCATGAATCAGTGGGTACAGTGACTTGATATTTGTTATGGAGCTTCCTTTTGAGGTGTAGAAATCAACTGTGTTCAAACAAAGTTCATGAAGCAATATTTGGATTTGTAATGGGAGGGCAAGATTTTTGGCCACGCCCAAAATTTATATTTTCTGAACCGATAGTCCGATTTGAGCCAAATTCACTGTGGTATTATTAGATCATAAGAACATGACTCGTGCCAAAAAAAATTTCCTGCATCCCCACACGTAACAGAGAGCTGTTATTTGGTATGAAGCATCCTTAGGACCAGGAGAACTGAATGGTAAAAAAAAATTGCCATCAGTTATGTTAGGGTGTTCTGTAGAGGGCATTGGGAAAATACTGAGTCAGCATATTTGCAAAATTTTTAAAAAATCTTTTCTCCAGAACCAATGGTCAGAATCTTATGATATTCGGTATGCAGCATTTCCTAGGGGAGTCAGATACAAGTTTGTTAAAATAAAGCACATTTGTTCATATTTTGGCTCAATACAGGAGCCTGAATTTTTAACTTGGGCAATATGGGGAATATTCTTTAAAAATCTTCTTAAGAATAACCAGTCAGAATCTTTTAATGTTTGGTATACATCATTGTTATGAGGGTCAGATTCAAGATTGTTCAAACCAAGTCCCTAGGTTATATTTGGGCTTCCATAGGAAGCCCAAATTTTAACTTAGTTCAGTATGGGGGATAATTTTAAAAAATCTTCTTCAGATCCACCGACAATATGCTTTCATATTTGGTATACAACATCTCTAGGGTGTTTAAGTTTTGTTAAAATCGGGTCCCTAGTTATATATTTGGGCTCACTATGGTAGCCCAAATTTTAACTTAGCGTAATATGAGGAAATTTCTTTAAAAAATCTTCTTCAGCTCAACCAATTGCAATAGTTTCATATTTGGCATACAACATCTGAAGGGGGGGGGGGGGGAGGGGGGGGCAGATTCAAGTTTGTTCAATTTGAGTGCCTGGGTTAATATTTGGGCGCCCCAATGGGAAGCTGAAATTTAACTTAGTATACAATATGAGGGAATTTCTTCAAAAATCTTTTTCTTCAGATTCACCTGTCAGAATCCTTTCATATTTGGTTTACAACATCTCTAGGGGAGTCAGATTGAAGTTTGTTCAAATTGGTTCCCTGGGTTAATATTTGTGCTCCCTATGGTAGCCCAAATTTGAACTTGGTGCAATATGAAGAAATTTCTTTCAAATTTTTCTTCTTCAGATCCAACAGTCAGAATGCTTTCATATTTCGTATACAACATCTTAAGGGGGGTCAAATTCAACTTTGTTCAAATATAGAGCCTGGGTTAATATTTGGGCTCCTTATTGGCCATGTAGCTGAAGAATTAGAAATTTTGTATTCAGTACCCTCTAGAGGTGTGTAACTAAGATTAATCCACATAGGTTGTAAGGGGCTTCATAGGGGACTGAAGAAAAGGCATGATGCCCGGATTATTTTTGTCACTCCTGAGGGACTCAAGGATTGACAGTGTATCCTATGGAGATGGATTGCTTAATGTAGACTCATTCTTGGACTCTGTTTATATTGTGTTCTGTTCAAGGTGAGCTCTTCAGGCCCCGTGGGGCCTCTCGTTTTATTTTATTTTAATCTATTTTATATGTTTTTGTTTTTTTTTTGTTTAGTAGCAAGTAACTAACCCAAGGCATAACAAATTTGCAAGTTAATATCAGTACTAGTAAGTTATTCATCAAGTAACTGGATCAATTCTACATACTGCACCTCATGGAAATCAGCGAGAATGTCTCTTTTTTGAATTTCCTGTGTGCCGTAGAATTAAGAAGGATGCTGATATTATTTACAATGGCATATCAGGGTTCGAACTCACACCAAGAGAGTTTCCTTTGGCACCAACTGCCTAGCGAAACTATACTGAACCATTCACACCACTCGGCCACAACAGACCCCCACGCACAGAACTTAAGAGCATAGTTTTGCTAGGTGGTTGGTGCCGAAGGAAACTCCCTTGGTGTGTTTGAACCCCCCGCAATGCCATTGTAAATGATACCAGTATGTGCAAACCACCGCAATGCCATTGTAATTAATACCAGTATGTTGGTGCCGAAGGAAACTCTCTTGGTGTCGGTTCAAACCCCCACAATGCCATTGTAAATAATACCAGTATATTGGTGCTGAAGGAAACTCTCTTGGTGTGGGTTCGAAACCCCGCAATGCCATTGTAAATAGTACCAGTATGTTGGAACCCTCGTAATGCCATTGTAAATAATACCAGTATGTTGGAACTCCCGCAATGCCATTGTAAATAATACCAGTATGTTGGAACCCCCGCAATGCCATTGTAAATAATACCAGTATGTTCGTCTGGTCTTCATAACTAGTTATTGTTATAAAAACAACCAAGCTGTACCAAAGAACTCTTGGTATAATCAAAAAAAAGAAAAATTATCCCCCCCCCCCCCCCCCCCCCCCATCCAAAAAGAAAAAATAATAATTTAAAGAATTGAAAAATTAAAAAAAGTAGCCCGACCCCGCACCAACCACACCCCTACCCCCGCACCAACCACACCCCTACCAAAATGTTTTTTTTTTATTTTCACCATATTCTATAAATAGTCATTTCTTGTGAGGGGGTTTTGTCTTGAAGGGAGTTTGTCTTGAAGGGGTTTGACTTTGAATGCAGAAAGTGAGGGGTTTTTTTCCAAGGGGGGTTTTGTCCTGTTACCCCTTTTAACATTTATGGTCCCAAACACAAAGTTTACAAAATTTTCAATATCCGCCATCATATATCGGAGATATGATGTAAACAACATTGGGGGTACACCCCTACTTCCCTAACTACAAAACTTAGTACTAAATTTATATCACAGGTAGCTAGAGAAATAATTAAAGTCAAGCAATGCCATTTTTATCTGCATTGCCTGAAAATTGTTGATGCTATGGCGTAAATGCCTATCGTGGGTCGGAAATGTCAAAATTAAATTTCACAGCACGAAGTTGAAATCTTAGGGCATTTTAGTACATGTGCTCCCAAATACAAAATTGAAACACTTTGAAAATCAGACATCAGATACCAGAGATATGACGTAAACAATATCAGGTTACTAATCTCACGGTTTTGTATTTACATTCTCTTTTCAACCTCATTTTAAACATTTGCCATTCTAAAATTTGGAAGATGTAATCATATTACACAGCAGACATGCCTGCCAAAATTGTGTTTGCCACCCAAATGGCATTGCCTGCCCTCTAGGCATTGGTGTTCTTCGTTGAATGAATTTTGAAGTTCACTTTGCGATTTTAAAAAACATATAGTTTCACTTATTATTGTATCACAAGGAAAAAAAATTTAATTCATGCTTCTAGATTAGTCAAAATTCACCTTGATCAACAATGTCCCCAAAATATAGTCATGTACCCAAATTATGATAGTCGTATGGAGAAAATATTCAATAAGAATCAAGATAATTTGTCACATAAACAACATCTGGTTGACATAATGTATTGTTGTAAAATACAAATCAGAACCCTAACTTTATTCTTAAGAATCTGATCTTCAATGAAGAAAGATAATAAATATCTCCTTGAGATCTGGTGAATATGGATCTGTGGAAAATCATATTAAGTCAGTGAAGAAAGATAATAAATATCTCATTGTCATCTGGTGAATATGTTTCACTGTAAATTCATATTAGTTCAGTGAATGAAGAAAGATAAATATCTCATTGTGATCTGGAGAATATTTCTTTGTAAATTCATATTACAGTTATCACATAATTTGATGACTTTTGGCCAATAAGATGAATTCTTACCAAGTGGTTTCAGAATAACCCAAATGATGTTTGAACCAACATCAAGGAAATTTCGCAAGATCTTTCATAAAATGCAAGGACTTTCAGCACCATCAAATTCAGCCAGTCTAAAGTTTAATCAATTATTTCTTGGTCCAGTGAGAAACATCATTTTTGTTTGGTGATGAGAACACTTACACAAATGTTCTGCATTAGGTCAAAGTAAATGTCTGTTATGAAATTACCATCCATTTATTGATTGATGTGTCTGTTATAGGTATATCAAAAAGAAATTTTGTAGACATTTGGCACACTTTTCCAGACATAAAGTAAATTATCTCTCAAGATAAAAGTGTAGTATCTTCAAAGGAGTACATATCATACATTTTGATGATGATTAGGGGACATTTTCTTGACATTCATGTTACATTAAATTGGTCAAGCATCTAACAATATAATAATGATGTTACTTAGCTATCAATTATTGTTAAGTTAGAGCAATTCACTCGAGACTGTCAATTCTCTACTCTTTACGAGTCACAGATGGTGTAGGTAATGCCCCATCAGATGTACCATGGTCTGGCCCAGTGGCAAAACAATTTAAAAATGGATAAACAGAAATCTCATTCTCTTTATTTTCCTGCGAGTCACAGATGGTGTAGGTAATGCCCCATCAGATGTACCATGGTCTGGCCCAGTGGCAAAACAATTTAAAAATGGATAAACAGAAATCTCATTCTCTTTATTTTCCTGTCTTGACAAATGGGATGGAAGGTGTTGAAAAAATTGTGTTTTGGACAGGGATATCAATTTGGAACTCCAAATTTTACCCAAAATGCAATAGAAATTTAACCAATTAATTTTATTTTGCAACAGTCATTGAGCTACTTAATTTCAACAAGGTCTCGAGAACAATTTCAGTACCATCTTTGTTTGTTATTGGGGTTTCACAACACTTTCAACTGCCAAGGTCACACAATGGCAGACAGGTTTTATGGGTGGAAGAAGCTGGCATACCTGAAGAGAACCATTGAATAACTGTCAGACATTCCAACTTACTGACTCCTTGTGGCGACGGATTGAAGGGAAATGCACCATTAACATGAGGTACACCTTATTACTCCCCCCCCCCCACCACACCCAGACAATCAGGCTGGAGAGAACCATTGAATAACTGTCAGACATTCCAACTTACTGACTCCTTGTGGCGACGGATTGAAGGGAAACGCACCATTAACATGAGGTACACCTTATTACTCTCCCCCCCCACCACCACACCCAGAGAGAACCATTGAATAACTGTCAGACATTCCAACTTACTGACTCCTTGTGGCGACGGATTGAAGGGAAGTGGACCATTAACATGAGGTACATCTTATTACTCCCCCCCCCACCACACCCAGACAATCAGGAATAACTGTCAGACATTCCAACTTACTGACTCCTTGTGGTGACGGATTGAAGGGAAGTGGACCATTAACATGAGGTGCATCTTATTACTCCCCCCCCACCACACCCAGAGAGAACCATTTCAGACATTCCAACTTACTGACTCCTTGTGGCGACCGATTGAAGGGAGGGGGCGCGGTGGCTCAGTAGGTAGAGGTGCAGGCTGCAAGCCGAGAGGTCCTCGGTTCGAATCCCACCTGTGCCAATCGCGTTGTGTCCTTGGGCAAGACACTTCACCCCCATTGCCCACGTGGGGGCATGGTGACGCTGTGTACTAAGGCGTACTGCATGTCGATGGTGCACTTGTCTTCAACCATTGCTAACCCTGCTTGTGTGGAGTTAGTATGTTGGGGAGCTGACAGTTGCTCGCCCTTGCTCGGTGGTTCTCTCCGGGCACTCCGGCTTCCTCCACCCATAAAACTGTCGAGGTCATGATTAGCCATTGTGCAGAAATATGTGACCTTAAACACCAATAAATAAATAAATAGATTGAAGGGAAGTGGACCATTAACATGAGGTACATCTTATTACTCCCCCCCCCCCCCCCCCCCCACCACACCCAGACAATCAGGATTAACTGTCAGACATTTCAACTTACTGACTCCTTGTGGTGATGGATTGAAGGGAAACGCACCATTAACATGAGGTACACCTTATTACTCCCCCCCCCCCCCACCACCACACCCAGACAATCAGGCTGGAGAGAACCATTGAATAACTGTCAGACATTCCAACTTACTGACTCCTTGTGGCGACGGATTGAAGGGAAACGCACCATTAACATGAGGTACACCTTATTACTCCCCTCCACCACCACACCCAGACAATCAGGCTGGAGAGAACCATTGAATAACTGTCAGACATTCCAACTTACTGACTCCTTGTGGCGACGGATTGGAGGGAAGTGGACCATTAACATGAGGTACACCTTATTACTCCCCCCCCCCCCACCACACCCAGAGAGAACCATTGAATAACTGTCAGACATTCCAACTTACTGACACCTTGTGGCGATGGATTGAAGGGAAGTGGACCATTAACATGAGGTACATCTTATTACTCCCCCCCCCCACCACACCCAGAGAGAACCATTGAATAACTGTCAGACATTCCAACTTACTGACTCCTTGTGGCGACATATTGAAGTGAAGCGCACCATTAACATGAGGTACACCTTATTACTCCCCCCCCCCCCCACCACACCCAGACAATCAGGATTAAGTGTCCATTACCACTGCTGGTCATTGATTGAAAATAACCATCATTTTTGGATGAAAATTAAAAGAGTTGTTTCCCTTAAATTTGTTCTATTTTCCCTTATTTTTTAACATTTTTTTTTTATATTTATGCAATAACTTTTAACATAATTATCTGATTTCAACTTTTGGTTTAATGTTTCATATTAACAGTATCTTTTTACAAATTCTATACCCATGGTGACTTATTGAAAATTGAGACAGTTTTCTACCCTTTATTTTTTTCTGTCTTTTTTTTAAATTTCAAAGATTATGTGATAACTTGAACAGTAATTAACAAATTTCAATAATTTTTAGTCGTTTATGCCATGGTTAATCAGAAGTCTCATGGGATTTGCTTTGCAATACAATACTTGCTTTTTTCCCTTATTTTTACCAGTTGTAACCTGTTGTTAGACTTTGTCACACAGAAGAGATTTCTTACAAGCTCACTGTGTCATTACTCCAGCAAAAGTAGCCCAGTTTGAATGCATATGAAGCCATGAGAATGATATTGTTAAAAGTTCATAGGAAATTCTAATTTCTAAATGTGACAATTAATTTGTAACTAATTTCTAAATGTGATAAATAAATTATTGTAACTAATCTCTAAATGTGATAAATAAATTATTGTAACTAATTTCTAAATGTGATAAATAAATTATTGTAACTAATCTCTAAATGTGATAAATAAATTATTGTAACTAATCTCTAAATGTGATAAATAAATTATTGTAACTAATTTCTAAATGTGATAAATAAATTATTGTAACTAATTTCTAAATGTGATAAATAAATTATTGTAACTAATTTCTAAATGTGATAAATAAATTATTGTAACTAATTTCTGAATGTGATAAATAAATTATTGTAACTAATTTCTAAATGTGATAAATAAATTTTTGTAACTAATTTCTAAATGTGATCACATGTTTAGAGTACACTTGTGATGAAACATCCATTAAGTACAACAAACTAAAAACTAAACATTCAAAGGAACAACCAGTCTATCAATCCTTCATCTAGGAAATTATTCAAGAAAATCATTACAAAGCATAAATGTAAGCATTTAATTAACACACCAGTCACTGAATAGATCAATTGTAACTAGCTCCAGTCTCATGCAGTAACTTTATGTAACACTCTGGTGTGTTCCAGTAAATAAATTGTAACTCACCCCTGTCTCATTTAGTGACAATGTAACTTTATATCACGCTCTGGTGTGTTCCATTACAAACATTGTAACTAACCCCAGTCTCATTTAGTTACAATGTAACTTTATATCACACTCTGGTGTGTTCCATTACAAACATTGTAACTAACCCCAGTCTCATTCAGTGACAATGTAACTTTATATCACACTCTGGTGTGTTCCATTACAAACATTGTAACTAACCCCAGTCTCATTTAGTGACAATGTAACTTTATATCACACTCTGGTGTGTTCCTTTAAATACATTGTAACTAACCCCAGTCTCATTTAGTGACAATGTAACTTTATATCACACTCTGGTGTCTTCCATTACAAACATTGTAACTAACCCCAGTCTCATTTAGTTACAATGTAACTTTATATCACACTCTGGTGTGTTCCATTACAAACATTGTAACTAACCCCAGTCTCATTTAGTGATAGTGTAGCTTTATATCACACTCTGGTATGTTCCATTAAATACATTGTAACTAACCCCAGTCTCATTTAGTTACAATGTAACTTTATATCACACTCTGGTGTGTTCCATTACAAACATTGTAACTAACCCCAGTCTCATTCAGTTACAATGTAACTTTATATCACACTCTGGTATGTTCCATTAAATACATTGTAACTAACCCCAGTCTCATTTAGTGACAGTGTAGCTTTATATCACACTCTGGTGTGTTCCATTAAATACATTGTAACTAATCCCTGTCTCATTTAGTGATAGTGTAACTTTATATCACACTGTGGTGTGTTCCATTAAATACATTGTAACTAACCCCTGTCTCATTTAGTGATAGTGTAACTTTATATCACACTGTGGTGTGTTCCATTAAATACATTGTAACTAATCCCTGTCTCATTTAGTGATAGTGTAACTTTATATCACACTGTGGTGTGTTCCATTAAATACATTGTAACTAATCCCTGTCTCATTTAGTGATAGTGTAACTTTATATCACACTGTGGTGTGTTCCATTAAATACATTGTAACTAACCCCAGTCTCATTTAGTGACAGTGTAGCTTTATATCACACTGTGGTGTGTTCCATTAAATACATTGTAACTAACCCCAGTCTCATTCAGTGACAATGTTACTTTATATCACATTTTGTTGTGTTCCAATAAATAAATTTTAAGTAACCCGGGTCTCATTCAGTGACAATGTTACTTACTTTATATCACATTTTGTTGTGTTCCAATAAATAAATTGTAACCAAGTCTCATTTAGTGACAATGTAACCTTATATCACACTTTTATTGTGTTCCAATTTTCGATACTGAATTGGATTTTTTTTGCAATTCATGGAGTTTTTCCATCATTGTAGAAGAGACACAGACAAACTAAGTATTCATCCATCTTTATAGCAATGACAAAGCCAGTCTAACTGATGTGGAGAGAGAGAGAAGAAATATTTTATTTCCCCACTTTATTTTGCCTGGTGTTAGGTTGTGAGAGTTCATTTTAATCCCCCACTTTATGTTTTCTGGTATGAGGTTGTGAGAGTTCATTTTATTCTCCCACTTTAGTTTAGTTTAAACAATATTTATTTCAGAAAACATGTTGAAGAACAGATTACATATTAACACAATAGTACATAAACTGAAGTGGATTCAGCAGTAAGCTTGTTTAGCTTATACAAGGCTGTCTCTGATACATTTTAAACCTTTCGTATTTAATGGCTGGTACGGAAGTATTTTATGTTCTTTGGCATGATTAAAAAAATTGTGTACAAACTGCTCGAAGACAAGTGAGTGATCGAGCTAACTGAAGGGAGATAAAGAGAGAGGAAAAAGAAATGACAAAATTGCAGAATGACCCAAAGAAAAATTGGTGCCAGGGTGACGTGGCATGCAGTGATTGGGGGCATTAGAATAGTCACGGTCTCGTGTTCTGAGCTACTGGAAACGTTTACTCTGAAGAATAAATTTGTGGACCTGCTGGAATATGAACTTGTTGGTTGGCAAGTCGTAATATTCACAACCATAAAGCAAAATGTCGGTTGTAATCAAGTGGGGTATGGAACCCAATGTTTGCCTTCGCGTGGGGATGTACATGGGACAATGGAAGAAGTAATGGCCAGTAGTTTCGCGTTCACCACATACACACAGGGGACTATCAGAGAGGAAGTTGTTGTGTAAGTCACTGTTAAGATTACTGCAATTAAGACGTAGACGGCAGTGGAGAATTTGAGCACGACGTGAGGTATGATTGTAAAAGTAGGTGGGAACCCGATGTCTGTTACGATTCAGGTAACTCTTGAAGCTTGAGACGGAGGTATTTTCTCTAACTTCAAGCGGTACGCTATTCCATAATCGTGTGGTAGAAGGAAGAAATGACATGTGGTACGCGGTTGTTCGACAACGTGGAGCTGCAAGGTTGTCGCGTCGGAGATTATAATTATGAGTCACAGAGGTGGGAGGGGGAATTAAGTTGGACATATATTGGGGTACAAGGCCATGATACATTTTAAAATACTGCTGAAGTTTGTGATTTGTTCGTCTTGTTTCTAGAGTTTCCCAGCCAGTTTCCAAATAGAGTTGAGATTTGCTAGTGCTCTTGGTACCCCCTGTCACAAGTTGTGCTGCTTCGATCTGTATTTTTTCTAGATCATCAGCTTCAGTGGCGGTACAGTTGTCTCATACAGTATCGGCATACTCAAGTATTGGGCAAACATAAGCAAAATAAATTTGCTCCAGGCTTTTCCGATCGAGTCTGTATTTGAACCGTCTCAAGATATCCACACGCTTCCAGGCTTTTTTGGTTATTTCTGCAATATGAGAGGACCATGATCCTCGATTATCAAATGTTAGTCCTAGATGTTTGTGGTAACTGACCTCGTTGATATCAGTCTCAAACATGTGAAGAATTGGGTGACTCGGCTGAATAGTTTTACGAGTTATTAACAGGGACTCTGTTTTGGCGGGATTAAAATTTACTAACCATCGGTTGGACCATTCCTCGACTCGTTTTAAGTCAGTTCCAATGATTTCAGCAGAGATTTTGGGGTCTTCAACAATTAGATAAAGTGTTGTGTCGTCTGCAAACAACCGAATACTACTAGTGATGTTCTCAACTATGTCGTTGATATAAATCAGAAATAGCAAGGGTCCCAGAATGGATCCTTGGGGTACCCCTGCCGGTACATGTTTCCAGGATGATGATACCGAATTAAGAACAACAGACTGCTGTCGTTCATCCAAGTATGATTTAAACCACTGTAGGAGAGAGCCAGTGATTCCGATGTCTTGTAGCTTGTAGAGAAGTCCTTTGTGCCAAACCTTGTCGAAGGCCTTGCTCACGTCACAAAATATCACACGTATCTCCTTTCCCTCGTCTAGTGCATAACTGAAGGCATCGTAAATGTCAGTTAGCTGCAAGACAGTGGAATCAGACGGCAGGAACCCAGACTGAAAAGGTGTTAAGAGCATATTAGTCTTCAGAAAATGGAGGATTTTTTGAAAGACACATTTTTCGAATACTTTACTCAAACAACTCAACAGGGTAATTGGGCGGTAATTTTGAACTAGCTTGCTATCGCCTTTCTTGAATACAGGGGTGACATTACCTCGTTTCCATTCAGGTGGGAAAAACAATTTTTGGAGCATTGAGTTGAAGAGCGTTGTTAAAGGGTGACACAAGCTAGATGAGCATTTATTGAGTAGGTGGGGGCTGACATTGTCGGGCCCACAAGCTTTGGAAACATTAATCGATTGGAGAGCTTTAAGGGTATCCTCGGGCGCAATAGTGATTTCGCTGATTTCAGCGCGACCAACTTCATCTCGAGTTTGAGGAAGGGGATGATTAAAATCATCGATCGTTGAGATATTACAGAAATATTTATTAAACAGTTCTGCCTTTTCATTGTCTGACACAAATAGTTTGTTGTCATCCTCAAGTATGGGAATTGTTTGTTTTGTGCGGGAAAGAAGACTCGTGAATGTTTTCCACCAGTCAGAGGAACTCGTTGAAGAGTTTAATTTTTCGTCGATTTTAGAAAAGAAGTTCAATTTTGATTTGCGAATTTCGGAGACTGTTTGGTTGCGTTTGAGCCGAAATTTCGCCCATGACGATGGAGTATTTTTTGTTTTAGCTTTTCGATAAAGCCATTTACGCTGGCGAATTAATTTTCTGATATTATTATGCATCCACGGGGGTTGATTCGGTTGACATGTGATCATCTTGTGTGGGATAAATTTCGTTGCATAGTGTTCAAGTAAGCCAGTCAATTGGGGCACGTGGTCTGGTAGAGGTGATTCAAGCCAAATACTTTCCCAGTTTATATCACTGAGCACGCTGTTAAGCCTATCGTAATCACCTGCACTGAAGCACCAGATTTTTCGTTTGTAAGTATTAAATTTTTTTTTTAGGGTTTTAAGAGACCACGTCACCGGGCAATGGTATCTTGTGAGATCCACAAAGAACGGATCATTCACTTCAACATTATTGATATTGGTAAGTGCTTGGTCATTTACGATAACGAGGTCAAGCAGGGTGTCGGAATTTTCTGTAAAGTACGTCGATTCCTGAACTACTTGCGTGAGATTATATTCACTAAGAAGCTGTTGCATTGGTCCGTTTGGGTGACCATGCTGGTTGTCGTTGAAATCGCCGGTTACAATGATATTTGGTATATTTGTGTTTAATGCTTTGTCTAGTGATGCGGAGATCAGACTCCATACGTCACTAGAAGAGTTAGGTGGTCGATAAATTACACCGAGAAGGATCGGGCCATGCTCAGTAAAAATTTGAACCCATAGACTTTCTAGGGTTTCAATGTTCAGGTCCCATCGGTGTTTGAAGCAGATGTAATTCTTCAAGTAGATGGCAACTCCACCACCTCGTCTACCACGGTCATTTCTCAGCGGCGGGTGAAAGGATGGCAATTCAATGTCAGAGTCGCAATCATTGGCGTCCAACCACGTCTCGGTGAAGGCACAAACATCGTAGGACAACGCCTCACAAGCAATAACGTCAATTTTTGGTCGTAGGCTTTGGATATTAAGGTGGAGGAAGGATATGCCATTGGGAACAGCTGACCTGGTGGAGGTTGTCGTGGCAGAATCAGGTGTGGATGGCCGTGGGTGTTTGTCTGGACTTGGGTTAATCTCAATGTCACCTGCAGCAATGCATAGTTTTAAAAGCCATAAAGCAATACCCACAAGAACATAACAAAGAGGGGCGTAACATTTCGTTCTGATAGCGCTTACCACTGAATGTCTAATTAAAGATAGTGATAAGCTCATTGTCGATGATGCTACCAGATTCGGATAACTGTGTGTACAATTCGGACAACTGGAATTGGAATAAAGTGATCCCATGACACTATTGAGAATGTAAAAGCGTGTCTGCTCGTATCCGATGGTATGCGTTAAAATTAACATAAGTCTAAGACCGTTTAAGCCGTGGCTGCGGAACAAGTAAACCAAGAGGAGTGTTTGTGGATCTAGTTGCTTCTTACCCTGCATGCCACTGCCAGCTATAGTGGCGAAAGAGCCCACTCGCATTCGGTAGCTAGTTATGTCACACATCGAGTGAATTTCGGAAATTGTGAAGAAATGTAGTGGGTCCAATCATCCGCACAGGATGGCATACTCTGGTCAATTTTTCTTGGGTCATATCAGTGGAGAGAACAGAACTAGAAAGTGAGAATAGAAATTCAATCAAGAATGAGAACAATATATTTACATGTACAAGAAGTAATGGTGTTGAGACACAAAACGAGTTCATGTTAGGAACACGCTTTCCAGCAACTGGTGTATTCAACCTTGGGGTACTGGTAGTGTATGATTCTTGGGACTAATTTTCGTTCGCATTTTTCAAGTAGTTCGCTAAGTTTGTTTTGTAGAAAAATACTAGGAATAATAGTGGGTGCACGCATATCAACATGAGGCTCCAAGCATCGGCCCATGATGCCATGGCATCCCATGTAAGTTGTCTGGTGTAAGGTTGTGAGAGTTCATTTTATTCTCCCACTTTATGTTTTCTGGTGTGAGGTTGTGAGAGTTCATTTTATTCCTCCCACTTTATGTTTTCTGGTATGAGGTTGTGAGAGTTCATTTTATTCCTCCCACTTTATGTTGTCTGGTGTGAGGTTGTGAGAGTTCATTTTATTCCTCCCACTTTATGTTTTCTGGTATGAGGTTGTGAGAGTTCATTTTATTCCTCCCACTTTATGTTTTCTGGTATGAGGTTGTGAGAGTTCATTTTATTCCTCCCACTTTATGTTGTCTGGTGTAAGGTTGTGAGAGTTCATTTACATTTTATTCCCCCACTTTATGTTGTCTGGTGTAAGGTTGTGAGAGTTCATTTTATTCCTCCCACTTTATGTTGTCTGGTGTAAGGTTGTGAAAGTTCATTTTATTCTCCCACTTTATGTTGTCTGGTGTAAGACTGTAAGAGTTCATTTTATTCCCCCACTTTATGTTGTCTGGTGTAAGGTTGTGAGAGTTCATTTACATTTTATTCCCCCACTTTATGTTGTCTGGTGTAAGGTTGTGAAAGTTCATTTTATTCTCCCACTTTATGTTGTCTGGTGTAAGACTGTAAGAGTTCATTTTATTCCCCCACTTTATGTTGTCTGGTGTAAGGTTGTGAGAGTTCATTTTATTCCTCCCACTTTATGTTGTCTGGTGTAAGGTTGTGAGAGTTCATTTACATTTTATTCCCCCACTTTATGTTGTCTGGTGTAAGGTTGTGAGAGTTCATTTTATTCCCCCACTTTATGTTGTCTGGTGTAAGGTTGTGAAAGTTCATTTTATTCCCCCACTTTATGTTGTCTGGTGTGAGGTTGTGAGAGTTCATTTTATTCCCCCACTTTATGTATGTATGTATGTGTGTGTGTGTGTGTGTCTGTCTGTCTGTCTGTCTGTCTGTCTGTCTGTCTGTCTGTCTGTCTGTCTGTCCGCTATAGAAATGAATATGGGGCCACCCGAGTGTCCAAAATGGGTCTACTAGGAGTACTTTTTTGTGGCGGAGGTCATTGTCAGGTTTAAAAAAGTGTGTGGGGTGGGGGTGGGGGTGTAGGGGGGCACCAAAAGTTATGACCAAAATCTATTTTACTGATATATGTCTTCAAAGGAGTCTACTAGGGGTAATTCTTTACCAGGAATCAAATGGTGAGGTTTAAAAAAGTGCTGGGGTGGGGTGGGGGTGTAGAGGGGTATCACTGATATAGGTCTTCAAAGGGGTCTACCAAGGGTAATTTTTTACCAGGAATCTAATGGTGAGGTTTAAAAAAGTGCCTGAGTGGGGTGGGGTGGGGGTGTAGAGGGGCACCAACAGTTATAATACTCTCCTCAGCCCAATCAACCCTGGGTAACCCTGCTAGTTAACTATAATAAAATGCCTCAAGAAATATAAGGATAAAGGTACATAAATCAGGGGTTTTGGGCATGTTTGGTCTCTGGAATTAAAGCCACATATCTCCTTCTGTGTCAAGCCACTGCTGTATAGTTCTAGAGAGAAAAGACAGAATATTTAGCACATATTTAAACTGTAACTGTATTTTTAAGATACAATGCACACATATATCTCGTGCTATTTTCAAAGCATTTCCTATAAACAAGATAAAAATTCCTAATTGAACACTTATTTTTTTTCTCAGGGAACATTTTTATTGATTATGAACTTCCATTAGTGTAAATTATCCTTATCTTTTGTGAAAGGAGAAGCTCGCTATTTGGTATCATAAGGCACTGCTTCCATGTGGAGTTCTTGTTAGTGTAATTAACTGTAAACTCTTCAAGGTCAGGTGACTCAGGTCTGACTTCTTTAGGGCATCTTATCTGCATCTTGTTGCTTTACCTTTTTCAAGGTACAAAGACAGACATAGTTTTTCGCTACCAAAGTCACAATATAAATTTGTTTTTTGTTCTCTTCAGGAAGTATTATTATTTATAGATATTTTTCATTTTCTTATATGTGAGTTAACACGACTCTTGTGATGCCTAAGTGAACAAGACTCTCATGGTGCCTGAGTTAAGACTCTCATGGTGCCCTAGTTAACAAGACTTTCATGGTGCCAGAGTTAACAAGATTCTCATTGTGTCCGAGTTTACAAGACTCATTGTGCCCAAGTTAACAAGGCTCTCATGATGCCCAAGTTAACAAGACTCACATGGTGCCCGAGTTAACACGACTCTTGTGATGCCTAAGTGAACAAGACTCTCATGGTGCCTGAGTTAAGACTCTCAAGGTGCCAGAGTTAACAAGACTTTCATGGTGCCACACTTAACAAGACTCATTATGTCCGAGTTAACAAGACTCTCATGATGCCCGAGTCAAAAAGACTCACATGGTGCCGGAGTTAGCAAGACTCAATGGTGCCTGAGTTAACAAGACTCTTGTGGTGCCTAAGTGAACAAGACTCTCATGGCGCCTGCGTTAACAAGGCTCACATGTTGTCTGTGTTAAGACTTTCATGGTGCCTGAGTTAGCAAGACTCACATGGTGCCCGAGTTAACAAGACTCTTGTGATGCCTAAGTGAACAAGACTCTCATGGTGCCTGCTTAACAAGACTCATATGTTGCCTGTGTTAAGACCCTCATGGTGCCTGAGTTAACAAGACTTTCATGGTGCCCGAGTTAACAAGAATTTCATGGTGGCAGAGTAAACAAGACTCTCATGGTGTCCAAGTTAACAATACTCACATGGTGCTCGAGTTAACAAGCCTCACATGGAGCCAGATTTAACAAGACTCTAATGCTGCCTGAGTTAACAAGACTCTCATGGTATCTCGAGTTCACAAGACTCATGATGGCCGAGTTAACAAGAAACAGGACTCACATGGTGCCTGAGTTAACAAGACTCTCAATGTACCTGAGTTAACAAGACTCTGATGGTGACTGAGATAACAAGACTAATATAGTGGCGAAGTTAACAAGACTCACATGGTACCTGAGTTAACAAGTCTCACATGGTGCCTGAGTTAACAAGACTCACTTGACACATAACTTAAGACTCTCATGGTACCTGAGTTAACAAGACTCATGGTGCCTGAGTAAACAAGACTCACACGGTGCATAAGTTAACAAGACTCATGTGAATGAACCTTTCA
The DNA here is from genome assembly GCA_031216915.1 of Pictodentalium vernedei. Classification (NCBI taxonomy): domain Eukaryota; kingdom Metazoa; phylum Mollusca; class Scaphopoda; order Dentaliida; family Dentaliidae; genus Pictodentalium; species Pictodentalium vernedei. Next base: position 334,390,429 of record CM062288.1, on the reverse strand, counting down.
ACATTATAACAGATAATCTGTGCCCAACACTTAACTCATCATGTCTCTGGGTATGGTGATGGGCATAGATCACCTATCACCCCCAATCACCTGTTTCGCATCCAGTTGATCAAGTCATCCATGGAACCCTGGCCTTTCAAGGCTGCCTGGACTTGGGGCGTGGGACTATCGGATCTAGATCGAGTTTTTTTTTCTTGTGTGTGTGTGTGTGTGTGTGTGTGTGTGTGTGTGTGTGTGTGTGTTTTTTGGTTTTCTTTCCTTTCCTCTCTTGTGTGTTTTTTGAATAGTTTTGCTCTTCACCTCATATGGTAGGTTTAACTGCATTTATCAAGTGACGTATACTTGTATATTTAAAAAACAATAAAAACAAAGAAAAGTTAAGACTCATGATGCCCAAGTTAACAAGAGTCACATGGTGACTGAGGTAACAAGACTCTCGTGGTACCTGAGTTAACAAGGCTCACATGGTGCCTGAGTTAACAAGACTTTCATGATGCCTGAGTTAACAAGATGCACATGGTGCATAAGTTAACAAGACTCTCATGGTACCCGAGTTAACAAGACTCATATGGTACCCGAGTTAACAAGACTCAGATGGTACCCAAGTTAACAAGACTCAGATGGTGCCTGAGGTAACAAAACTTGCATGGTGCCTGAGGTAACAAGACTCTTGGTGCCCGAGTTAACAAGACTCACATGGTGCCGGAGTTAGCAAGACTCACATGGTGCCCGAGTTAACAAGACTCGCAGGTTGCCTGAGGTAACAAGACTCGCATGGTGCCTGAGTTAACAAGACTCTCAAGGTGCCCGAGTTAACAAGACTCATGGTGCCCAAGTTAACAAGACTCACATGGTGCCTGACTTAACAAGACACATGGTTCCTGAGTTAACAAGACTCATGGTTCCCCTTTTAACAACACCCATGGTGCCCGAGTTAACAATACTCTCAGGGTGAATGAGTTAACAAGACTCTTATGGTTCCCGATTTAACAAGACTTTCATGGTACCCGAGTTAACAAGACTCAGATGATACCAGAGTTAACAAGACTCAGATGGTGCCTGAGGTAACAAAACTCTCATGGAGCCTGAGGTAACAAGACTCTTGGTGCCCGAGTTAACAAGACTCACATGATGCCTGAGTTAACAAGGCTCTCATGGCACCTGAGTTAACAAGACTCTCATGGTGCCCGGGTTAGCAAAACTCACATGGTGCTTGAGGTAACAAGACTTGCATGGTGCCTGAGTTAACAAGACTCTCATGGTGCCTGACTTAACAAGACTCACATGGTACCTGAGTTAACAAGACTCTCATGGTTCCCATTTTAACAACATCCATGGTGCCCGAGTTAACAAGACTCTCATGGTTCCTGAGTTAAGAAGACTCTCATGGTTCCCGATTTAGCAAGACTCACATGGTGCCTGAGGTAACAAGACTCTCGTGGTACCCGAGTTAACAATGCTCACATGGTGCCTGAGTTAACAAGTCTCTCATGGTGCCTGAGTTAACAAGATGCACATGGTGCATAAGTTAACAAGACTCTCATGGTACCCGAGATAACAAGACACAGATGGTGCCTGAGGTAACAAGACTCTCATGGTGCCTGAGTTAACAAGACTCATGGTTCCCGATTTAACAAGACTCTCATGGTGCCCGAGTTAACAAGACTCCTAGTGCCTGAGTTAACAAGACTCACATGGTACATGAGTTAACAAGACTGTCGTGGTTCCCATTTTAACAACACCCATGGTGCCCGAGTTAACAAGACTCTCATGGTGCCTGAGTTAACAAGACTCTCATGGTTCCCAATTTAACAAGATGCACATGGTGCCTGAGGTAACAAGACTGTCGTGGTACCTAAGTTAAGAATGCTCACATGGTGCCTGAGTTAACAAGACTCTCATGGTGCCTGAGTTAACAAGATGCACATGGTGCATAAGTTAACAAGACCCCCATGGTACCCGAGATAACAAGACACAGATGGTGACTGAGGTAGCAAGACTCTCATGGTGCCTGAGTTAACAGGACTCTCATGGTTCCCTATTTAACAAGACTCTCATGGTGCCCGAGTTAACAAGACTCATGGTGCCTGAGTTAACAAAACGTTTATGGTGCCCGAGTTAACAAGACTCTCCTGGTGCCCAAGTTAACAAGACTCACATGGTGCCTGAGTTAACAAGACTCACATGGTACCTGAGTTAACAAGACTCTCATGGTTCCCATTTTAACAACACCCATGGTGCCCGAGTTAACAAGACTCTCATGGTGCCTGAGTTAAGAAGACTCTCATGTTTCCCAATTTAACAAGATGCACATGGTGCCTGAGGTAACAAGACTCTTGTGGTACCTGAGTTAACAATGCTCACATGGTGCCTGAGTTAACAAGACTCTCATGGTGCCTGAGTTAACAAGATGCACATGGTGCATAAGTTAACAAGACTCTCATGGTACCCAAGATAACAAGATACAGATGGTTGGTGCCTGAGGTAACAAGACTCTCATGGTGCCTGAGGTTACAAGACTCTCATGGTGCCTGGGTTAACAGGACTCTCATGGTTCCCGATTTAACAAGGCTCTCATGGTGCCCGAGTTAACAAGACTCATGGTGCCTGAGTTAACAAAACATTTATGGTGTCTGAGTTAACAAGACTCTCTTGGTGCCCGAGTTAACAAGACTCACATGGTGCCTGAGTTAGCAAGGCTCTCATTGCACCTGAGTTAACAAGACTCTCATGGTGCCCAAGTTAACAAGACTTGCATGGAGCCTGTGCCTGAGTTAACAAGACTCTCATGGTGCCTTAGTTAACAATACTCACATGGTGCCTGAGTTAATGAGACTCACCTGATGCCTGAGTTAACAAGACTCCTGGCACCTGAGTTTCTCATGGGGCCTGAGTTAACAAGACTCACATGGTGCATAAGTTAACAAGACTAATGGTGCCCGAGTTAACAAGACTCACATGTTGCCTGATGTAACAAGACTCTCATGGTCCTCGAGTTAACAAGACACATGGTGCCTGAGTTAACAAGACTCACATGCTGCCTGAGTGAACAAGACTCACATGGTGCCTAAGTTAACAAGACTCACATGGTGCCTGAGTTATCAAGACTCTCATGGTGCCTGATTTAACAAGACTCCTGGTGCCCGAGTTAACAAGACTCACATGGTGCCTGAGTTAACAAGACTCTCATGGTGCCTGAGTTAACAAGACTCACATGCTGCCTGAGTTAACAAGACTCACATGGTGCATAAGTTAACAGGACTCATGGTGCCCAATTTAACAAGACTCACATGGTGCCTGATGTAACAAGACTCTCATGGTCCCCGAGTTAACAAGACTCTTGGTGGCAGAGTTAACAAGACTTGTGGTGCCTGAGGTAAGAAAACCGCGATGGTGCATAAGTTAACAAGACTCTCATGGTGCATAAGTTAACAAGACTCATGGTGCCTGAGTTAAAAAGACTCATGGTGCCCAAGTTAACAAGACTCATGGTGCCTGAATTAACAAGACTCTCATGGTGGCCGCGTTAACAAGACTCTCATGGTGTCTGAGTTAACAAGACTCCCATGATGCATAAGTTAAGACTCTCATGGTACATAAGTTAACAAGACTCTCATGGTGTCTGTGGTAACAAAACACTTATGGTGCATAAGTTAAGAAGACTCCTGTGGTGCCTGAGGTAACAAGACTCTCATGGTGCCCAAGTTAACTAGACCCACATGGTGCCGGAGTTAACAAGACTTTCATGGTGCCTGAGTTAAAAAGGCTCTCGTGGGGCCCCGAACTTAACAAAACTCACATTGTGCCTGCTTGTTAAGAAGTGCGAATCTAGGTAGAGGAGGAGGGAGAACTTCTGTTTTACATAACAGGAATTTCCATCCATTTTCTTCTGTTAATAATTCCAAGTCTTGACAATGGAAGATTCCCAAGAAATGATGTAAAAGATTGGAATTATCAACAAGAAGAAACATAACAAATATTTTTTTGTGCTTAACCAACAACATATTTCAACTGGTATTGTATGTACCTCAAAGACAAGATATTTCTGAAGAGTTTTTTCAAAAACAGGACAAATTGATGTGCAGAATATAGCACTATTTATATCCAATTTTCTATGGAGTCTCACGGACACCCACCGTTGGGAGGCACAGATTTCCCAAGTCTCCCAGACACCCATCCATGGGAGGCACAAATTTCCCAAGTCTCCCAGATACCCACCATTTGGAGGTACAAATTTCCCAATTCTGGACACCCTCCCTTGGTGGGAGTCTCCTGGACACACACCCATGGAGGGAATCTCCCAGACACCCACCCTTGGAGGGAGTCTCCTGGACACCCACACTTGGGAGGCAGACATTTTCCAAGTCTTACGGACACCCACCCTTAGGAGGCATAAATGTTCCAACCAAGTGTTTTGCTTGCTGAAGGCTATGATGGTACCACTGTTGAAAATGTTTACTTCCCCATCCCCCATCCTAGCTTTGGCCTTGTAGGATGATGCTAGATTAAATAAATTTTTAGTCAGAAATTTTTCGTATAGATTTATGTTGTAATTTATTGGAGTGTGCATTGAGAACTCTTATGTTCATCTGTCTGTCCATACAAACATTTTGTTTATCAATATGTGCCGTTAAACTTGAATGTCTTTGGTAAAATGATAAAACAATTTGTGGTAAAGGCTATCAATATAGGGTGTGTCTTATATTTAAGGAATAGTGCATGGCTTGGAGTTGACTACGCCCATATAGTGCCCAGTGAGGTGGTGTAGTTCCCGCAGCGAAGCGGAGGAAACTACACCACCTCACTGGGCACTATATGGGCGTAGTCAACGACAAGACATGCACTAATCCTTATATTATATCGAACACCCATCAAGAAAAACATCTGTCCGATTTGTTAATCTATTACCAAGGTAGCAGCCCTACCAACCAGCATTATAAGGCAATAATGGGTTTAGTACATCACACCCAGACCATCTCCACAACATATTAAAGAAGGAACGGAGAGATAACTAACACTTTACTATCCAAAATAAAACAATGAAATTAATAACATGAAAATGTCAGGAAAACATTAAACTATCAACTGGATTCGAACTCAATGGGTAAAGTAGAATAATGTAAATAAACACATGAAACCGATCAACCAATCATGTGGCACATAACTGGTTAACACGAGATATCATACAACAGAATCAACGTCTCACATATGGTGGTATTAACAGAGCTTGTGAGGCACTATAGAAATTCCATTATTCATGGCACTAAAGTTTTATTAACGTTCACCCCATTGAATGTGTTATGGGTACTTCCTCTGATGTACTAGCACATTTTAATTATTGCAAATATTTACAACACAATTGCTGAAATTGAATTTTGGGGCACAGTACTGCATTTTGTTGCATATTTCTTTTGATTGGGAGCGCGGTGGCTCAGTAGGTAGAGGTGCTGGCTGCAAGCCGAGAGGTCCTCGGTTCGAATCCCACCTGCTGCAACCGTGTTGTGTTCTTGGTCAAGACACTTCATCTCCATTGCCCGCGTGGGGGCACGATGACGCCGTGTACTAAGGCGTACTGCACGTCGATGGTGCGCATGTCTTCAACCAATCTAACCCTGCCTGTGCTGCAGTGCAGAGTTACGATGTTGGGGAGCTGGCAGCTGTTCGTCGTTGCTCGGTGGTTCTCTCCGGGTACTCCGGCTTCCTCCACCCATAAAACTGTCACGGTCATGATTAGCCATTCTGCATAAATATGTGATCTTAATCATCAATAAATGAATAAATAAATTTCTTTTGATTGCTTTCGAATGTCAATTGATGTTGAGTTTTTTGAACACTCAATTTCCTCCAACGCACTTATCAGATCGTCGTCATCAATATCGGTATCTAATAATTCGGGTGCTGATACTGTGGAATTTGCTGACTGGAAAGAGAGTTGCGTTGTTGTTTTCTCAACAGCATTCCTCGCTGCAGACATTTCTGAATGTTCAGCATCTGCATTATCGACCATGGAACTCAAGCTCTCTGACATACCTCGTTTGAAATCAGCTCTTGTGTCCGAAACGTAACTTGACAATGATTTTTCATTTCTGTGTCCCGATAAAGAAATAATATCGCGATCTTTGAATCCACAATCATTAAGAATTGTTATGGTCGTAGCACGCACACAGTGGTTGGTATATGTATCAGAAAGACCAACTTGTTTAGACATTTTTACCATGAACTCTCCTGTGGAATTTTTTCCCATTGCCCTTTGCTCAAACCAACTTTCGTCATTCTCGTGGTATGAATTTTTGGGAATTTGAAAGAACGCATCACACTCATGGTTTCGTTTCATAAGATATCGTTGAAAACTATTAACAGGGCACATTTTTGTGCCAGTTTCATACATTCTAGGTCCATCACCTTCATCCTCATTCGTTACACCTGTGTGATTTGTTGTTCGCTCAGAAGTAGTTTTCAGGATGTATTTTCTTCCAGTGTCATCAGTTTTAACTACAAAATCACAAGCTTTAATTTCTCGAATGTTTTCTCTCCCTCTCCGACAAAAGTAAAATAAAAGCTCAAACACACACCCCAAATTTCTATTTTCCAAACCGCGAGGCCGATTTGAACCAAATTTTACGTGAGTGCTTATTGGGTCATAAGTACCTAATTTATGCAGAAATTTTTTTTCCCATAGCCCCGTGGGAACCACAGGAGCTAAAAATAGAAAAAAATTAAAACGCCCATATCTCCAAAACTACACGGCACTGAGAATTCTTATTTGTTGTGAAGCTTCCTTAGGACCAACAGAATGGAATAGTAAAAAAAAATTGCCATCGGTTTTAACATGGGGTACTTTTTGGGGACTTTGAAAAAGTGCTGAGTCAGCATTTTTTAACACTGTGGCTAATGGGAAAAACATAAGACTACTTTTCTCCGAAACCACCGCTCCAAAAGCTTTCAAATTTCACATATAACATCTTTGGAAGATTGTTTCACATGTTTATTGAAATCAATTGCCTGGGTCGATATTTGGGCTCTCTATGAGAGCCCAAATGTTTAAATTAGTGCAGTATGAGGAGTATTTTTTAAAAATCTTCTTCTTCAGATCTACCAATAAGAATCTTTTGATATTTGGTATGCAGCATCCTTAGGGGGGGTGAGATTCAAGTTTGTTGAAGCCAAGTCCCTAGGTTCATATTTAGGCTGAAAATTTGGGGTCCCGTTGCAGACTTAGAAATTTTGGACCAAAATCCGAAAAAAATTTTTTTTTGTTTTTTTCTGCATTTTGGTCAATTTTAAGACAAAAAAATTTTTTTTTTCCCCTGAAAATTTGGGGTCCGGGTGGGACTTAGAAAATTTTGGACCAAAATCCAGAATTTTTTTTTTTTGTTGTTTTTTTATGCATTTCTGTCAATTTTAAGACAAAACAAAAAAAAAAAAATTTTCCCCGGAAAATCTGAAAATTTGGGGTCCGGGTGGGACTTAGAAAATTTTGGACCAAAATCTGAAAAAAAATTTTTTTGTTTTTTTCTGCGTTTTGGTCAATTTTAAGACAAAAAAATTTTTGGGGGTTTTTTACGAAAATTTGGGGTCCAGTGGAACTTCGAAAATTTTGGACCAAAATCCATAATTTTTTTTCGGTTTTTTCTGCATTTTGGTCAATTTTAAGACAAAAAAAAAAAATTTTTCCCCTGAAAATTTGGGGTCCGGGTTGGACTTAGAAAATTTTGGACCAAAATCCGGAAATTTTTTTTGGTTGTTTTTTTATGCATTTCTGTCAATTTTAAGACAAAATTTTTTTTTTTTTTTCCCCTGAAAATTTGGGGTCTGGGTGGGACTTAGAAAATTTTGGACCAAAATCCGGAAATTTTTGTTTTTTATGTTTTTTATGCATTTCTCTCAATTTTAAGACAAAAAAAATTTTTTTTTTTTCCCCTGAAAATTTGGGGTCCGGGTGGAACTTCGAAAATTTTGGACCAAAATCTATAATTTTTTTTTTTGTTTTTTCTGCGTTTTGGTCAATTTTAAGACAAAAAAAAAAAATTTTTTCCCCTGAAAATTTGGGGTCCGGGTTGGACTTAGAAAATTTTGGACCAAAATCCGGAATTTTTTTTTTTGTTTTTTATGTGTTTCTGTCAATTTTAAGACAAAAAAAAATTTATTTTTTTTTACACCAAAAATTTGGGGTCTGGGTCGGACTTCGAAAATTTTGGACCAGAATCCGGAAATTTTTGTTTTTGTTTTTTATGCATTTCGGTCAGTTTTAAGACAAAACAAAAAAAATTTTTTTTTACCATGAATATTTGGGGTCTGGGCGGGACTTCGAAAATTTTGGACCAAAATCCATAATTATTTTTTTTTTTGTTTTTCATGCGTTTCTGTCAATTTTAAGACAAAAAAACATTTTTTTTTTTACACCAAAAATTTGGGGTCTGGGTGGGACTTAGAAAATTTTGGACCAAAATCCGGAAATTAGTTTTATCGTTTTTTATGCGTTTTAAGAAGAAGAAAAAAATTTAGGCTGAAAGTATTTTGTTTGGGAAAAAAATCTGTTTTTTATTTTATCTCAATTTTGGGACGTAAAGGTGCAGGAACTGAAAATAGAAGGAAAATCCTGTGTATTGTGTGGGCACAATCGCTTCATCTTATTAGTATATGCTTTTCTTTGGAGGGGCGTATGCAGCTTATTCAAGTCAAGTCCCTGGTTTGATATTTAGACTACCATGTCAGGTGAGCACCCTCAGGCCCCCTGGGGCCTCTTGTTTTCAGTTTAGTGACGGAATGTCGTGTGGCACTGTCCTTTTCTACCATGAGATATTCTAGGCTGAAAGTTTTTTTACATTTTTACAAAATGAAAATTTGGATGAATTTGTCAATTTGGTATACCAGTTGTGTTAATAATTTTCCTGTAATTTTCATGACAAGGCGAATAGTAATTTCTTTGTTCTTTGTTTTTAATCATACATGCCGAAAATTCAAATGATACAATTATATTCAATTGGTTTTAATTAGGAAGATGTTCCTGATAGGCCTGCATCAATGAAACAGTCAGATGTGAGAGAATCCGTACTCATGTCTTGCAGACAAAACCAATAGCTAACAGTTTGTTTGATAAAAGAGAGATCCAGGTTGTAGGCACCTAATTCGCCTCAATTTTGGATATAAGGTCATACTTGTTTTTATAGTATTTTTAGCTCACCTGAGCGAAGCTCAAGGTGAGCTTTACTAATCGCTTTCCGTCCGTCCGTCCGGCGTAAACTTTACAAAACCAACTTCTCCGAAAGAAACCACTGGCCCAATATTTTTCAAATGTTGAGTAAATGTTTATTACCTAATGTCAATTCAGATTTGTTCAAATGAAAGTTGCCCCTCCTCCTGGGTGGGGCCACGCCCCCAAGGGACACCAAAATCTTTGAAAATCTTCTTCTCATGAACCAGCAGTAGCAGAGACTTGATATGTGGTATGCAGCTTCCTTTTGAGGTGTAAAATCAAGTTTGTTCAAGAGAAGTTTGTCGGGCATTATTTGCCGTCATTATGGGAGGGGCAAAAATTTTGGCCACGCCTAAAATTTCTATTTTCTGAACCATGAGGTCGATTTGAACCAAATTTGATATGAGATGATAATGGGTCATAAGTAGTTGATTGATGCCCAAAAAAATTTTCTCATTGCTCCGTGGGAACCTCGGGAGCTAAAAATAGGAAAAACCTTAAAACTGCCATATCTCCAAAACTACACGGCACAGAGAATTCTTATTTTGTATAAAGCTTACTTTTCTCGAGTAGAATAGACTGGTTAAAAAAAAATCGCTATCGGTTTGATCACAAGGTACTTTTTTCAGGACTTTGAAAAAGTGCTGAGTCAGCACTTTTTAACACTGTAGGCAATGGGAAAAACATTAAAAAATCTTCTTCTCCAGAGCCAGCAAGCAGAATCTTCTGATATTTGGTATGCAACATTGTAGGGTGGATCTGATTCAAGTTTCTTCAAATCGGCCCCCTGGGTTCATATTTGGGCTCAGTATAGGAGCCCGATTTCGAACTTGGTGCATTTCAGGCAAATTTCTTAAAAAATCTTCTTCTCCAGATCCAGCAGGCACAATCTTTTGATATTTGTTACGCAACATTGTGGGGTGGATCTGATTCAAGTTTGTTCAGATCGGCTCCCTAAATTCATATTTGGGCTCACTATAGAAGCTCGAATTCGAACTTAGTGCATTTCAGGTAAATTTCTTAAAAAATCTTCTTCTCCAGATCCAGCAGGCAGAATCTTTTGAGATTTGGAATGCAACATTGTGGGGTGAATCTGATTCAACTTTGTTCAAATCGGCTCCCTAGATTAATATTTGGGCTCACTATAGAAGCTCGAATTCGAACTTAGTGCATTTCAGGCAAATTTCTTAAAAAATCTTCTTCTCCAGATCCAGCAGGCAGAATCTTTTGATATTTGGAATGCAACATTGTGGGGTGGATCTGATTCAAGTTTGTTCAAGTCGGCTCCCTAGATTAATATTTGGGCTCACTATAAAAGCTCGAATTCGAACTTAGTGCATTTCAGGCAAATTTCTTAAAAAATCTTCTTCTCCAGATCCAGCAGGCAGAATCTTTTGATATTTGGTATGCAACATTGTGGGGGTGGATCTGATTCAAGTTTATTCAAATCAGCCCCCTGGATTCATATTTGGGCTCACTATAGAAGCTCGAATTCGAACTTAGTGCATTTCAGGCAAATTTCTTAAAAATCTTCTTCTCCAGATCCAGCAGGCAGAATCTTTTGATATTTGGTATGCAACATTGTGGGGTGGATCTGATTCAAGTTTGTTCAAATCGGCCCCCTGGGTTTATATTTGGGCTCAGTATAGGAGCCCAAATTTGAACTTATTGCATTTCAGGCATATTTCTTTGAAAATCTTCTTCTCAAGATTCAGCAGGCAGAATCTTTTGATATTGGGTATGCACCATGCTTAGGGGGGTGAGATTCAAATTTGTTCAAGCCAAGTCCCTGGGTTCATATTTGGGCTCACTGTGGTAGCCCGAATTATAACTTAGTTCAAAATGAGGAATTTTCTTTAAAAATCTTCTTCAGAATGTTTTGATATTTGGTATGCAGCATCCTTAGGGGGTGAGATTCAAGTTTGTGCAAGCCATGTCCCTAGGTCCATATTTGGACTCACTGTGGGAGCTCGAAGTGTAACTTAGTTCAAAATAATGAATTTTCTTTAAAAAATCTTCTTCTTCAGATCCAGCAGTTGGAATGTTTTGATATTTGGTGTGCAGCATCCTTGGGGGGGCGGGGGGGGGGGGGGGGGGGGAGATTCAAGTTTGTTAAAGCCAAGTCCCTGAGTTCATATATGGGCTCCCTGTGGGGGCTTGAATTATAACTTAGTTTAATATGAGGAATATTCTTTAAAAATCTTTTTTTTTTAGATCCACTGGTTAGAATCTTTGGATATTTGGTATAAGCTTTTATTAGGAGGAGCAGATGCAACTTGTTGAAATCAATTCTCTGGGTTGATATTTAGGCTACCATGTCAGGTGAGCGCCCTCAGGCCCCTTGGGGCCTCTTGTTTATTTTAATTCCTGGTAAATGTACAGCTGAGAAAGATTAAAGTTATCAAAATCCCAAACCTCTCACAGCTATAGGTATCAAGGTGTCAAAAAACTTTATAACTTGATTGGTTTTCAGTTCCTGAAATTTATCCATCAGTTGTCTAGCCAGACTAATAAAAGTATTTGTCTATTTTTATGGCAGTGGTCTAGCCAGACTAAGCCAGGTATTGGTCCATTTTTTTAGCAGTCTAGCCAGACTAAGACAAGTAATTGTCCATCTTTATAGCAGTGGTCTAGCTAGACTAAGCCAAGTATTTGTCAATCTTTATAGCAGTTGTCTAGCCAGACTAAGCCAAGTATTTGTCCATATTTATAGCAATGGTTTAGCCAGACTAAACCAAGTATTTGTCCATCTTTATAGCAGTCGTCTAGCCAGACTAAGCCAAGTATTTGTTCATCTTTATAGCAGTCGTCGAGCCAGGCTACGCAAAGCATTTGTCCATCTCTATAGCAGTGGTCTAGCCAGACTAATTGAAGTATTTGTCCGTTTTTATAGCAGATGTCTAGCCAGACTACGTGAAGCAGTTGTCGATCTTTATAGCAGTGGTACAGCCAGACTACATGATGTATTCGTCCACCTTTATAGCAGTGGTCTAGCCAGTCTAAGCAAAGTATTTGTCCATTTTTATAGCAGTGGTCTAGCCAGACTAAGCCAAGTATTTGTCCATTTTTATAGCAGTCTAGCCAGACTAAGCCAAGTATTTGTCCATCTTTATAGCAGTCGTCTAGCCAGACTATGTGAAGTATTTGTCTATTTTTATAGCAGTCATATTTCCAGACTAAGTGAAGTATTTGTCCATCTTTATAGCAGTGGTCTATCCAGACTAATCCAAGTAATTGTCCATCTTTATAGCAGTCGTCTAGCCAGAGTATGCAAAGTATTTGTCCATTTTTATAGCAGTCGTCTAGCCAGACTAAGCCAAGTATTTGTCCCTCTTTATAGCAGTCATCTATCCAGACTAAGCGAAGTATTCATCCATCTTCATAGCAGTCAACTAGCCAGACTAAACAAAGTATTTGTCCATCTTTATAGCAGTCATCTGGCCCGACTAAATGAAGAGCCAGTGACAGTGGAAAAATATTTTATTTTCTTACTATATTTTGTCTGGAACCTAGTTGTGAGCATTCGTTGCCATAGTGCCTTGTAACAAGAACATACATGTGAGCAAAATGTTTTCATTCTCAGTATTAATTCACAAATCAAGAATATCAACCAAGCCTATCAGTGAGGTTACCTATAGAATATCAAACAAGCCTATCAAAGAGATTTTCTATGGAATATCAAACAAGCCTATAAGTGAGTTTGTCTACAATATCAACCAGGCCTATCAGTGAGATTATCTATAGAATATCAAACAAGTCTAACAAAGAGATTAACTATGGAATATCAAAACAAACCTATCAGTGAGATTGTCTACAATATCAAGCAAGCCTATCAAGAGATCTATAGAATATCAAACAAGCCTATCAAAGAGATAATGGAATATCAAACAAGCCTATCAGTGAGATTGTCCACAATATTAACCAAGCCTATTAGTGAGATTATCTATAGAATATCAAACAAGCCTATCAAAGAGTATCTATGGAATATCAAACAAGCCTCTCAGTGAAATTGTCTGCAATATCAACCATGCCTATCAGAGAGATTATCTATAGAATATCGAAGAAGCCTATTATCTATAGAATATCAGCCATGCCTGTCAATGAGACTATCTATAGAATATCAACAAAGCCTATCAAAAAGCTTATTTATAGAATATCAACCATGCCTATCAGTGAGATTATCTATAGAATATCAACCATGCCTATCGGTGAGATATCTATAGGATATCAGCCATGTCTGTCAGTGAGATTATAGAATATCAACCATGCCTATCGTTGAGATATCTATAGGATATCAGCCATGTCTGTCAGTGAGATTATGTATAGAATATCAACAAAGCCTGTCAATGAGATTATCTATAGAATATCAACCATGTCTATCGGTGAGATATCTATAGCATATCAGCTATGCCTATCAGTGAGATTATCTATATATATCAACCATGCCTATCAATGAGATTATCTATAGAATATCAACCATGCCTATTGATGAGATATCTATGGGATATCAGCCATGCCTATAAGTGAGATTATGTATATCAACCATGCCTATGAATGAGATTATAGAATATCAAACATGCCTCTCAATGAGATTATCTATTTAATTTTAACCATGCCTATCAGTGAGATATCTATAGTATATCAGCTATGCCTATCAGTGGGATTATATATATCAACCATGCCTATCAATGAGATTATTTATAGAATATCAAACATGCCTATCAATGAGATTATCTGTAGAATATCAACCATGCCTTCAATGAGATTATTTATAGAATATCAACCATGCCTATCAAAGTGATTATAACTATCAATCATGCCTATCATTGAGATTGTCAGTAGAATATCAAGCCTATGATAGTATCAATGTGATCATCTATAAAATATCAACCAAGCCTATCAGTGAGATTATCTATAGAATATCAAACATGCCTATCAGTGAGATTATCTATAGAATATCAACCAAGCCTACCAGTGAGATTATCTATAGAATATCAAACATGCCTGTCAGTGAGATTATCTATAGTATATCAAACAAGCCTATCAGTGAGATTATCTATAGAATACCAACCATGTCTATTGGTGAGATTATCTATAGAATGTCAACCAAGCCACAAAAAAGCTTATCTATAGATTATAAACCATGCCTATCAGTGAGATTATCTATAGAATATCAAACATGCCTATCAGTGAGATTATCTATAGAATATCAGCCATGTCTGTCAGTGAGATTATGTATAGAATATCAACCATGCTTATCAGTGAGATTATCGATAGAATATCAACCAAGCCTATTAATGAGATTATGTATAGAATGTCAACCAAGTCTATTGGTGAGATTATCTATAGAATGTCAACCAAGCCATTAAAAAGCTTATCTATAGAATATAAAGCATGCCCATCAATGAGATTATCTACAGAATATCAACCATATCTCAGTGAGATTATGTATAGAATATCAACCATGCTTATCAGTGGGATTATCTATAGAATATCAGCCATGTCTGTCAGTGAGATTATCTGTAGAATATCAACCATGTCTGAGTGAGATTATCTATAGAATAGCAACCATGCTTATCAGTGAGATTATCTATAGAATATCAGCCATGTCTGTCAGTGAGATTATCTATAGAATATCAACCATGTCAGTGAGATTATCTATAGAATATAAACCATGCCTATCAATGAGATTATCTATAAAATATCAACCATGTCTCAGTGAGATTATCTATAGAATATCAACCAAGCCTGTCAATGAGATTATCTATAGAATATCAACAAAGCCTAGCAATGAGATTATCTATAGAATATCAACCATGTCTCAGTGAGATTATCTAGAATATCAACCATGTCTCAATGAGATTATCTAGAGAATATCAATCATGTCTCAGTGAGATTATCCATAGAATATCAACCATGTCTCAATGAGATTATCTATAGAATATCAACCATGTCTCAGTGAGATTATCTATAGAATATCAACCATGTCTCAGTGAGATTATCTATAGAATATCAACCATGTCTCAGTGAGATTATCTATAGAATATCAACCAAGCCTGTCAATGAGATTATCTATAGAATATCAACAAAGCCTATCAATGAGATTATCTATAGAATATCAACAAAGCCTATCAATGAGATTATCTATAGAATATTAACAAAGCCTATCAATGAGATTATCTATAGAATATCAACCATGTCTCAGTGAGATTATCTATAGAATATCAACCATGCTTATCAGTGAGATTATCTATAGAATATCAGCCATGTCTGTCAGTGAGATTATCTATAGAATATCAACCATGCCTATTAATGAGATTATAGAGTATCAACCATGTCTCAATGAGATTATCTATAGAATATCAACCGTGCCTATCAATGAGATTATCTATAGAATATCAACAAAGCCTATCAAGGAGATTATCTATAGAATATCAACCATGTCTCAGTGAGATTATCTATAGAATATCAACAAAGCCTGTCAATGAGATTATCTATAGAATATCAACAAAGCCTGTCAATGAGTTTATCTATAGAATATTAACAAAGCCTGTCAATGAGATTATCTATAGAATATAAACCATGTCTCAGTGAGATTATCTGTAGAATATCAACCATGCTTATCAGTGAGATTATCTATAGAATATCAGCCATGTCTGTCAGTGAGATTATCTATAGAATATCAACCATGTCTCGGTGAGATTATCTATAGAATATCAACAAAGTCTATCAATGAGATTATCTATAGAATATCAACAAAGCCTATCAATGAGATTATCTATAGAATATCAATCATGTCTCAGTGAAATTATCTATAGAATATCAACCATGCTTATCAGTGAGATTATAGAATATCAGCCATGTCTGTCAGTGAGATTATCTATAGAATATCAACCATGTCTCAGTGAGATTATCTATAGAATATCAACAAAGCCTGTCAATGAGATTATCTATAGAATATCAACAAAGCCTATCAATGAGGTTATCTATAGAATATCAACCATGTCTCAGTGAGATTATCTATAGAATATCAACCATGTCTCAAAGAGATTATCTATAGAATATCAACCAAGCCTGTCAATGAGATTATCTATAGAATATCAACCATGTCTCAGTGAGATTATCTATAGAATATAAACCATGCCTATCAATGAGATTATCTATAGAATATCAACCATGTCTCAGTGAGATTATCTGTAGAATATCAACCATGTCTCAATGAGATTATCTATAGAATATCTAAGGCTATCGAGGAGATTATAGAATTTTAAACAAGCCTTTCAATGAGACTTTCTTTTGAATATCAATAAAGCCTATCAGAATAAAAGATCTTACCAATTTCTTTTTCTTCGGATATTAACTTGTGTTGAGCAGCTGTGATGAAAACAACTGTCCTGACATCACATTGTAACACTATAATTGGTAAATTACCTGTTAAAGTTTACAAAGGGTAGAGTAATTCACACAGCTAAAAAGTCACATTCATGTGTACTAAAATTGTATCAAATTCTGGTTGTGTTACCATTCTAATTATTGATTTTATTTTCAGTCTATATATGTTTCCACTCATTCCTGCTTGGCCAAGTGGGCACACATGATTTTATTTTCAGTCTATATATGTATATTTCCACTCATTCCTGATTGGCCAAGTGGGCACACATGATTTTATTTTCAGTCTATATATATATGTTTCCACTCATTCCTGATTGGCCAAGTGGGCACACATGATTTTATTTTCAGTCTATATATATATGTTTCCACTCATTCCTGATTGGCCAAGTGGGCACACATGATTTTATTTTCAGTCTATATATATATGTTTCCACTCATTCCTGATTGGCCAAGTGGGCACACATGATTTTATTTTCAGTCTATATATATATGTTTCCACTCATTCCTGATTGGCCAAGTGGGCACACATGATTTTATTTTCAGTCTATATATATATTTTTCCACTCATTCCTGATTGGCCAAGTGGGCACACATGATTTTATTTTCAGTCTATATATATATGTTTCCATTCATTCCTGATTGGCCAAGTGGGCACACATGATTTTATTTTCAGTCTATATATATATGTTTCCACTCATTCCTGATTGGCCAAGTGGGCACACATGATTTTATTTTCAGTCTATATATATATGTTTCCATTCATTCCTGATTGGCCAAGTGGGCACACATGATTTTATTTTCAGTCTATATATATATGTTTCCATTCATTCCTGATTGGCCAAGTGGGCACACATGATTTTATTTTCAGTCTATATATATATGTTTCCACTCATTCCTGATTGGCCAAGTGGGAGCACATAATTTTATTTTCAGTCTATATATGTTTCCACTCATTCCTGATTGGCCAAGTGGGAGCACATACTTTTATTTTCAGTCTATATATATATGTTTCCACTCATTCCTGATTGGCCAAGTGGGAGCACATACTTTTATTTTCAGTCTATATATATATGTTTTCACTCATTCCTGATTGGCCAAGTGGGCACAGATGATTTTATTTTCAGTCTATATATATGTTTCCACTCATTCCTGATTGGCCAAGTGCACGTGGGTGCACATGTTTTATTTTCAGTCTGTATTTTTGTTTCCCCTCATTCCTCATTGGCCAAGTGGGAGCACATAGATGTTACTCAAGCCTTAAGCTAATGTTGGTGCTAGGTTAGTAAATTAGAGAATCTGACAGTTACTGTCCTTTTCTTGGTGGTTCTCTTGGGTTATTTTGGCTTTACCTCCACTCATAAAACTGTCTTGACCTTGAACCCTGGCTGTTAAAGGTGTCATTGATGTGACAAACATATTTATTTCAAGTTTATGATTATTCTTTGTCTCGGTTTTATGAAAAGACATGAATTGAAAAATGATGCTGTGTCATTGATCATTATCATTAAAGCTCTATCCCACATCATTTACAACACTCACAGAATTTGTACAATTCCTTATAGTGTGCTAATGGCAGACTACATAAACAGGGATATCACTGTGAAGGTGTCAGATTATAGCTGCGAAACTGTAACATCTTTTTGGAAAAAAAATAAGATTATGGATATTAGAGCAATATATTTATGTGCTTGAGAGGAACATCGGTATTGAAGGCTAAGACTTTTCCAAGGGTTTCCATGCTATATATATCTGCTTGAGATGAACATTTGTATTGAAGGTTGATAAGATAAAGACTTTTACATGGGTTTCCCATCCTTTGATGTAAGATAAAAATTGATACATTTGCTTTATAGTTTGGGTTTATAAGTATCACATAAGAAAATTCTATTTCAGGAAGAAATACAGATTTAGCTATTCATCTATTTGTACTATCAATCTTGGAGATACTTCATTAAAGTATTAACCGATTAAGTAGAGAATAAATAAATTTGGAAAGACTGTTAATGTGTTTCAGTCTTTTACAGACTCACTACTAAAATACTACCAGATTATGTTCTCAATAAATAAACTTAGAATTGTGTTTTGGTCTCATGCAGACTCATTACTAAAAGTATTAACCGATTATGTACAGAATAAATAAACTTAGAATGACCATTAATGTTTTAGTCTTACAGATGCGTCACAAAAGTATGAACCAATTATGTACAAAATAAATAAATTCGGAGTTATCATTGATGTGTTTCAGTCTTAATAAAATATCTTGCCTCATTTGACTGAAAAAAAAAATGTCTTGTGTGTTATACCACGTTTTTATCAAAGTGCCTGCTCAGCAACATATTTCTCACATTCAAACAATATCTGTCTAATTTACTATTATTATTATTCCAAAACAGGAATAGGTTTATAGAATAGGCAGTGTGTTTATAGAATAGGCAGTGTTTATAGAATAGGCAGTGTGTTTATAGAATAGGCAGTGTTTATAGAATAGGCAGTGTGTTTATAAAATAGACAGTGTTTATAGAATAGCCAGTGTGTTTATAGAATAGGCAGTGTTTATAGAATAGCCAGTGTGTTTATAGAATAGGCAGTGTTTATAGAATAGCCAGTGTGTTTATAGAATAGGCAGTGTTTATAGAATAGGCAGTGTGTTTATAAAATAGGCAGTGTTTATAGAATAGGCAGTGTGTTTATAAAATAGACAGTGTTTATAGAATAGGTAGTGTTTATAGAAGAGGCAGTGTGTTTATAGAATAGGCAGTGTTTATAGAATAGGCAGTGTTTATAGAATAGGCAGTGTTTATAGAATAGGCAGTGTTTATAAGGCTTTGTGTTTATATAATAGGCAGTGTTTATAGAATAGGCAGTCTGTTTATAGAATAGGCAGTGTTTATAGAATAGGCAGTGTGTTTATAGAAGAGGCAGTTTTTATAGAATAGGCATTGTGTTTATAGAATAGGCAGTGTTTATAGAATGGGCAGTGTTTATAGAATAGGCAGTGTGTTTATAGAATAGGCAGTGTTTATAGAATAAGCAGTCTGTTTATAGAATAGGCAGTGTTTATAGAATAGCCAGTGTGTTTATAGAATAGGCAGTGTTTATAGAATAGGCAGTGTGTTTATAGAATAGGCAGTGTTTATAGAATAGGCAGTGTGTTTATAGAATAGGCAGTGTGTTTATAGAATAGGCAGTGTTTATAGAATAGCCAGTGTGTTTATAGAATAGGCAGTGTTTATAGAATAGCCAGTGTGTTTATAGAATAGGCAGTGTTTATAGAATAGCCAGTGTGTTTATAGAATAGGCAGTGTTTATAGAATAGGCAGTGTGTTTATAGAATAGGCAGTGTTTATAGAATAGGCATTGTGTTTATAGAATAGGCAGTGTTTATAGAATGGGCAGTGTTTATAGAATAGGCAGTGTGTTTATAGAATAGGCAACGTTTATAGAATAGGCAGTGTTTATAGAATAGGCAGTGTTTATAGAATGGGCAGTGTTTATAGAATAGACAGTGTGTTTATAGTATAGGCAGTGTTTATAGAATAGCCAGTGTGTTTATAGTATAGGCAGTGTTTATAGAATAGACAGTGTTTATAGGTATGTTTGGTGTGACAGACTACATATATTGCTTTGTTCAATGTAGTAGAAGATGATAGTCAAAGAATACAAGGGTTCCCCATGTAAGTTTGGATACTATCACTTCCATATATGTTCCATACTATATAGTTAATCTTGCCTCTAAGCATATATTAAATGCTGATGGCAATTTGGTGAGGTGAGGGTGGGTGTGGGGGTTGGGCTAGACATATTTTATTTATTTGATAGCTGTTTGGTTTGTGTTCATTAAAGTATTTTTGGAGGTCTCTCTTCCAAAGTGGAAGTCATCAGTGTTAATGCATATTACATTTAGTGGTGCCATAACTGAGTGAAACTGAGACTATGTGTTGGGTGAGTGTTTGTATTTCTTTTATCTAAGTCTGAATATGATCACTTCTTAGACATTT
Organism: Pictodentalium vernedei; assembly: GCA_031216915.1. Taxonomy (NCBI): domain Eukaryota; kingdom Metazoa; phylum Mollusca; class Scaphopoda; order Dentaliida; family Dentaliidae; genus Pictodentalium; species Pictodentalium vernedei. The sequence goes on along the minus strand of CM062288.1, from coordinate 334,369,843 downwards.
TCTAGATGATTTTGATGAAAGTATCATCCCTATTGTTACAGATTTCTGGTCTCGGGGATGCTGAGGCATTTGTTTAAACTCGCGCAAATTATTGTAGCATTAAGAAAGGCTGTTGCTCAGACTCTGTGGGATGTGTGGAGTGGTTGAGAATATTTCTTTTAACCTTCAGATCTATTGTCTATTATCTTAAGTCTGGGCATACATGTATCTTATAGCTAATTCTGGGTATACAGTGCATACCTTGTAGGTACTGATAGGGTACCGGCATTACATACCTTGTACCTACTGACAGGGTACTGGCATTGCATACTTTGTAGCTACTGACAGGGGACCCATTACATACCTTACAGCTACTGACAGGGTACCGGCATTACATACTTTGTAGCTACTGACAGGGCACTGGTATTACATACTTTGTAGCTACTGACAGGGTACCGGCATTACATACTTTGTAGCTACTGACAGGGTACCGGCATTACATGCCTTGTAGCTACTGACAGGGTACCTGCATTACATACTTTGTAGCTACTGATGGGGTACCGGCATTACATACTTTGTAGCTACTGACAGGGTACCGGCATTACATACCTTGTAGCTACTGACAGGTTACTGGCATTACATACCTTGTAGCTACTGACAGGGTACTGGCATTACATACCTTGTAGCTACTAAAAGGATACCGACATTACATACTTTGTAGCTACTGACAGGGTACCGACATTACATACTTTGTAGCTACTGACAGGGTACCGGCATTACATACCTTGTAGCTACTGACAGGGTACTGGCATTACATACTTTGTAGCTACTGACAGGGTACCAGCATTACATACTTTGTAGCTACTGACAGGGTACCGGCATTACATACCTTGTAGCTACTGACAGGGTACTGGCATTACATACTTTGTAGCTACTGACAGGGTACCGTCATTACATACCTTGTAGCTACTAAAAGTGTACCGACATTACATACCTTGTAGCTACTGACAGGATACCGACATTACATACTTTGTAGCTACTGACAGGGTACTGGCATTACATACTTTGTAGCTACTGACAGGGTACCGACATTACATACTTTGTAGCTACTGACAGGGGACCCATTACATACCTTACAGCTACTGACAGGGTACCGGCATTACATAAGTTGTAGCTACTGACAGGGTACCGACATTGCATACCTTGTAGCTACTAAAAGGGTACCGACATTACATACCTTGTAGCTACTGACAGGATACCGACATTACATACTTGGTAGCTACTGACAGGGTACTGGCATTACATACTTTGTAGCTACTGACAGGGTACTGGCATTGCATACTTTGTAGCTACTGACAGGGTACCGTCATTACATACTTTGTAGCTACTGACAGGGTACCAGCATTACATACTTTGTAGCTACTGACAGGGTACCGGCATTACATACCTTGTAGCTACTAAAAGGGTACCGGCATTACATACCTTGTAGCTACTAAAAGGGTACCGACATTACATACTTTGTAGCTACTGACAGGGTACCGACATTACATACCTTGTAGCTACTAAAAGGGTACCGACATTACATACCTTGTAGCTACTGACAGGATACCGACATTACATACTTTGTAGCTACTGACAGGGTACCAGCATTACATACTTTGTAGCTACTGACAGGGTACTGTCATTGCATACTTTGTAGCTACTGACAGGGTACCGTCATTACATACTTTGTAGCTACTGACAGGGTACCGGCATTACATACTTTGTAGCTACTGACAGGGTACCGGCATTACATACTTTGTAGCTACTGACAGGGTACCAGCATTACATACTTTGTAGCTACTGACAGGGTGCCAGCATTACATACTTTGTAGCTACTGATGGTACTGGCATTACATATGTTGTAGCTACTGACAGGGTACTGGCATTACATACCTTGTAGCTACTGACAGGGTACTGGCATTACATACCTTGTAGCGACTAAAAGAGTACTGACATTACATACTTTGTAGCTACTGATGGGGTACCGGCATTACATACTTTGTAGCTATTGACAGGGTACCGACATTACATGCTTTGTAGCTACTGACAGGGTACTGGCATTACATACTTTGTAGCTACTGACAGGGTACCGGCATTACATATCTTGTAGCTACTGACAGGGTACCGTCATTACATACTTTGTAGCTACTGACAGGGTACCAGCATTACATACTTTGTAGCTACTGACAGGGTACCGGCATTACATACTTTGTAGCTACTGATGGTACTGGCATTACATACGTTGTAGCTACTGACAGGGTACTGGCATTACATACTTTGTAGCGACTAAAAGAGTACTGACATTACATACTTTGTAGCTACTGATGGGGTACCGGCATTACATACTTTGTAGCTACTGACAGGGTACCGACATCACATACTTTGTAGCTACTGACAGGGTACTGGCATTACATACTTTGTAGCGACTGACAGGGTACCGGCATTACATATCTTGTAGCTACTGACAGGATACCGGCATTACATACTTTGTAGCTACTGACAGGGTACCGGCATTACATATCTTGTAGCTACTGACAGGGTACCGTCATTACATACTTTGTAGCTACTGACAGGGTACCAGCATTACATACTTTGTAGCTACTGACAGGGTACCGGCATTACATTCTTTGTAGCTACTGATGGTACTGGCATTACATACGTTGTAGCTACTGACAGGGCACCGGCATTACATACTTTGTAGCTACTGACAGGGTACTGGCATTACATACTTTGTAGCTACTGACAGGGTACCGGCATTACATATCTTGTAGCTACTGACAGGATACCGGCATTACATACTTTGTAGCTACTGACAGGGTACCCACATTACATACTTTGTAGCTACTGTCAGGGCACCGGCATTACATACCTTGTAGCTACTGACAGGATACCGACATTACATACTTTGTAGCTACTGACAGGGTACCTGCATTACATACTTTGTAGCTACTGACAGGGTACCGGCATTACATACCTTGTAGCTACTGATAGGGTACTGGCATTACATACTTTGTAGCTACTGACAGGGGAATTGAGGACTTGAACTGAGGTCTCAGACTTGGACTGAAATCACACACTGAATTAAGGAGCCAGACTCTGACTCAATTTGCGACTCAGATTTTTCTTAGAATTGCCATTGATTTTCTGTGTCTTCTAGTTTTTCATTTGTTGGAATGCGAAATATATAAAATCCTCAGGCCCATAAGCGAAACAAAAAACATCTAACTGTTATCATGCCATGACATGTTACAGATGGTCGTCATATCAGAGGAGAGTGCCCCAGGGTACCTTAAGTAGAGTTTACATCACGATGTGGCTTCTATGAGACCAGTCTATGGTCGGTCACTCACACTCTCGTTAAACCTTTTATTCAAAGAATTGCCCAATCGGCTCAGGGTTACTCAAAATCCTAATCCCCATTTTACCCTCCATTCAAAAATTATGAAACCTCATCTGAAAGTACCTGGTTCCATTGAGTGTCTTAAGCTGGGTATTTTACAGCAAGAAATAAAATTAATAAATTAACTATATAGACGGAGCATAGGCAGTGATGAGGGTGGAGGGGTAGTGATCATTCGGCAACGTATATCTGGACAATATACCATGATCTGCTGATCTATCACATCTATGGCTGTCATGATTAATCAATTAATCGATTGTTGATCGGTCACGGCAAAATCGATTAGTATTTTTCGTTGTCAAATAATCGGTAAATTGTATCCCATTTTAGATGTTTAATAATTAAAAGAAAATTTGATGAAAAAGCTATTGTTTCTAAAGGTAAAGAGTTAAGAACATCGATGTTAAACCCCAAGAAGCTATTGGAAGCATTTGTCTTCCATGTACATTCATCAAAGCTTTGATGTTCTGAATTTTTGAACCATCAGTATAATAATCAAGACTGGTCGGCAGTTGCGAAGTTCGCAACTGCCGACCGGTCTTGATTATAACACTGACGGTTCAAAAGTTCAGAACATCAAAGCTTTGAATGTCCCTAAAAGTTGATTGTCTTCGTTGTTTATTTGAGGTACGTCAGCTGACTTGAACTTCATTTTTATCGACTTCAAAGAGAGGGTGAGGGGGTGGGGGTCATCTAGGTATGATTAATCGATTATTTGCGATGATTAATCGATTCATAAAATGAAAAATCGTGACAGCCCTAATCACATCTTGAATCATACGATAACTGCACTAGTATTTTTTTCCTTCATTGACAATACATATTGTCTGGACAATGACTTTCAGAGAGATCTATCAAGAAACATTACAAAAATTGTCAGTGACTGGAATTATGCTTGAATTAAAATAAATCTTGGGATTTTTTAGCTGATGTTGAACAAAAGGTTAACAGAAAAATACTGAAACAAGTAATTGGAATAAACCATTTAATTCTTGTGGCAGCTTGAACTGATCCTGAGAGTTGTGACAATATTAATCAATTTATTACTCTGTTTAACCCTTTACCCAACGAATCGCCCGCATCTGCCCGCGTAATATGCAAATACAGCTGCTGAAAAAATATTATTTTTCGAAAAATTTCAACAAAACCATATCATGTGACCCCTCTTTGGAACGAGCTCGTCGAGCTCATTCCAAAGAGGGGTCACATGATATGGTTTTGTTGAAATTTTTTTTTAAATTTAAAAAAATGATATTTAAAATAATCAATTTTGAAATCGTCTGCGTTGGGTAAAGGGTTAAACAGATAACTCAATCCATTTAAACAGAATAGTAATACATTTAAATGGATTAGTAATCTCATCTGTTTAAAATGAATCAAGAAGCTTGAGTCCCTTTACCCCTCCCTCCCACACACACCTAGTCCATGAGTGACCGACTATGATCTGCCCACCAGAAGCCATTAGAATAAAGGGATCGAAACCACTCAAATTAAAAATGGACAAATCTGCCCCCACCCACTCAGCAAACTGAACCGTTGGAAGCCGTCGACTGCCAAGGCTCTATTTTTGACCTATAAAGTAGGATAAAAGGGCAGAGTTTGTATGGGTCATGGAATCCTGGAAAAGTAATGGAATTTTTAAAAAAAATGAAAGGGCCTTGAAAAGCTTTGGAAAATGGGCTGGAAGGGTTAATTTTTTGGAAAATTAGTAACCAGGTTTAAAAGTGATTGATTTTGTGTAAAAATTACGTGCGACTTGCGCAAAATTATTTTAAAAAATGAAGCTTTTCTGTTTGGGTGCGAACTAACCCGGTCATAGAATTTTTGTTTTGGAAAAGTTATGGAATTTGATTCTCTGAAAAGTGTATAAACCCTGGAAGGGGGTTTTCCCCCAAATCTCCCCTGCGTGTTTCTGGCCCGCAGAAACCACGAGTCCCCCATCACTCAGCCCACCCCATCGTCCCCAGATCAAACTTCCGTTACTTTGTCTCATCCGTAACAAGGTTTTGTTCAAAATTATGTTAATCAATTGAGTTTTTCCTTGTTTAAAAAAACAAAGGAAGAAATAAAATAAAATGCATTTTTCTTTTATTTAATTAAAAAATTGTTTGGCAAGACTTTTTGTTTTTAGCTCACCTGAGCGAAGCTCAAGGGGAGCTTTACTGATCACTTTCTGTCCGGCGTCCGTCGTCCGGCGTCCGTCGTCCGTCGTCCGGCGTCCGTCGTCGTCCGTCCGGCGTTAACTTTACATTATCGACTTCTCCTCCTAAACCACTAGCCCAATTTTATTCAAATGTTGGCTAAATGTTTATTACCTAATGCCAATTCAGATTTGTTCAAATGAAGTTGCCCCTCCTCCTGGGTGGTGCCACGCCCCCAAGGGGCACCAAAATCTTTGTAAATCTTCTTCTCATGAACCAGCAGTAGCAGAGACTTGATATTTGGTGTGCAGCTTCCTTTTGAGGTGTAGACTCAGATTTGTTCAAGAGAAGTTTGTGGGGCTATACTTGGCGTTGTTATGAGAGGGGCAAAATTTTTTGCCCCGCCCAAAATTTCTATTTTCCAAACCGAGAGGCTGATTTGAACCAAATTTTATGTGAGGGCTTATTGGGTCATGAGTACTTGATTTATGCAAAAAAAATTTTCCTGCAGCCCCGTGGGAACCGCAGGAGCTAAAAATAGAAAAAATTTAAAACGCCCATATCTCCAAAACTGCACGGCACTGAGAATTTTTATTTGGTGTGCAGCTTCCTTAGGACCAACAGAAAGGATTGGTAAAAAAAAATTGCCATCGGTTTTATCATAGGGTACAGTTTCGAGACTTTGAAAAAGTGCTGAGTCAGCACTTTTTAACACTGTAGGCAATGGGAAAATCATTAAAAAATCTTCTTCTCCAGATCCAGCAGGCAGAATCTTTTGATATTTGGTATGCAACATTGTAGGGTGGATCTGATTCAAGTTTGTTCAAATCGGCCCCCTGGGTTCATATTTGGGCTCAGTATAGGAGCCCGATTTCGAACTTAGTGCATTTCTGGCAAATTTCTTAAAAAATCTTCTTCTCCAGATCCAGCAGGCAGAATCTTTTGATATTTGGTATGCAACATTGTGGGGTGGATCTGATTCAAGTTTGTTCAAATCGGCTCCCTAGATTCATATTTGGGCTCACTATAGGAGCTCGAATTCGAATTTAGTGCATTTCAGGCAAATTTCTTCAAAAATCTTCTTCTCCAGATCCAGCAGGCAGAATCTTTTGATATTTGGTATGCAACGTTGCGGGGTAGATCTGATTCAAGTTTGTTCAAATCGGCCCCCTGGATACATATTTGGGCTTACTATAGAAGCCCGAATTCGAACTTAGTGCATTTCAGGCAAATTTCTTAAAAAATCTTCTTCTCCAGATCCAGCAGGCAGAATCTTTTCATATTTGGTAAGCAACATTGTGGGGTGGATCTGATTCAAGATTGTTCAAATCGGCCCCCTGGGTTAATATTTGGGCTCAGTATAGGAGCCCGATTTCGAACTTAGTGCATTTCAGGCAAATTTCTTAAAAAATCTTCTTCTCCAGATCCAGCAGGCAGAATCTTTTGATATTTGGTATGCAACATTGTAGGGTGGATCTGATTCAAGTTTGTTCAAATCGGCCCCCTGGGTTCATATTTGGGCTCAGTATAGGAGCCCGATTTCGAACTTAGTGCATTTAGGCAAATTTCTTAAAAAATCTTCTTCTCCAGATCCAGAAGGCAGAATCTTTTGATATTTGGTATGCAACATTGTGGGGTGGATCTGATTCAAGTTTGTTCAAATCGGCTTCCTAGATTCATATTTGGGCTCACTATAGAAGCTCGAATTTGAACTTAGTGCATTTCATGCAAATTTCTTAAAAAATCTTCTTCTCCAGATCCAGCAGGCAGAATCTTTTCATATTTGGTAAGCAACATTGCGGGGTGGATCTGATTCAAGTTTGTTCAAATCGGCCCCCTGGGTTTATATTTGGGCTCAGTATAGGAGCCCAAATTTGAACTTAGTGCATTTCAAGCAAATTTATTAAAAAATCTTCTTCTCCAGATCCAGCAGGCAGAATCTTTTGATATTTGGTATGCAACATTGTGGGATGGATCTGATGCAAATTTGTTTAAATCGGCTCCCTAGATTCATATTTGAGCTTACTATAGAAGCTCGAATTCGAACTTAGTGCATTTCAGGCAAATTTCTTAAAAAATCATCTTCTCCAGATCCAGCAGGCAGAATCTTTTGATATTTGGTATGCAACATTGCGGGGTGGATCTGATTCAAGTTTGTTCAAATCGGCCCCCTGGATTCATATTTGGGCTCACTATAGAAGCTCGAATTCGAACTTAGTGCATTTCGGGCAAATTTCTTCAAAAATCTTCTTCTCCAGATCCAGCAGGCAGAATCTTTTGATATTTGGTATGCAACATTGCGGGGTGGATCTGATTCAAGTTTGTTCAAATCGGCCCCCTGGATTTATATTTGGGCTTAATATAGAAGCCCGAATTCGGACTTAGTGCATTTCGGGCAAATTTATTAAAAAATCTTCTTCTCCAGATCCAGCAGGCAGAATCTTTTGATATTTGGTATGCAACATTGCGGGGTGGATCTGATTCAAGTTTGTTCAAATCGGCCCCCTGGATTCATATTTGGGCTTAATATAGAAGCCCGAATTCGGACTTAGTGCATTTCGGGCAAATTTATTAAAAAATCTTCTTCTCCAGATCCAGCAGGCAGAATCTTTTCATATTTGGTAAGCAACATTGTGGGGTGGATCTGATTCAAGATTGTTCAAATCGGCCCCCTGGGTTAATATTTGGGCTCAGTATAGGAGCCCGATTTCGAACTTAGTGCATTTCAGGCAAATTTCTTAAAAAATCTTCTTCTCCAGATCCAGCAGGCAGAATCTTTTGATATTTGGTATGCAACATTGTAGGGTGGATCTGATTCAAGTTTGTTCAAATCGGCCCCCTGGGTTCATATTTGGGCTCAGTATAGGAGCCCGATTTCGAACTTAGTGCATTTAGGCAAATTTCTTAAAAAATCTTCTTCTCCAGATCCAGAAGGCAGAATCTTTTGATATTTGGTATGCAACATTGTGGGGTGGATCTGATTCAAGTTTGTTCAAATCGGCTTCCTAGATTCATATTTGGGCTCACTATAGAAGCTCGAATTTGAACTTAGTGCATTTCATGCAAATTTCTTAAAAAATCTTCTTCTCCAGATCCAGCAGGCAGAATCTTTTCATATTTGGTAAGCAACATTGCGGGGTGGATCTGATTCAAGTTTGTTCAAATCGGCCCCCTGGGTTTATATTTGGGCTCAGTATAGGAGCCCAAATTTGAACTTAGTGCATTTCAAGCAAATTTATTAAAAAATCTTCTTCTCCAGATCCAGCAGGCAGAATCTTTTGATATTTGGTATGCAACATTGTGGGATGGATCTGATGCAAATTTGTTTAAATCGGCTCCCTAGATTCATATTTGAGCTTACTATAGAAGCTCGAATTCGAACTTAGTGCATTTCAGGCAAATTTCTTAAAAAATCATCTTCTCCAGATCCAGCAGGCAGAATCTTTTGATATTTGGTATGCAACATTGCGGGGTGGATCTGATTCAAGTTTGTTCAAATCGGCCCCCTGGATTCATATTTGGGCTCACTATAGAAGCTCGAATTCGAACTTAGTGCATTTCGGGCAAATTTCTTCAAAAATCTTCTTCTCCAGATCCAGCAGGCAGAATCTTTTGATATTTGGTATGCAACATTGCGGGGTGGATCTGATTCAAGTTTGTTCAAATCGGCCCCCTGGATTTATATTTGGGCTTAATATAGAAGCCCGAATTCGGACTTAGTGCATTTCGGGCAAATTTATTAAAAAATCTTCTTCTCCAGATCCAGCAGGCAGAATCTTTTGATATTTGGTATGCAACATTGCGGGGTGGATCTGATTCAAGTTTGTTCAAATCGGCCCCCTGGATTCATATTTGGGCTTAATATAGAAGCCCGAATTCGGACTTAGTGCATTTCGGGCAAATTTATTAAAAAATCTTCTTCTCCAGATCCAGCAGGCAGAATCTTTTCATATTTGGTATGCAACATTGTGGGGTGGATCTGATTCAAGTTTGTTCAAATTGGCTTCCTAGATTCATATTTGGGCTCACTATAGAAGCTCGAATTCGAACTTAGTGCATTTCAGGCAAATTTCTTAAAAAATCATCTTCTCCAGATCCAGCAGGCAGAATCTTTTGATATTTGGTATGCAACATTGCGGGGTGGATCTGATTCAAGTTTGTTCAAATCGGCACCCTGGATTCATATTTGGGCTCACTATAGAAGCTCGAATTCAAACTTAGTGCATTTCGGGCAAATTTCTTCAAAAATCTTCTTCTCCAGATCCAGCAGGCAGAATCTTTTGATATTTGGTATGCAACATTGCGGGGTGGATCTGATTCAAGTTTGTTCAAATCGGCCCCCTGGATTCATATTTGGGCTTAATATAGAAGCCCGAATTCGCACTTAGTGCATTTCGGGCAAATTTATTAAAAAATCTTCTTCTCCAGATCCAGCAGGCAGAATCTTTTGATATTTGGTATGCAACATTGTGTGGTGGATCTGATTCAAGTTTGTTCAAATCGGCTTCCTAGTTTCATATTTGGGCTCACTATAGAAGCTCGAATTCGAACTTAGTGCATTTCAGGCAAATTTCTTAAAAAATCTTCTTCTCCAGATCCAGCTTCAGAATCTTTTCATATTTGGTAAGCAACATTGTGGGGTGGATCTGATTCAAGTTTGTTCAAATCGACCCCCTGGGTTTATATTTGAGCTCCGTATAGGAGCCCAAATTTTAACTTAGTGCATTTCAGGCATATTTCTTAAAAATTCTTCTTCTCCAGATCCAGCAGGCAGAATCTTTTGATATTTGGTATGCAACATTGTGGGGTGGATCTGATTGTGATTCATGAACGTATTTATTTGTAAAGTTGATAGAATCTTAGACAAAATTTGCAGAAAAGATCTACTATAGAAGGGGTGGTATCTAGGGTGAACCGTTTACCCAAATCTAGCAGTACTAATGCATTATTCACACAAATCTCCGTTCAAATTTTATGACCCCTTATTGGAACACACGCATTCAGCTCATTCCAACAAAGGTCATATGCCATGTTTTCGAGACAAAGGAATAAAAATTTTAGTTATTCATGAAATTTTTAGGCAACTGTTGTCTGTTATTCACATTGCTTCATGAAATTTCAGTACTTTTAGAAGTTACCTCAGTAATCAAGGGTTAATTCCCCTTAATTAAATGTCGCCTCTAAAAAACAACCACTTTGCATATCTTACCTTTTTACCAGCATAACTGCCAAAACTTGTCAGCATTCTTCGCAAAAATCGCTATTCAAATTTTAATTTTTGTCTCTTAAACATACATGTACTTATCGCTTGTAAATACCCCATTGGAATGAGCTTTTTGAGCTCATTCCAATGAGAGGTTGCACACCATGCTTTTTGAGTCAAAAAAGCAATTTTTTTAGTTATTCCAGAATTTCGTACGTAAAACACAGCTTTATGACTTCACATTAAAATGAGCTCTCTAAGCTTGTTCAACATTCACGCACTATGTCTTTCACACAAAAAATAAAATTTTCCATTTATTCAGGAATTTTGTTTGCAAGAACACTCTTACCCCCCCCCCCCCCCCACACACACACACACACAAACACACACACACACACAAACACAGACACACACATCTAAAAGTTTGTCAGCAAAAAAACAGTTACTTCAATTTTTAAATGCATTATAGGAACAACTTGCCTAATCAAATTTAAATACTTTTGCATCATTCTGTATCTAGAACAAACCATTTACCATATCTTTACGCAAAATTCTCCAGCATCATTCACAAAAAAACACCATTATTTATATATTCACATTTCTGTCTCAAAAATATACCTGATCTTCCCATACCCCTATTGGAATAAGCTGTTTGAGCTTGTTCCAATGATGATAAAAAAAATTAATATTTTGGAAAATTTGTGAAAATTTTTGTTTTCTTGCATGCAAATATATACATGTAGCACATGGAAGATATCCACAGTTGGGGAGAGATGTCCAAGGCTATCTCTTCACATTCCTTGTTTGTGCTTCATGCTAAACCAGTTTGTCTGCAGAGATAAATTTGCTTTATTAAAAATCATTGGAGATTGGCCACACACCAACGATTTTAAATAAAACTAATTTTAGGTAACAAATGTTGAACTTCAAACAAAATCTATCACTCAACCAGTTAATGTTGATGAGGCATGACATGGTGAAGGTGACCTAAAATACTTCTTAGAGTCACTTTGTCAGGTGAGCGATTAAGGCCACGTGGGGCCTCTTGTCTCTTGTTAGTTTTGATACAGTTATATATACAGCAAGTACAGCAAACTATCAGAATATGGAGTCAGAGTCCTTAATTCAGTGTGTGATTTCACTGACAAAGGACCCATTACATACCTTGTAGCTACTGACAGGGTACCCATTACATACCTTGTAGCTACTGACAAGGGATCCATTACATACCTTGTAGCTACAAGCGATCCATTACATACCTTGTAGCTACTGACAACAGACCCCCTACATACCTTGAGCTACTGACAGGGGACCCATTACATACCTTGTAGCTACTGACAGGGGACCCATTACATACCTTGTAGCTACTCACAAGGGATCCATTACATACCTTGTAGCTACTCACAAGGACCCATTACATACCTTGTAGCTACTCACAAGGGGCCCATTACATACCTTGTAGCTACTCACAAGGGACCCATTACATACCTTGTAGCTACTGACAGGGCACCCATTACATACCTTGTAGCTACAAGTGATCCATTACATACCTTGTAGCTACTGACAACAGACCCATTACATACCTTGAGCTACTGACAAGGGACCCATTACATACCTTGTAGCTACTGACAGGTGACCCATTGCATACCTTGTAGCTACTCACAAGGGACCCATTACATACCTTGTAGCTACTGACAGGGGACCCATTGCATACCTTGTAGCTACTCACAAGGGACCCATTACATATCTTGTAGCTACTCACAAGGGACCCATTACATACCTTGTAGCTACTGACAAGGGACCCATTACATACCTTGTAGCTACTCACAAGGGACCCATTACATACCTTGTAGCTACTGACAAGGGATCCATTACATACCTTGTAGCTACTGACAAGGGATCCATTACATACTTGGAGCTACTGACAGGGTACCCATTACATATCTTGTAGCTATTGACAGGGTACCCACTACATACCCTGTAACTACAGACAAGCGACCCATTACATACACTGTAGCTACTGCCAACAGACCTATTACACACCTTGTAGCTACTGACAGTGTACATACCTTGTAGCTACTGACAAGGGATCCATTACATACCTTGTAGCTACTGACAGGGCACCCATTACATACCTTGTAGCTATTGACAGGGGATCCATTACATACATTGTAGCTACTGACAGGGTACCCATTACATACCTTGTAGATGCTGACAGTGTACCATTACATACCTTGTAGCTTCTGACAAGAGATCCATTACATACCTTGTAGCTACTGACAGTCTACCATTACATACCTTGTAGCTACTGACAGTCTACCATTACATACCTTGTAGCTGCTGACAGTGTACCATTACATACCGTGTAGCTTCTGACAAGGGATTCATTACATACCTTGTAGCTACTGACAGGGTACCTATTACATACCTTGTAGCTATGACAGGGTACCCATTACATACCTTGTAGCTACTGACAGTGTACCATTACATACCTTGTAGCTTCTGACAAGGGCTCCATTAAATACCTTGTAGCTACTGACAGGGCACCCATTACATACCTTGTAGCTATGACAGGGTACCCACCCATTACATATCTTGTAGCTATTGACAGGGTACCCGGTACATACCTGTTGCTGCTGACAGGATACACAGTATGTACCTTATAGCTACTGTCAGGGAACCCATTAGATACCTTGTAGGTACTGAAAAGGGACCCATTACATACTTTGTAGCTACTGACAGGGGACCCATTACATACCTTGTAGCTACTGACAAGGGACCCATTACATACCTTGTAGCTATTGACAGGGGACCCATTACATACCTTGTAGCTACTCACAAGGGGCCCATTACATACCTTGTAGCTACTGACATTTGACCCATTGCATACCTTGTAGCTACTGATAAGGGACCCATTACATACCTTGTCGCTACTGACAGGGGACCCATTACATACCTTGTATCTACTGACAAGGGACCCATTACATACCTTGTAGCTAATGACAGGGGACCCATTACATACCTTGTAGCTACTCACAAGGGACCCATTACATACTTTGTAGCTTCTGACAAGGGACCCATTACATACCTTGTAGCTAATGACAGGGGACCGATACATACCTTGTAGCTACTGACAGGGGACCCATTACATACCTTGTAGCTTCTGACAAGGGACCCATTACATACCTTGTAGCTACTGACAAGGGACCCATTACATACCTTGTAGCTACTGACAGGGGACCCATTACATATCTTGTAGCTACTGACAAGGGACCCATTACATACCTTGTAGCTTCCGACAGGGTGTCCATTCTGTGTTTTCTATCATTATAATGTGCATTGTGTGATATCCATCGTGTGTATGCTATCAATATCATGTCCATTTTGTGTGTTCAATCAATAAGGATATGTGGTTAGTGGGTGACACAAAGAAGAAGGTTAGTGTGCTTATCTGAGAGATTGCGAAGAGTTGGGTATGCAATGTCATCAAGCAGTTCATTTTTGGTTAAACTCTGATTTTGGACTTAGTGGTGCAGCCGTGAGCTGGCTATCATCATACCTGAAGAACAGACAGCAGCATGTATCAATAAACGGAAATCAGTCAAAAGACTTCCATCTGGAATGTGGAGTCCCACAGGGCAGTTGCCCATGTCCTGTTCTGTTTCTATTCTATATTTCAAAAATGTTTGCCATCATTGAATCGCACCTGCTTGACGTTCATGGTTATGCTGATGACACACAGGTCTACTTTTCTTTTCGACCATCAACCAAGGATCAAACTATAGCTCAAGAAATTATTGAATCATATATTTAGGACATTCGTACTTGGATGATTTCAATCAAATTAATAACAAATGATGATAAGACTGAATTCCTGATAATTGGTTCACGTCAGCAACTCACTAAAACTGACATTAACTCAGTGGAGGTAGGAGATTCCATCATCAAGGCAAGTGACAGTGTACTTAATCTTGGTGCCTTCTTTGACTCAAACATGTCTTTAGACAAACATGTCACAAAGATGTGCAACAAGGCTTTCAGAGGTCTCTACAAAATTAAACAGATAAGACACTTCCTTACAAAAGACTCCACAAAAACTCAAGTTCATGCCTTTGTAACTTCACATTTGGATTATTGTAATGCCTTACTGTTCAACCATCCACAATACTAGTACTCTCACCTGTGGAAAGTATTAAATGCATCAACCTGAGAGGTATGTAGAATATCACGATCTCAACACATCACTCCTGTTTTGATGGATCTGCATTGGCTTCCAGTAAAGTGCAGAATAATTTTCAAAACTTTATTATTAGTTTTCAGGCACAAAATAATATGTCACCAGCCTACTTAGAAGAACTCATCAATACCAAGAATGTGTGTCAATACAACCTGAGGTCTGATGGTAAAATTCTACTACATGTTCCATAAAATAGGTGTAAGACATTTGGAGATAGGTCATTCTCATTTGCTAGTCCTCACGTGTGGAATAATTTACCTGATCATCTAAAAAGATTCAAATGCCATCACTTTCAAGAAACATTTCAAAGCATATCTATTTCAAAAAGCCTATGTGTGATATTCTGCACTGTAAAATACTATGTACATTCTGTTTGTATATTTGCATGAGCTCACTAACAAGTACAACACCTTAGAATATGTTTCTTTATCCATTGAACTATAATTTTGGTGCTATATAAATGGGTATATTATTATTGGGGGGGGGGGGTAGAAAAAGTGTGGGGATAGGGAGGCATTTGGGAGCTCAGGGGTAATCATGGCTTTCTCACCTGAGAACCACAACAAATCAGAGGCCAGCCAAAATGTTATTATTATTATCTCGGGGGTTTGTCATCGCCAGCAGCACAAGATGCATCCTTTGTCTGTCAGCAGTTTTCCATAAACTTTATGCTCTTTTTTTTTGTGAAAAATTTACACTATTCACTACAACAAAGACACCCCAATTTAGATTATGTCAACATTGATGTCTGTCAATGCTTTCTTCATGCATTTATGCTATTCACTACAACAAAGACACCCCAATTTACTTTATGTCAACATTGCTGTCTGTCAATGCATTCGTCACTTCTCCTTAGTTGGTAAATCCTTGAATTATGCATTATCATCCCAAATGACAGTTTTATGTGAAATAGAATCCCCCCTCCCCCCACCCCCCTCCCATTCAATCATCTTGGAATGGCAGGTTGAGGGGAGTTTCGTGAACATAAGACAAAGATGTTAGAGGGATGACTTCCCTCCCAGCATGTTTCATTCCATCCAACTGACCTTTTGCCTACCTCAGCTTGGTTTTGAGTTTTGGGTAACTGTTATGAAAATCACCCATGCAGAACATATATTTTTCACCTTATTCAAGAGATTGGTGTTTGCCACTTATCAGTGACAAATACATTATCATCCCTCTGACATGTTCATTTTATTTTCACAGAATTCCTCTCAACCTGCTCATCCAAGATGCTTGGATGAGAGGAGAATTATTTTCCAATTTTCATCATGTGTGAATATTGTGAAATCCCAAAACTTTGAAATCGACAAACACTTGAGTGCTCATTTTTTTACCTTGAAACAGAATGTTCAAATTTTGAATCGACTAACTCTCTTTTTATCTTTCAGGTAAGTGTAAAAAATATTACATCGTACCTTATACCTGAGTGAGTATTAAGTTCATTCATACATGTTCCATAACTTTGGTAAGTGCTACATATTGGTTACACCATACTAAGCAAAGAATATTGAATCTACGGTTTTGCAAGGGTGTTCACTACCTAGGACTTTGCCCAAGTGAACACAGGGACCGAATAACTTTATATTGAATATCACAGGCTGGTATAACTGACTTGCCAGAGAGGATTGTTTTCGTAGACAGACAAAAGATGCAAAAGCATCATAAAAGACACTGACCATCAATTCCAAATAAAAATAACTGAGCTGCTTTTTCACCATCACAGCTGCATTTGAACAGCTAATAATTGCAGCAGGTTTGCATCATAAAACACTGACCATCAATTCCAAATAAAAATAACTGAGCTGCCTTTTCACCATCACAGCTGCATTTAAACAACTAATGATAGGCAGCAGGTTTTTGTTACTTTTGATGAAAAATCACCCAGAATAACATTTATAAACTGCATGTGTCTATTTGTTTGACCACTGACGATGATGAAACAAGTTTCTGTTTTCCTTTCGTCTGTTAAAAATGGGTCTAAACCTAAAGTTTAGTTTGACTTTGAAGATTCTCAACCAGAGCCTGTTGATGCTATATCATGATGTGATGCAAGCATTGTGCACAATACAGTAAAATAAAAACATTTTTTTCTTGGTTTTGAACACATTTTGACACCTGAGTTTTGAGCTTATAGTGGAAAAGGTACAGACATTTACTGCAATGAGACCAGCATTTTAAGTTAAACATAAAACTAATTTTAATAACTTTAATGCAATGAATGTCATGACATAAACTTTGATGCTTATTTATTTATTTATTGATTTTTAAGGTCACATATTTATGCACAATGGCTAATCATGACCGTGACAGTTTTACAGGTGGAGAAAGCCGGAGTACCCGGAGAGAACCACCGAGCAACGACGAGCAGCTGCCAGCTCCCCAACATCGTAACTCCGCACTGCAGCACAGGCAGGGTTAGATTGGTTGAAGACATGCGTACCATCGACGTGCAGTACGCCTTAGTACACGGCGTCATCGTGCCCCCACGCGGGCAATGGAGATGAAGTGTCTTGCCCAAGGACACAACGCGGTTGCCGCAGGTGGGATTCGAACCGAGGACCTCTCGGCTTGCAGCCTGCACCTCTACCTACTGAGCCACCACGCTCCCACTTTGATGCTGATGTGACATTATTTAAGCACCAATAAATAAATAATGCAATGAATTGTTGTTCAGTAGTTATTATCAGTAGTTTTATATTTCATTTTGGAAATTAAGGTTTTTCTTTACTGTTTATCTTGTTTGCCAGCAAGTCTCTAATTAGAGATATCACACAAGATCAAAATTAAAATTTAAAAAAAAATAGTGTTTTCACTAACTGGTTGAGTGCTAAAAGCCACTATCATGGCTCTATTGAAAGGTGCTGGAAGCCACTTTAGTGGCTGTACACTGGCTACATTAGCTTGATTTTTGCTCAGCTGTGGAAGAAAAACAATTTATATAGAATTGTGCGGTTACAATTTATTGGAGAATGCATATTGGTAATCTCAAATATATTGTAACAGCACAATAAACAAAATCTTACCAAACTAAGGCTACTTGATGGTAGCATAGTATCTTTGAGAAAAATATGTTTCAAATCACCTTTGTAAAATATTCATTAAATTCAAAATTTCTTCTTTTTTTTGAGTGAGCAAAGGCTATTCATTTGTATGTGGGCGCTATATTTTTATCATACTCTGTTAAAGTGTTTTTTTGTGAAATGTCGGCCCATTTTATCTTGCAAGATAGTTCAGCAGACGTGGTCAGTGGTCCTACAGTTGCTCACTGATTCCCTCCAGGTAGTTCAGCTTCCTCCATCCATAAAACTGCCCAACATATGTTGCTGTTGAAAATGTCATTATAATCCCCAATAATCAAACCATTGGGCTAATTACTTTTATGAAAATCACTATTTTGTTTTCATCTGCCAGATTGTTGTTTGCCACTGACATTTCCTAGCTGCTCCGTAAAAACACATTCATCGCTTTTATACTTGTAAAAACATTCTTATGTTCACCCAGATGCCTGATGGCTTGGTATGATATTCAACATATTTGGTGAATACAATATATACTCAAATCACTCTTCAGGGTTTATCACTGTTGAAACAAAAAATGACATCATCACAAGTGTGTGACAAGTTATTTTAACTGGAATAGAGCAATATATATATTTGGTCATTAAAATTAGTTCACATGTCATTGTGCTGTTATAATGTGTAGGAGATTGTGCATATGTGGTTGTTCACATGCCTTTGTCCTGTTATAATTTATAGGAGATTGTGCATATGTGGTTGTTCACATGTCTTTGTCCTGTTATAATTATGGTATAGTGTTCCTATCTTGTTCACATGTCTTTGTCCTGTTATAATTTATGGGAGAGTGTACCTATGTGGTTGTACACATGTCTTTGTCCTTTTATAAATTTACGTGAGAATGTACCTGTGTGGTTGTTCACATGTCTTTGTCCTGTTATAATTTACATGAGATTATATCTATGTGATTGTCCACATATCTCTGTCCTCTTTTAATTTACGTGAGATTATATACCTATGTGATTGTTCGCATGTCTTTGTCCTGTTATAATTTACATGAGATTATATCTATGTGATTATCCACATATCTCTGTCCTCTTTTAATTTACGTGAGATTATATACCTATGTGATTGTTCACATGTCTTTGTCCTGTTATAATTTACATGAGATTATATCTATGTGATTGTCCACATATCTCTGTCCTCTTTTAATTTACGTGAGATTATATACCTATGTGATTGTTCACATGTCTTTGTCCTGTTATAATTTACATGAGATTATATACCTGTGTGATTGTCCACATATCTTTGTCCTGTTATAATTTATGTGAGATTATATACCTATGTGATTGTTCACATGTCTTTGTCCTGTTTTAATTTACATGAGATTATATCTATGTGTTTGTCCACATGTCTTTGTCGTGTTATAATTTACATGATTGATCACATGTCTTTGTCTTGTTTTAATTTATGTGGGATTATACTGATGTGTTTTTTTCACATGTCTTTGTCCTGTTTTAATTTATGTGAGATTATACCTGTGTGATTGTTCACTTGTCTTTGTCCTGTTTTAATTTACGTGAGATTATACCTATTTGGTTGTTCACATGTCTTTGTTTTGTTTTAATTTACGTGAGATTATACATATGTGGTTGTTCACATGTCTTTGTCCTGTTTTAATTTATGGGAGAGTGTTCTTATGTGGTTGTTCACATCTTTGTCCTGTTATAATCGATGGGAGAGTATACCTATGTGATTGTTCACATATCTTTGTCCTGTTTTAATTTGTGAGATTATACCTATGCAATTGTTCACATGTTTATTCTGTTTTAATTTACATGAGATTATAGCTATGTGATTGTTCACAGGTCTGTCCTATTTTAATTTACGTGAGATTATACCTATTGTGGTGGTTGTTCACATGTTTTGTCCTGTTATAATTATGGTAGCAGTTACCTATGTGGTTGTTCACATGTCTTTGTCCTGTTATAATTATGGTAGAGTGTACATATGTGGTTGTTCACATGTCTTTGTCCTGTTATAATTTATGGGAGAGTATACCTATATGATCGTCCATGTGACTTTGTCCTGTTTTTTAATTTATGTGAGATTATACCTATGTGGTTGTTCACATCTTTGTCCTGTATAATTTATGGGAGAGTGTGCCTATGTGATTGTCCTGTTATAATTAGTTATAATTTACGTAAGATTATACCTATGTGGTTGTTCACATGTCTTGGTCCTGTTATAATTTACGTGAGATTAAACCTATTTGGTTGTTCACATGTCTTTGTCCTATTTTAATTATGTGAGATTATATCGATGAGTTTTTTCACATGTCTTTGTCCTGTTTAACTCTTAACCTGCTGAGTATTTTCTAGATATTTTTCATCAAATCTGGTCATGGCTGCTTTTAAGCAGCCATGACTAGATTTGATGAAAAATTAATATAAATGTAGCTCAAGAAATCATTGGAGAAGAAATCCATTCAATTTACAGGGGGGAAATACGATTAAATGTGACAAACTTATACTTATTTCAGTAACAAGAGAAACCATGTGCTGGGCAGGAATATCCGCCAGCAGCATGCAAAGAGTTAAATTTGCATGAGATTATACCTATGTGGGTTGTTCACTTGTCTTTGTACTGTTTTAATTTATGGGAGAAGAGTGTTCTTATGTGGTTGTTCACACTTTTTGTTCTGTTATAATTTATGGGAGAGTGGATCTATGTGATTGTCTACATACCTTTGTCCTGTTTTACTTTACATGAGATTATACCTATGTGGTTGTTCACATGTCTTTCTCCTGTTATAATTATGGTAGAGTGTACCTGTGTGGTTGTTCACATGTCTTTGTCCTGTTTTAATTTACATGAGATTATACCTATGTGGTTTGTCCACATGTCTTTGTCCTGTTTTAATTTATGTGAGATTATACCTATGTAGTTGTTCACATGTCATTGTCCTGTTTTAATTTATGCGAGAGTGTTCTTATGTGGGTATTCACATCTTTGTCCTGTATAATTTATGGGAGAGTGTGCCTATGTGATTGTCCACGTCTTTGTCCTGTTCTAATTTACGTAAGATTATACCAATGTGGTTGTTCACATGTCTTTGTTCTGTTCTAATTTACGTAAGATTATACCAATGTGGTTGTTCACATGTCTTTGTTCTGTTATAATTTACGTGGTATTATACCTATGTGCTTCTTCACATGTCTTTGTCCTCTTTTCATTAATGAGAGTGCTTATGTGGTTGTTCACATCTTTGTCCTGTTATAATTTATGGGAGAGGGTGCCTATGTGATTGCTCACATTTCTTTGTCCTGTAACAATTTATGGGAGATTGTACCATTGTGGTTGCACTTCAGAATAAAGCCAAAATATGGGTTTCCAGGACTTTATCAATTAAGTATTGAATTAGTTGGGCACCCAGTGTTGTTTTGATATTATTTACAAGGGACTGGGAGTGTACGTAGGTACTGTCCAATAATTTCCTATTTTGTTGCTATTTACAAGGGACTGGGAGTGCATGTAGGTACTGTCCAATAATTTCCTATTTTGTTACTATTTACAAGGGACTGGGAGTGTACGTAGGTACTGTTCAATAATTTCCTATTTTGTTGCTATTTACAAGGAACTGGGAGTGCATGAAGGTACCGTTCAATAATTTCCTATTTTGTTGCTATTTACAAGGGATTCGGAGTGCATGAAGGTACTGTTCAATAATTTCCTATTTTGTTGCTATTTACAAGGGACTGGGAGTGTACGTAGGTACTGTCCAATAATTTCCTATTTTGTTACTATTTACAAGGGACTGGGAGTGTACGTAGGTACTGTCCAATAATTTCCTATTTTGTTACTATTTACAAGGGACTGGGAGTGTACTTAGGTACTGTTCAATAATTTCCTATTTTGTTACTATTTACAAGGGACTGGGAGTGTACTTAGGTACTGTTCAATAATTTCCTATTTTGTTACTATTTACTAGAGACTGGAAGTGTACTTAGGTACTGTTCAATAATTTCCTATTTTGTTACTATTTACAAGGGACTGGGAGTGCATGTAGGTACTGTTCAATAATTTCCTATTTTGTTACTATTTACAAGGGACTGGGAGTGTACTAAGGTACTGTTCAATAATTTCCTATTTTGTTACTATTTACAAGGGACTGGGAGTGCATGTAGGTACTGTTCAATAATTTCCTATTTTGTTACTATTTACAAGGGACTGGGAGTGTACTAAGGTACTGTTCAATAATTTCCTATTTTGTTACTATTTACAAGGGACTGGGAGTGCATGTAGGTACTGTTCAATAATTTCCTATTTTGTTACTATTTACAAGGGACTGGGAGTGTACTAAGGTACTGTTCAATAATTTCCTATTTTGTTACTATTTACAAGGGACTGGGAGTGCATGTAGGTACTGTTCAATAATTTCCTATTTTGTTACTATTTACAAGGGACTGGGAGTGTACTAAGGTACTGTTCAATAATTTCCTATTTTGTTACTATTTACAAGGGACTGGGAGTGTACTAAGGTACTGTCCAATAATTTCCTATTTTGTTACTATTTACAAGGGACTGGGAGTGTACTAAGGTACTGTCCAATAATTTCCTATTTTGTTACTATTTACAAGGGACTGGGAGTGTACTAAGGTACTGTTCAATAATTTCCTATTTTGTTACTATTTACAAGGAACTGGGAGTGCATGTAGGTACTGTTCAATAATTTCCTATTTTGTAACTATTTACAAGGGACTGGGAGTGTACGTAGGTACTGTCCAATTTATGTAGGTACTGTCCAATAATTTCCTATTTTGTTACTATTTACAAGGGACTGGGAGTGTACTTAGGTACTGTTCAATAATTTCCTATTTTGTTACTATTTACAAGGGACTGGGAGTGCATGTAGGTATTGTCCAATAATTTCCTATTTTGTTACTATTTACAAGGAACTGGGAGTGCATGTAGGTATTGTCCAATAATTTCCTATTTTGTTACTATTTACAAGGAACTGGGAGTGCATGTAGGTACTGTCCAATAATTTCCTATTTTGTTACTATTTACAAGGGACTGGGAGTGTACTAAGGTACTGTTCAACAATTTCCCATTTTGTTACTATTTACAAGGGACTGGGAGTGTACTAAGGTACTGTCCAATAATT
Organism: Pictodentalium vernedei; assembly: GCA_031216915.1. Taxonomy (NCBI): domain Eukaryota; kingdom Metazoa; phylum Mollusca; class Scaphopoda; order Dentaliida; family Dentaliidae; genus Pictodentalium; species Pictodentalium vernedei. The sequence goes on along the minus strand of CM062288.1, from coordinate 334,346,657 downwards.
TCCCATTTTGTTACTATTTACAAGGGACTGGGAGTGTACTTAGGTACTGTTCAATAATTTCCCATTTTGTTACTATTTACAAGGGACTGGGAGTGTACTAAGGTACTGTTCAATAATTTCCCATTTTGTTACTATTTACAAGGGACTGGGAGTGTACTAAGGTACTGTCCAATAATTTCCTATTTTGTTACTATTTACAAGGGACTGGGAGTGTACTAAGGTACTGTCCAATAATTTCCCATTTTGTTACTATTTACAAGGGACTGGGAGTGTACTAAGGTACTGTTCAATAATTTCCCATTTTGTTACTATTTACACGTGACTGGGAGTATACTAAGGTACTGTCCAATAATTTCCCATTTTGTTACTATTTACAAGGGACTGGGAGTGCATGTAGGTACTGTGCAATAATTTCCCATTTTGTTACTATTTACAAGGGACTGGGAATGTACTAAGGTACTGTTCAATAATTTCCCATTTTGTTACTATTTACAAGGGACTGGGAGTGTACTAAGGTACTGTTCAATAATTTCCTATTTTGTTACTATTTACAAGGGACTGGGAGTGTACGTAGGTACTGTCCAATAATTTCCTATTTTGTTACTATTTACAAGGGACAGGGAGTGCATGTAGGTACTGTTCAATAATTTCCTATTTTGTTACTATTTACAAGGGACTGGGAGTGCATGTAGGTACTGTGCAATAATTTCCCATTTTGTTACTATTTACAAGGGACTGGGAGTGTACTAAGGTACTGTTCAATAATTTCCCATTTTGTTACTATTTACAAGGGACTGGGAGTGTACTAAGGTACTGTTCAATAATTTCCTATTTTGTTACTATTTACAAGGGACTGGGAGTGTACGTAGGTACTGTCCAATAATTTCCTATTTTGTTACTATTTACAAGGGACTGGGAGTGTACTTAGGTACTGTTCAATAATTTCCTATTTTGTTACTATTTACAAGGGACTGGGAGTGTACTTAGGTACTGTCCAATAATTTCCTATTTTGTTACTATTTACAAGGAACTGGGAGTGCATGTAGGTATTGTCCAATAATTTCCTATTTTGTTACTATTTACAAGGGACTGGGAGTGTACGTAGGTACTGTTCAATAATTTCCTATTTTGTTACTATTTACAAGGGACTGGGAGTGTACGTAGGTACTGTCCAATAATTTCCTATTTTGTTACTATTTACAAGGAACTGGGAGTGCATGTAGGTATTGTCCAATAATTTCCTATTTTGTTATTATTTACAAGGGACTGGGAGTGTACTAAGGTACTGTTCAATAATTTCCTATTTTGTTACTATTTACAAGGGACTGGGAGTGTACTTAGGTACTGTCCAATAATTTCCTATTTTGTTACTATTTACAAGGAACTGGGAGTGCATGTAGGTATTGTCCAATAATTTCCTATTTTGTTACTATTTACAAGGGACTGGGAGTGTACGTAGGTACTGTTCAATAATTTCCTATTTTGTTACTATTTACAAGGGCCTGGGAGTGTACTTAGGTACTGTTCAATAATTTCCTATTTTGTTACTATTTACAAGGGACTGGGAGTGTACTTAGGTACTGTTCAATAATTTCCTATTTTGTTATTATTTACTAGAGACTGGAAGTGTACTTAGGTACTGTTCAATAATTTCCTATTTTGTTACTATTTACAAGGAACTGGGAGTGCATGTAGGTACTGTTCAATAATTTCCTATTTTGTTACTATTTACAAGGGACTGGGAGTGTACGTAGGTACTGTCCAATAATTTCCTATTTTGTTACTATTTACAAGGGACTGGGAGTGTACTAAGGTACTGTTCAATAATTTCCTATTTTGTTACTATTTACAAGGGACTGGGAGTGCATGTAGGTACTGTTCAATAATTTCCTATTTTGTTACTATTTACAAGGGACTGGGAGTGTACGTAGGTACTGTTCAATAATTTCCTATTTTGTTACTATTTACTAGGGACTGGGAGTTTTAATTCAAGTTTGGGAATTAGATTTGTTTGGCTGACACAAAGATTCTTCTGAAGTTCGTCTACTCACAGTTAATGGTTATATACGTCGCACTACTGTTGTTTCAAATTCAATTAATTGGAATTAATTGAATTCAATGCGACGGTTATGCAGCATATATAATGGGCCTTACGTCAAAATCTATGACTTCACGTCTCATGCATCTCACTCCGGGCTTATATTTCGACGTGAATCCACGAATCGATTCGCGTAAATATTCGTGCAAACGAAATTACGAGAATCTACTTGGATTCGCGTGATCTCGGTACCAAGATTCGCGCAAAACATGGACAGGAATGAAGTCGCATTGACTGAATTGGCACGTATACACAACACACCAAATTAGCACTGAATGACACACATAAAAGAACAGTGAACTGGCAGAATTTTGTCAACTGACATAATTTGTCAAAACAACATGTGCTGCAAGAAATTCTTGGTGGAATTACACCTGGCCAAGCAACACTGTTTTGAGTTTTCTAACGACGACAAAAATTGATGACGTTTCAAGGCATTTCTTGGTTGAAGAATTCTGTGTATACGTCACCAGTTAGATCTGTTATTGTCCACATGTGCAGTGCTCATTTAAATCAGCTGAGATTTCGTGGTTACGGTAAATATTTAGAAATGAAAGAAAGTAGTGAGTTAAAATACTGTTGTGCAGCTCAGCTGCTGTCCCAGCTGATTCATTTTTCATGCACACATAGTTTCACTTTGAAGATCTTCCACCGTGCATAACTGTAGCAACTACTGCACGGTGAAAGATCTTCCAATTTTCCAAGCAGTTGAACCAGTTTGGTGAGGTCAGGTAATTCTGATCTGAACTGTGTCTGTAGTTTTCGAGTCACACCGTCACATATCCGACAGTCGGAGTTTTGGAAACGTCAAAGATTTGAACCAGCTTGGTCACTCAGGTAAGATAAATTGTGTACTGTTTTATTACTCTCCAGGCCATTCAAATCAAGTAATGCTAAACGGTTATCAGTGTTGCCAGTGTTGGTGATACAGATTGAGAATTAAATTTGAATTTTTGAAACATGCTGTTAAAAAATCGTAATTTTTACCTTTCAAAAAAAGAAGAGGATTTTCACCCAAAAAGCCACCAGAACCCTTCTCTTAATAGTGCATTTCAAAAAAATTTCTGAGTGGAGAAACCTCCCCCAGACCCCCCTCACCCGCTATGTGCTGCTCACTTCACGGCGAGCAGCTAGATCCCTTGGGGAAAAAATTGCTATGATCGTTGGATTTGCGTAACTACATTTACGAGAATCCATTTGGATTCTCGTAAATTTAGATGAAATATAAGCCCTGTCGCTCTTTATGTTGTGTTGTATATCAATCCAAGTTCATGATCATTACAGCAAAGCCATGAGCATCCAGTTTATGATTCATACTCAGACAGTCATACATAATCACCAACCGTTACCCAATATACAGCTATACAAAGAGTGACATTCCTGCCCCCAGAACACAAAATTCATACTCAGACAGTCATACATAATCACCAACCGTCACCCAATATACAGCTATACAAAGAGTGACATTCCTGCCCCCAGAACACAAAACCTACTTATTTGTTTAGCTTATTGTGACATCGCAACAGTAGATTCGATATAGCAGTTCACCGCTATATATTCGAAAATATGGAACATCTACAGCAGAACTGAAACGGAATAGTGGTAAGAGTGGCATCTTTACAACATTTAGAATGACAATTCTGGTGGAATGCATCAATTTTTGCCCGCATCAGGGCCAAATATAAATGAGTGGGATGCACAGATTCTTCAAAAATCACATTTTTTCAAAATTTTCAGTGAATACCCACCTTAAACTACAATTTTATGATTGGTAATGGGAATATCTATGACCATGAGTCAATTTTGACGATCCAATCCAATGCTTCATCGAAACAGGCCGAAAAACTGGACAATGCAATTTTTCTTATTAACCACCCTCTCCCCCACCCCTTTTGCCCTCTATACGTCTGAAATGTGGAACATCTACACTGGAACTAAAACTGAATAGTAGTATAATGGCATCTCAACAACAACTAGAACGAAAATTCTGGTGGAAGACGTCAATTTCTAATATTTATTTATTTCTAATACCTAATATTTATGGGTGGGAGTGTAAAAATTCTTCAGAAATATCATGTTTGTGAAATTTTCAAAATGTTTCAGTAAATACCCACCTTAAATTACATTTTATGGTGGTTAATGGCAGTATCTATGATTGTGAGTTGATTTTGACCACCTATCCTAATTTTTCATCGAAACAGGCCGAAAAAAAATGAAAAATCTGATTTTCTTATTTACCATCCCACTTTTGCCCGCTACATGTCTGAAAAGTTGGAGCATCAACACCAGAACTGAAATGAAATAGTGGTAGAGTGGCATCTCAGCAATAACTACAATGAACATTCTGGCGAAATGTTTTGTCCGCACCAGGGCCAAATATCAATGGGTGGGCTGTATAAATTCTTCAAAAATCAGATTTTTTCAAAATTTCTTGGAATGTCTCAGAGAATACCCACTTTAAATTACATTTTACGGTGGGTAATGACACTATCTATGATCTTGAGTCGTTCTTGACCAGTGCTCAAAATAACTTTTTTGCTATGCGTAGCAAAATGCTACACATTTCCAAAAAATAAATAGCATTTTGTAAAAATTCCATTGCTATTTTTGTATACCAGAGTTATGTTATGCTGTTTTGTATTGAATTCTTCTCAATAGATAAAATAGTTTCCATCCGTTTCTGAGCATTTCCAAATGATCTGCAACACATGAAACATTTACTATGTTTTTTTTTAACTGAACTGCCTTTAAGGGTTGCATGGACTTGGATATTTTCAAATGACGTCTTGGTTGTTTAACAGAGTTCTCAAAATGGAAGTTGGGATTTTTAATTTGATGGGCTGGAAGTTATTTTTAATGGACATTTTATGCAAAATGTTGTAAAAACAGGAAGAATTTAAACCAGTAGAATTCATCTTACATATGAAGTTGCTAATGATGCTTGATGGAGAGTTAATCTGAGTTATGCCTGGAATGTTCCACAATCAGAAGTAAAGCATCAGTGAACTAGTTTCCAAATTTTCATTTACGTTTTGCGATACAAGATAATCAACTGCAGCCTAATAGGCTGCAGTCGATTATCTTGTATAGCAAAATGCTATACATAATTGAACATTGTGTAGCTTTTTGCAAGTTTTGCATAGCAAAAAGCGACGCGACACTGCTTATTTTGAGCCCTGTTCTTGACCATCCATTCCATTTTTGAATCGAAACAGGCCTGAAAAAGTGATAAATCTGATTTTTCTCTTATTTACCATTCCCCTTTTGCCTACTATATTTCTGAAAACTGAAATGGAATAGTGATAGAGTTGCATCTCCATAACAACTAAAACTAAAATTCTGGTGGAATACATCAATTTTTGTCCATGCAATGGACCAATATCAATGGGTGGAGTGTAAAAATTATTCAAAAATAACATTTTTTCAAAATTTCTCGAAAGTTTTCAGGGAATACCCACTTTAAATTACATTTTATTTTTGACAACCCAATCTAATTTTTAGCTTAAATTGACAAAGTCAAGATAAGCTATTGCCATCACGCGTGCAGAAGTCTGTTATGTTAGTCTGTGAGTCTGTTCACATTTTCCTTTAGCATAGGCTACACCCCGTAGTTTTTATCTGATCATCACAAAATTTCATATGCAGGTTTGGGGTCATGTCTAGATGAGAACGTCCCCTTTTGGTCGTGATCGGTCAACCGGTATGGCTGCCCGAGCCGAAAACCATTAGCACAGTCTACAGGTCATATTTATGAAGGGATTTCATTGTATCTTGGTAGGATGCCTCTGTATAATGCCTAGATGAGAATGTCCCCTTTGGGTCATGATCTGTCAACTGTGATGGCTGCCCAAGCCTGAAACCCCAAAACTTTTAGCACAGTCTGCAGGTCATATTTAATATGGAGGGATTTCATTATAACTTGGTAGGATGACTCCGTATGATGTCTAGATGAGAACTTCCCCATTTGGTCGCGATCTGTCAACTGTGACGTCTACAGGTGCCCGAAGCCGGAAAACATGGAGTACAGTCTACAGGTCATATTTATGAAGGGATTTCATTGTAACTTCGTAGGATCACTCCAGATGATGCCCAAATGAGAATGTCACCTTTTGGTTGTGATCATTTAACCATGATGGCTGCCCGAGCCCGAAGCCCGTAAACCTTTAGCACAGTCTACTGTCATATTTATGAAGGTATTTCATTGTAACCTGGTAGGGTGACTTCATATAATGTCTAGATGAGAACGTCCCCTTTTGGACATGATTGGGCAACTGTGATGGCTACAGGGGCCTGAAGCCCAAAAACCTTTAGCACAGTCTACAGGTCATATTTAAGAAGGGATTTCATTGTAACCTGGTAGGATGACTCCAAATAATGACTAGATGAGAACATCCCCTTTTGGTCGCTATCATTCAGCCTTGATGGCTGCCCGAGCCCAAAAACCTTTAGCATAGTCTATAGGTCGTATTTATGGAAGGATTTCATTGTAACTTGTTAGGTTGACTCCATATAATGCCTAGATGATGACATCCCCTTTTGGTCGTTATTGGTCAACTGTGACTGCTACAGGTGCCCGAAGTGCGAAAACCTTGAGCACAGTTTACAGGTCATATTTATGAAGGGATTTCATTGTAACTTCGTAGGATCACTCCAGATGATGCCCAGATGAGAATGTCCCCTTTTGGTTGCGATCATTCAGCCATGATGGCTGCCCAAGCCCAAAGCCGAAAACCCTTTAGCACAGTCTTCAGGTCATATTTATGAAGGGATTTCATTGTAACTTGATAGGTTGACTTCGTATAATGTCTAGATGAGAACATCCCCTTTTCGACACGATTGGGCAACTGAGACGGCTACAGGGGCCCAAAGCCCGAAAACCTTTAGCACAGTCTACAGGTCATATTTATGAAGGGATTTCGTTGTAGCTTGGTAGGATGACTCCAAATAATTTCTAGATGAGAACGTGCCCTTTTGGTCGTAAACATTCAGCCTTGATGGCTGCCCAAGCCCAAAACCCAAAAACCTTTAGCATAGTCTATAGGTCGTATTTATGGAAGGATTTCATTGCAACTTATTAGGTTGACTCCATATAATGCCTAAATGATGACATCCCCTTTTGGTCGTGATTGGTCTACTGTGACGGCTTCAGGGGCCTGAAGCCCGAAAACCTTGAGCACAGTCTACAGGTCATATATATGAAGGGATTTCATTGTAACTTCGTAGGATCACTCCAGATTATGCCCAGATGACAACACCCCCTTTTGGTCTCGATCATTCAACCATGATGGCTTTCCGAACCCAAAACCCGAAAAACTTTAGTACAGACTACAGGTTCATATTTGTGAAGGGATTTCATTGTAACTTAGTAGAATGACTCAGTATAATGTCGAGATGAGGACGTCCCCGTTTAGTTGCAATTGGTCTACCGTCATGGCTACACAGGCCTGAAGCCCAAAAACCTTTAGCACAGTCTACAGGCCATATTTATGATGGGATTTCAATGTAACTTGATAGGATGACTCGTTTTGAAATAATTTCCCTGTAACTTGGTAACTTTCGTTGACATACGTTAACTGTGAGGGCCACATACATTAACTGTGAGGTCATATTAACCCACACCTCAGCTCTTTAGTACAGTGTACACCTCATATTATTTTTTATTAAAAACATAGCATACAGGGAACAGAAATTAACATATTCCCAATTATCACAATTCTTGTCTTATTTCATAATCCTTTCATAAACATTGAACATTATCCTTTTCATCAAACACAACACACAAGTTAAGCTACAGTGTCATTGACACTTTCATTTCATTGAAACAGACCGAAAAATTTGATTTTTCTTATTTTCCATACCTGTATTGCCCACTTTATATCTGAAATTTTGGAACATCAACACCGGAACTGAAATGGATGTTGGTAGAGTGGCATCCCAACAACAACTAGAATAAAAATTCTGGTGGTATACATCAGTTTTTGGGTGGGGTGTAAAAATTCTTCAAAAAACAAATTTTTGGGCGGGCGGGCGGGCGGGAGGGCGGACAGGTGGATGGGCAGACATTTGTGCTTATAACTTAGTTGTTTCTGAATAGATTTTGATATGCATGTTTACCACCTGATGACATGAAATAGGGCATGTCCATGCTTTTTCACAAGAGTTGTGGCTCCTTGTTAAAATCGACTAATGTTGAGCTTGATAGTGCGATAACTTCAACAAATGTCAACCGATTTAACTGATATTTGGCACGTGGGTTTTAAGGAACAATGTCTTGATCAAATTTGAAAATAAGCTCAGTCTGATGTATGGTTTTCACAAGAGTTATGGCCCTTTGTTAAAATCAACTAATTTTGAACTTGATAGTGCGATAACTTCAACAAACATCAATCAATTTTTCTGATATTTGGCACATGGGTTTTAAGGAACAATATCTTGATCAAGTTCGAAAATGGGCTCAGTCCGATGTATGATTGTCACAAGAGTTATGCCCCTTGGTTAAAACTGACTAATTGTCCCCCAACATTTTGTCAGGGGACTATTGGAATCAGCTGGGTCCGTGTATCTGTGCATCCGTGCGTGCGTGCATCCATGTATGCGTGCATCCATCTAGAATGATAACTAAAGTTCAGGCCTGGGCTTTTTAAAAAGTTGAAATTTTATAGTAAATATCCTTTCTTATAATACCAACCACAATTGTTTACAACAGGCTTGCACTACGGTGAAAGACCCTAACTCTGAAAATATACTCTCTATTTTGATCTTTTCCAAGGGATTTGGGAAAGAAAAGTGGTGCAAAAACACCAACAAAAAATAAGCCAAAACTGGGTCGGTAGCAGACACCCAGTAGGGGATGCTCTTCTCCAAGTACAGATCCACAGTTTCCGGTATCCAGTGCGCAGGCAGCAACTAATGAATCATTCTTTTGAATCCGCCAACACTGGAGTTATGTGATCAGCGGGGAGGAAGGATTCTTACCAGAATAAGAAAATGGGAGGGCCTCCATGTAAACAATTGTGGTAGGTATAATAAGAAAGGAAATTTACTATAAAATTTAAATTTCTTATCAACCTACCTTACAATTGTTTACTACAGGCTGAATATACAATAGGATAGAGGGAATCACATAACCAACCCCCACATAACCCAGTTGCACTGGAACCGTGGACAGAGGAAGAGGTCCCTAGGCCTATCAAACCATAGCATCACAATCATTAGTAAAAGACAATGAGAGATGAGGCATACGGTTCTGTGCGATGCTCAGACAGAAAGGACAGTAACAGCACAGGGCTTGTACTGACCTTGTAAGAAGCCTAATGGCTCCTGCAACTGCCGCAGATAGAAGGTGGAGAAAGTAGAAGCTTGCATTTCTCCAGTAGGCTGCCTGCATAACATCCGACAACTTGACGGAGTTAGCATAAGTCCAAGAGGTAGACAATGCACGCACCTCGTGGTGGGCAGAAATACGATCGGTAAAACAATAGTGAGTCGTTAGACAAGCTTAAGCCGCGAGAATAGCAAGACAAATCCATCGAGAAAATGGTTTGAGGAGAGATCATCTGTCGACCAGAAATAAGAGACAGAATAAATCGTTTCCTGCCTTTCCCAATGAACTGCGTCTGATTGAGATAAATGCGAATTGCACAAACCGTACAGAGCAAAGGGCGATTATCCTCAGCAGAAGGAAGAGCCCTGATACAGATAGGACGTGGAGTCGTTTCTGGTATCTGATTATGGGTCAGAAAGGAGCAATCAGAGGTAAATGTAACACTGTTGGGGGAGCTCCTGAAAAAGGCCAGATCAACCGAGAGGGCGTGAAGCTCACTAACCTGTCTGGCTGAGGCAAAAGCCATCAGAAAAGCCATCTTAGTATGTGAGAAAACGCATATCCACCTGGGATAAAGGTTCAAACAGCCCTCCCCCCCCCCCCCCCCCCCCCCCCCCCCAAGCAAAGCAGCACCCAAGAAAGATTCCATCTTGGGGTAAGCTGCAAAATCCTAGGCCTTTTCAAAGAAAAGTGCCGAATAAGCTTGGAGGGGTATGGATTAGTGCCGATACGATACTTTCCCACATACGAAAAGGTCTCCGAAAGCATGGACCTGTACCCTTTGATGGTAACATGCTGGAGACCCCGAGAATCAAACAGATATACCAGAAACTCCACAATCTGTGTTATCGAAGGATTGGCATAATCAACAGAGTGATCAGCACACCATCGACAGAAGACCTTCCACTTAGCCACATAGGCTAAACCAGTGGAGTGCCACTTGAAGAAGAAATGCACTCCACTGCTCGTCGCGAAAAACCTTTACAGGACCTGACAAAAGACAGGACCTGACAAAAGATATGTGTGAAGGCACGATGAAGTCGGGTCGACGTGAAACCTCCTTGGGTGATCTTGGTAAAGAAGGTCGTGACATAGAGGGAGATGTGCCAGAACCGCCGCCAACAGAGAGCGGCGCTGATTGATCCACACCCGTTGAGGCGACAGGGGAGCGATCAGAATGATTCGACGACTGCAGATTCTGATCTTGGCCAGAACCTGAGGCAGAATCGGCGGGAAGGCCTAGCCGACTAGACTGTTCCAATCGAGTGACAGAGCATCCACAGCGAAAGCCAGAGGATCTGGACACGGGGACACGAAAGTGTCTACCTGATGCTTCCAACGGGTCACAAAGAGATTGATGTGGAGACGACCCCAGAGATCGCAAAGCGACTGGAACACTGCCTTGTGAAGCATCCAGTCGATGGAAATGACCCTGCCCCATCAGGACAGGGAGTCGGCTAGGACGTTCAGAATGTGACGAACAACCACTCTGGTGTTGACATCCTGAGCTAGCAGTAGAAGATCCTGATCCAATTCGTACATGGGAACCGAGTACGTGCCGCCCTGGTTCTGAATGTAAGCTACCACTGTCAAATTGTCGGACAACAGAAGGACCTGACGATTCGAAAGGTGGGGGATCCACTGCCGGAAACTCAGAAGAAGAGCAAGAAGCTCCTTCTGGTTGATGTGATGAGCTGCTTTATCCTGGTCCCATGCCATGTGAAGGGAAAGACCGAGAGGATCCAACGCCGCACCCCATCCGAGATCGCTGACGTCTGCTTTCAGAACACGATCGGACATGGGTAAGTCCAATAGAACTCTCTGCATCAGGCTTGTCATTATCAGAATGGCAGGAGGGCCATAATGGTCTGTCTGAAATGGGTCCAGGAGGGCCATTTTTGGTCCACCTTAATTCATCAAAGGCGGGCGACTGGGGTCGGGCCTCTTCTTGAGTTGACATGAAGTTAGGTGAGCTTTGCTGATCCAGTGACCAGTGATGTCCCACAAATATCAAACAGTTTACCTTGGATACCGGCAAGAAATTTGGTGAAAAAAAACCCCAAAGAATAATACATACTGGTAAATATATTGGAAGAATTGTAACTCAATGAAGAAATATTTTGATATGCTGTTAATTCGAAAACAGAACGTTTAAAAAAACGGGAGTGTGAAAGCAAGAAAGGAAACCTGGAATCAGCTGTTCAAAACAGAGCTCTACATATCAAGGGAGAGTACTCAACACACGTGGATGAAATGACGTGACACATGGCAAATAAAATTAAAACAAAGCTGTTGTGGGGTGAAGAGTCCTGCATAGTTTTTTGTATTTAGCTGGATATATTAATTTAATATAAATAGCTTATCACTCAGACTTCTGATACAAATTCATGGATAAGGCTTTATACATTAAGGAATCCTCACATTGACAAAATGAGTGACATTTTACAGATATGAAACGTTGGTCTCTCCGCTTTTTTGCATACCTGTTTTTACTGGAATGTTTCGAAATTTTGTTGGTGTTTTCTGTGCATAATTATTGATGAAATATAATGCTGAGAAAAAAATCCCCCCTCTCAATTTTAACGGGTTGTGTGCCGCAACGTCTCAAGTTCTGTTAACATATTGGAGCTGATAAATATTTATCGCCTGTGGTATTTTGCATGAGGCGGTCTTTTATGGTCCACAGAAATTTTAGTTTAGGCGGGCCACTGCGGCCGCGGTGGATCGCCCACGTCAAAATGACCAGCCTGCTGCATAATCCACTGTACATCCATCCAGGGGAGAAGGTGATGATGAAGAGACTCCGGGAACTAAAGTACCTGATCCAGAGGATTGACATTCGGCATCCAATGACTGAGCAGAAAGTGTTGGAGAGGTCTGACATGCAGCCGACCTAGAGGAATGAGATTCGTCACCGAACCGCAGAGACTGAGCAGCCGGAGAATACGCCGAGCTGTCACGGACGTGGACTGGGACAGAGTCAGGGCAAAAGCTGAGGGGAACCGGCACCATATTCAGCAGAGTACAGAAGTCCATCCCCAGATGACAAAACAACTGAGAAGGGACCAGGTCCGACTTCTTATCGTTGACTCTGAGCTCTAGTGATGTGAGCAGGGTCAACAGTGTGTCGACATCTGACTCCAGAAAGGCAGCATTGAAATGCCTCTGGAGGATATCGTCTAGATATGCCAAAGTAATCACCCTGGACTGTGTGCGATGGAAGGCTAGCACATGTGACATCAGTCAGGTGAAGGCCCAAGGAGCCAGGTGGAGGCCGAAGGGCATGGCCTTGAACTGGTAAACTCGCCCAGAAAAGCGAACCTGAGATACTTTCGTGATGTCCGATGAATCAGAATGTGAAAGCGTCTCGCAGGCCGATGTTGGAAGCGAAATCTCCCCGGTGAAGGGAACAGCAAACCGACATGAAAGTCTCCATGCTGAACTTAGGAGCAATGATAGTCGGCTGTCCTTCTTTGGCACCAAGAGTAGGCGGGAATAAAATCCCGCTGAATGAATGTTCTTGACGACCTCGATCGCCCCCTTCGACAGGAGATTGTCTATCTCCGTGATCAAAAGTTCCTGACGTGTAACGTCTAAAGGAACTTGTGTTGGAAGAGGCACTCCCAACAGAGTGGGATGCCTTCGGAAGGATATTCGCAGCCCGGACCAAACAACATCTAACACCCAAGGATCGGATGTGATTGTGGCCCAATGGTCTGCAAATTCTGATTTCCTTCCTCCAACCTGGGACGAATCGAGGTGAGGACCTTCATTTCGAGCCTCGCCGAGGCCCGCCAGAGGAGAAACCTCTACTATATGAAGAATTCTGAGTCCTCCCTCTAGCCTGCCAATGCTTACCCTTACCTGTGAGTAAGCGGCAGCAGAAGGATCCGCCCTTGGCTTTGCAGAGAAAGCAGAAGGGCGCTTGTTAGGCTTTGGATGGCCACTGCCTCCAACAGAAGGCTGATCAACCTATCAAAGCAGCAGCTGATCTTTGGAATGACGTAGAACATCATCCTGGGCCATCGCCATGGAACCATGGAATAGTTGCGGACCCGCCAAAGAAGCAGATCGAAGAGCAGCGCGCTGCTCCTCAGGAAGGGAACGGCTTGTGTCCAACACAATGTCCCTGCAAACTAATTCAAAGTTAGCCGTGTTACAGGCATGCATGTGAGTAAGATGCATGAGCACCCTGGAAAGCACACGCAAAAGAGCCTGTATCTCGTCAAACTTATCTGGAGGCAGATAAGCAGACAACGTGATCTGAGAGAAAAAGCATGCCCAGCATCTCTCTCGATAAGCCCAACAGGGACTCCAGAGTCACCGTAGGAATAACGACCGACTTGGGCTTGGAAAGCCCGAGTGAGGTGGAGTCCTGATCCAAGACCGTCAAAGTCTGGCAGACTGACGGATTGGCTGAATCGTAGGAATGATAACACACTGGAGGCAAAAACGTGTCAGCTCTGGTAAAGAACGCAGTCTTCATAGCCTTGGAACTCAGCTTAGAGTCCAAAGCTGTAAACGCTTCAACCACTTGTACCGACTGGCACGGGCGAAGGAGCCTGGAAGCGGGTTGCTCCACAGGCTGTAGGCGCGCAACCAATGATCGCGGCTGGCTAACACCACCAGCTGGTTTGATGGTTTGAGATCTGGAAGGAACACAAAGTCAAGAGCTGCCCCCAAGTCAGAAGACTGTTGGCTCTCGACGTCAGGAATGTCTGACTCATCCTCTGAGTCAGAAGACACATAGCCCATCATGGGCAAACCAGCCAATGCCTCCCATGGTCAGGGACTGATTTAAGCTTCATACACCGTAACCTTAAAATAGGTTATGGTGTGCCTAGCATACCGTAACCTGTAGGTTTCTGTAGTGTAGATATAAGGTAAATTATTAAGGTAATCAGTTTCCTTTCGTAACCTAATAATAGGTCTTGAGTTTATAGAAACACATAACCTCCCCCATAACCTAACCTATAGGTTACAGCTTATGTCAGACCCTGCATGGTGTGGGCACACCTAAGGGATCAGAAAGCGGCCTGCTTCCAATCCCGGGAGGTGGCGCTGCAGGGGGCATCTGGAAACCACTAGTAGCCTCGCTGGAAGCAACGGGAAGGCTCTTGGAAAGAACTTGAGTGAGCAAGGTGAGGGCCTCCCTAAGCTCACGGCCCGTGTCAGCCGGTTCGACGTGGGAACAAACCGGCAAAGTGGCTTCACTCCTGACCCTTTTAACCAGCGAAGGGTTATGATCCCCAAGTACACCTGACGCGGGGCGACGGGTGGCAGCCAAAACATCTGAAGGCAGATGTGTATAGGGGTACGACATACCCGAGGATCTACAGAGCGGGAACTCAGGAAGTGTCGCTGCAGACCTCTGAGGGACAGAAAGTCCAGGCTGCACAAAAGGCGCTGGTCTCGCAAAACTCACCATAGGACCAGAGTGTGTGGACGGAAATGCATCCGAATCCAATGAGAAAACTGCTGTCCTCGACGGCTGAGAGACCACAGCAGAGGGTTCGGTCGGCAGCCCCTTCCGACTTTGCTGAGTCAAAGTCAGGGAAGGCTGAGGCCGATACCCCACATCTACACTACCAGACATCTCTGCAGACCCCTGCAGGGATAAAACTGCTGTGCTCGACGGCTAAGAGCCACAGCAGAGGGTTCGGTCGGCAGCCCCTTCTGACTTCGCCGAGTTGAAGTCAGGGAAGGCTGAGGCCGATACCCCACATCCACACTACCAGAGATGCATCTCTGCAGACCCCTGCAGGGATAAGCCGAGGCTGGCTGAAACGGTGACCGATGACATTGCAGACAGAACAGCAGTAGCAGCAGATACGACGGGAGCTGTTGAAACTGGTGGAAAAGTGGAGAGAGCAACCGAGCTCGGCTCCAAAAGAGGAGTCACAACCCTAGTGACAGTTTCAGATGTCGACTGGAGAGGGACCACAGTCCCAGAACCAGGCATCTCTTCACCAGACAACTCAACAGCTCCCGCAGTATCCATCACAGAAAAAGACTGCACGGAGGAGGTATAACTCTCACCAGACGTCATGTCGGGAGGCCCCGAATTACAGCATTCCATGGGTGTGGGAGGAACGGTCAAGAGAATGCACCACATTCTTGGGCAAAAGGCAATGCCCTCAAGGAACAGTACTGGGCATAGCAGAGGTGAGAGCAGTAGAAGAAAAAGGTGAACTCAACAGATGTAGAAAGTAGAAGAACACCCCCAACTACGAGAGAAAGGTGGCAGAAAATAAAGTGCCGGAGGGAACACAACTCAACCCAGACGGCCGACAGGGACCCCAAAACAGAAATTCTGCCCTCAACAAAGAGGAGAAGTCCTGTCCATACAGCCCCCCATTGACACCTAACTCCAATAATAATAATATCCAAAAGGATAACATAAATTTATCAACCGAAAAATTTTATGTCAGACCTGCACGGTACGCGAATGTCGGGCGCAAACACGGAGAATATATAAAATAAAATGAAAATGTGGTTGAAAATAATAACGAGAATATATAAAACACAGTCCTGTTATTATACGATCCTCAGATCCATAATTCCAGTCACAGGTAATCATTATCAACAAGTTAAATTATCACTGTTTCTGAATGCAAATGGACATCACGCCATGTGGGCAGATGAAAAAAGAATGATTCATTAGTTACTGTCTGCGTACTGGATACCGGAAGCCGTGCATCTGTACTTGGAGAAGAGCATCCCCTACTGGGTGTGTGCCGGTAGCACTCAACCCAGTTTTGGCTTATTTTTTCTTGGTGCTTTTCCACCACTTTTCTTTCCTGGATTTGGGAAAGATCAAAATAGAGAATATATTTTTTGAGTTAGGGTCTTCCACTGAAGTGCAAGCTTATAGTAAACAATTGTAAGGAAGATTGATAAGAAATGTAGGGCAACTACTATGGCTCTCCGAAACCTGTGCCAGGAGAGCTATTCTATACCTGAGTCAGTTTTTAATAAGGGAATTGAAGGTTTAAGGAGAGCTATTACAGCTCTTAAGGAGAGCTATTACAGCTCTTGAGGAGATCAAATATGGCTCTCCTTAAATTGATTTTGTGAGAGTTATTGCTCCCCTCAAAAGACCAGGCCTGACTAAAGTTTGGGTCATTGAATCAAAACCAAATTTGGTTATACATCTCCTACCCCAATGAGATGGAGAATTTTGTATCTGGGTTCGATCTGGTAATTTTTGTTGAAGTTATGGCCCTTTTTCAACCCTTTTCGGATCTTTGGAAATTTGTTGTCTGCATGATAACTTTAGTTTGAGCTATCAAACCAGCACCTAATTTTATATATAGGTTTGGCTCAAGAATACGCTGGTCATGTTCGAATTTGGGTATGGTCCGACCAATTTGGGCTGAATTATGGCCCTTTTTCATTTTTTTTTACCTCGAAAATTAGTCCAAATGATAACTTTTGTTTGGTTGATCGAATCGAAACTAAATTTGGTATTTGAGTTTGTCTTAAGAATAAGCTGGTCAAGGTTGAATTTGGGCTTGGTCCAACTAATTTTTGGTGAGTTATGGACCTTTTTCCATTTTTTTTTACTTCAAAAATTTGTTGTCCGGATGATCAAAATCAAAACCAGTTTTGATATACGAGTTCGTCTCAAGAATATGCTGGTCAGGTTCGAATTTGGGCTTGGTGCAACCAATTTTGGGTGAGTTATGGTCCTTTTTAGCTCACCTGGCCTAAAAGGCCATGAGAGCTTTTCTCATCACTTGGCGTCCGGCGTCGTCCGGCGTCCGTAAACTTTTCACATTTTCATCTTCTTCTCTGTAACCGCTGAGCTGGTGTGAACGAAACTTGGCAAGAATGGGGGGTCCTCTACAAACAATCTTCATTTTGTTCCCGTCGGATGAAAAACATGGCTTCCAGTGGCATTCTTTGATTTTGGTTGATGAATTTTCAAAAATCTTCTCCTCTGAAACTGCCAGACCAAATGTTTTGAAACCGCACATAAATGATGACTGGGGCCCCCTCTACCAACGATCCTCATTTAACCCTTTACCCAACGTAACGGCCAAAACCGGCCAGCGGCATTCTCAAAAATCGTTAATTAATTTTCAAAATATTTTCATTTTTTGTCTCAAAAACATAGGTTATGACCCCTCGTTGGAACGAGCTCGTTGAGCTCGTTCCTACGAGGGGTCATAACCTATGTTTTTGAGACAAAAAATAAAAAAAATTAGTTATTCAAGAATTTTTTTTGCAAGTGTCGTCTGCTTTTCATGTTAGGTAAAGGGTTAATGTTGATTGGGTCACAAACAATTGCGGCTTATACTTACTATAGAAACCCTATGAGAAATCACATATTCATCATCTTCTCTGGAACTACTGAGCCGACATGAACCAAATCTGGCAGGGATAGTCTATGGGAGGTCCTCTAGAAACGATCCTCATTTTGATCCCATGGGTTTGAAAACATGGCCGCCAGAGGCATTCTTTGATTCTGATTGGTGGATTTTGAAAAATCTTCTCCTCTGAAACTGCCAGGCCAAATTGTTTGATACTTCACATAAATGATGACTGGGACCCCTCTACCAATGATCCTCATTTAATGCTGATCGGGTTGTAAACATGGCTGTAATTGTGGCTTATAGTTACTATAGAAACCCTATGGGAAATCACATTTTCATCTTCTTCTCTGGAACTACTGAGCCGACGAGAACCAAATCTGGCAGGGATAGTCTATGGCAGGTCTTCGACAAATTCTTCTCATTTTTGTTACCGTGCATCCAAAAACATGGCTGCCAGAAACATTTTTTGATTCTGATTGGTGGATTTTGAAAAATATTCTCCTCTGAAACCACAGGGCCAAATGTATTTGAAACTTTGCATGGTTGATGACTGAGACTCCCTCTACCAACGCTACTCATGTAATGTTGATCGAGTTGCAAACATTGCTGCAATTGTGGCTTATAGTTACTATAGAAACCCTATGAGAAATCACATTTTCTTCTACTTCTCTGGAACTACTGAGCCGACGTGAACCAAACCAGGCAGGGATATTCTATGGGAAGTCCTCTACAAACAATCCTCATTTTTGTTCCCATGGGTTTGAAAACATGGCTGCCAGAGGCATTCTTTGATTCTGATTGTTGAATTGGGACACCTTCTACCAATGACTATCCCTGCCAGGTTTGGTAGGATATTCTGCCATCAGTGCAAGTAGCAGTGTACATAATCTTGGTTCCTTCTTTGACTCTACCATGTCTATGGACAGACATGTTACAAATATGTGCAATAAGGCTTTCAGAGGTCTATACAAAGTTAAACAGATAAGACATCCTCACGAAAGACTCCACAAAAGCCCTAGTTCACGCCTTTGTAACTTCACATTTGGATTATTGTAATGCCTTACTGTTCAACCTTCCATAATATCATTACTCTCGCCTGCAGATGGTACTAAATGCATCAGCCCGAGTGGTATGTAGGGTATCACGATCTCAACACATCACTCCTGTTCTGAGGGATATGTACTGGCTGCCAGTCAAGTACAGAATAATTTTCAAAACTTTATTATTAGTTTTTAAGACACAAAACAACATGTCACCAGCTTACTTAGAAGAACTCCTTAATACCAAGAATGTGTGTCAATACAACCTTAGGTCTGATGGTAAAATGCTACTACATGTTCCAAAACATAGGTGTAAGACATTTGGAGACAGGTCATTCTCATTTGCTGGCCCTCACTTGTGGAATAATTTACCAGAACACCTAAAAAGACTGTCAAATGTCAACCTTTTCGAAAAAGATCTCAAAACATACCTGTTTCAAAAAGCCCATAAGTGATGTTGTGGACTGTAAGATACTGTATATTCCGTTTGTATATTTGCACGAGCTCAGTAACATGTACAACGCCTTAGAATATGGTTCTAATCTTCTGAACTATAATTTTGGAACTATATAAATGTGTATATTATTATTATTATTATGATCCTCATGTAATGTTGATGTAATGTTGCAAACATGGCCACAATTGCAGCTCATAGTAACCATGGAAAAGCCTGTGGGAAATCACATTTCTTTTCAACCTACTCACAATTGTTTACAATTGGCTGTAACATAAGTGCAAGCCCTACTTCGGAACTAACTCAAGCTTTTAGAATCTTTTCCAAACGAGTTGGAAAAGTACTAGAGTGCAAAAGCACGAAAAAGATCGAAAAAAGGGTCGAGCGAGACCAGCGCTCGAAATTACAGGTACTCTCTCTGCACACCTCTTGCGTTTACCGAGCGCATGCGCAACAACCGTGACGTCAATTCCTTTATTTTCCGCCATTGTTCATGGTCGGAAATTTTTGTGACTCGTGCTGTTTATGCTATTAATTCTTCGTGAACAACTTATTAATCATCTTTAGTGTGCTACTGGATTGTATCCTTTTTCAAGCTACCAAATTATTATTCTTATTTAATGTTAATTTGTATTATTATTGCTGTTCTTTTCACACTTTATCTTGCCTTTCCCCCACGTGTGAACACGACCTTCGTTCTGTTTTCCGTCGGCGGGAAGCTTGATTATTGTATTTATATCATGCCTAAGACTATTCCTTGTACCTCTTGTTTGCAGGTGAAACATGTGGACGATTCCCATACCACATGTGTCACTTGCAACAATTGCACTCAGGCCCAATCATGTGGTATCTGTGGGGTTTGGTCCTCTAAATTTTGGGCTTCTGTTAACAAGGTGGTTCTTTCCAGAGCTAGAACCCCTCGTTCTCGGGGTAAGGGTAGCCGTGCCGTTGCAGACATTTCTGCTGGTGCACGTGGTGACTCTGTCACACAGGATTCGGATCTGACTTCTGTGGCGAGCTCCTCTGCAACTGTTGACGGTGTTTGTTCAGTGATTCCTGATGGGGAGACCGCGGTCTCTTTGTCTTCGGATGTCACTATTGAGGCGTCTGTTTTCGTTGAGAGCTTTTCCGAGGTCAGCTCGGTAACCCTCTCCGATCTGCCTCCTACACCGTCGACCGTTGTTGAGGGGGTTGCTACTCCAGATCCTATTCTGTCTGATGGTGGCTCTTCCATCTCCTCTGGGGATGGTCTACAGTCTCGGGGGACCGAGGCTGTATCTGCTGGTGTGTCTGTGTGTTCTCAGCCTCCCCCAGCCTCGCGGTGAGGCTGTGCGGGTTTGCTGTCTGCTCCGTCTCATCTGGCTAGGTTTGCTCCTAGTCGGTTGAGCCGGCCGGTCGCTTCGGCAGCGATTCCTCGTCCCTCGAGTGAATCGTTTATTGTTCCACCTTCGCCTGCTAGTGTGCCGGCTAGCGGGATGGTGTTGGGACGTTGGCATCCAGGGCCTGCTGTTCGGCAGCGGTCAGTGACAGCCCCGGTTAGCTGTCACTCTCGGAACCTTCCTCCGGTGATTCCTCACTGTGTTCCGAGTCTGGGTGTCGATCGATGCTTGCCGTCGGTCTCAGAGGATAGGCAGTTGGGGCCGTCTGCTGCGCAGAGGTCAATGACAGGTTCCTGTCATTCTTGGGACAATCCTCCGGTGTCTTCTCACCGTGTCCTAGGTCCAGCTACCGATCGACGTGCGCCGTCGGTCCCTTTCGAGGATTTGCAGGCAGGGCCTTCTGTTTCGCAGAGGCCAGTGATGGCTCCTGGGCGTCACAATCGGGACTATCCTCCGGTGTCTTCTCACCGTGCTCCTATTCTGTCTGCCGATCGACGTTCGCCGTCGGTCTCTTCTGAGGATTTGGGTTCTTCTACCAGAAGGGTCCATTGGGAGGACACTCCGTCGGGCGATTCTGCTGCGACGGATTCTCAGGGTGACCTGCGCCAGGCCGTTTTGGCGCTCACCCGGTTGCTTTCTGGCAACCCTCAAGTTGGCCTCCCTGTGCCTCCTGAGGCACAACCTCCTTTGGTCGGTCGCCGAGATGTCTCGCCTGGCCCCTTGGATACTGCACAGTATTCACAGGAGGTTTCTGCTGGTCAGCCCGAGTTGGGCTACGTCTCCTCTGCTACGGAGGATGACGAGTATCTTGAAGGTGATGGTCCCCCCTCGTCAGTCTTGGGGCAGGCTTTGGATTTCGTCTTTGGCTTATTGCCGGACGTTCTACCTTCTGACCAGCCTTCTGTGACCGTCCGGCCGCGGTCCACTGTGGAGCGCCGTAACCCTGTTGAGCCTTCTAGCTCCGGGGCTTTGCGTCCTCTGCAATCGGCTCAGGTGGTTGAGTCCTTCCAGGGCTTAGACGCCAAAATGCGTTCTAAGGCCCTCAAGGGTTCCTTCTTTTCTAGAGCTTATGCCTTTCTGCCTCCATCGCGGTTTCGTGTTTACGATTCCGTCTCTCCACCAGTCTTCCAAGGGATGACTACTGTGGATGAGGATTCTTCTTCCCTCGGGTTGACTAAGCCTAAGTCGGCAGTTCTCCCGATGTCGGTAGTTGAGTCTATGGTGGGCCTGTCCCGAGAGATGCTGGGTATGTTATCTCTCGCGGACCATGTCGTCGCTGCTCTGGCTGAATATTTTCCACCAGGGGAGTTTGATGACGCTCAGGCGCCTTTTCGCGTTTTGTCACAGGCTCTTATGAACTTGACTCACGCTCACGCCTGTAACACAGCCAATTTGGAGCTGGCACGCCGGGATGCGGTTTTGGATTCTTTACCATCCCTTCCTTCTGAGCAACGTGCTGTTCTGAGGTCTGCCTCTTTGGTAGGACCTCAGTTGTTCCATGGTTCCGTGGAAGCTGTTCGTGGCGAAGTTCTTCGTCATTCGAAGGACCAGCTTTTACTGAGACAGCTTGACCCACCTGCTGCTGCGGGTGGGGGTCGTTCCAGGCCCGCCAAGCGTGCTGCTGCGTCTGCCTCGTCGGCGACGTCGGCTACGCCTTCGGCTCCGTCTGCTCCTTCTGCTCATAAGAAGCGCCGACGTGGCCAGGCCCGCTGGCAGCCTCAGGCTGGAAAGTCTCAGGACTCTGTCACTTCCCGAGGTGGTTTCTCCTCTCGGGGGCCTCGTCGAGGCCGCAAGTGAAGGTTCTCACCTCGATTCGCCTCCAGTCGGAGGAAGGCTGTCGCTGTTTTACGACCGTTGGACAGAGATAACGTCGGACTCTTGGGTCCTCGACGTCATTCATTGCGGTCTGCGACTGTCCTTCCATCGGCACCCCAGTTTATCTCGGGTGCCCCTTCCGACTCAGGTCCCTTCAGATTCTCTGCGTCGGGACCTTCTGGTGCAGGAGATCGACAATCTCCTCACCAAAGGGGCGATCGAGGTGGTCAGGAACACCCTTTCACCGGGGTTTTACTCGAGACTTTTCTTGGTGCCGAAGAAAAACGGCCAATTTCGTCCTGTCATCGATCTGAGTACCCTGAACGAGTACATAATTGCTCCTCGTTTCAGTATGGAGACTTTCCGGTCGGTTCGACGTTCAGTTCATCAGGGCGATTTTGCGGCCAGTATCGACCTGAAGGATGCCTACTTCCATGTACCCATTCATCTGGCGTCACGGAAATACCTTCGGTTCTCGTTTCGGGATCGAGTTTTTCAATTCAGAGCTCTCCCGTTCGGTTTGAACCTGGCTCCTTGGGCCTTCACCCGACTGATGTCACATGTGCTTGCTTTCCATCGCACTCAGTCGGCGGTGACTTCGTCCGCCTACCTAGACGACATCCTCCAACGGCACCACGATGCTGCTGTTCTGGAGTTCGATGTCCGGCAGTTTCTTTGCCTGCTAGCGTCGCTGGGTTTCAGAGTCAATCGCGAGAAGTCGGATCTTCTTCCTTCTCAGCGATTCCGTCATTTGGGGATGGATTTCGACACTCTTCACAATGTAGTGTCGGTCCCCCAGGCTCGGGCGACGATTCTTTCCGCCTTGACTCGGGACCTGCTTCAATCTTCCTCGGTCTCGGCCAGGACTTTCCTTCGGATGCTGGGCCTTTGCGGTTCGGTGACCGATCTCATTCCGCTCGGTCGCTTGTTTGTCCGACCTCTCCAACACTTCCTGTTGGATCATTGGCGTCCGAATGTAGATCCGCTGGACCTGGAACTCACTATTCCTCGGTCTCTGCTTTGTCACCTCCGCCCTTGGGCAGATATTCCCTGGCTGACACAGGGTGTTCCGTTGGATCTTCCTTTGGCCGATCGCATCCTTACTGCGGATGCCAGCGATCGGGGCTGGGGTGCGACGTTGGACCCTCTCGGTCTGTCTACTCACGGAGAGTGGGACAGCGAGCAGGTGGGCCTTCATATCAACCAGAAGGAGCTCCTTGCTCTTCTGTTGAGTTTTCGGCTTTGGATCCCTCATCTGTCGGACCATGTTGTCCTACTTCTTTCGGACAATTCGACAGTAGTGGCCTACATACGGAATCAGGGAGGCACTCATTCGATTCCCATGTATCGGCTGTCTCGGGATCTTCTTCTGTTGGCGCGGGATGTGAACGCTCGGGTGTCCATTCGACACATTCCCGGGCGTCTCAACGTCCTAGCAGACTCCCTGTCCCGACGCGACAGTGTCCTTCCAACCGAATGGATGCTACATCGGTCGGTGTTTCAGGCGATTTGCGAGCAGTGGGGTCGTCCTCAGGTCGACCTTTTCGCTACTCGCCGGAATCATCAGGTAGAGACTTTTGTCTCCCCTTGTCCAGATCCTCTGGCATTTGCAGTAGACGCTCTGTCTCTGGACTGGACAGGCTGGGTCGGCTATGCCTTTCCTCCTGCACCAATTCTTCCTCAAGTTTTAGCGAAGATTCGTGCTTGCAGTTGCAGGATCATTCTGGTCACACCCCTGTCTCCACAGAGGGTGTGGATCAATCTGCTGCGGCCTCTATTGGCCGATCGACCGATTCGTCTACCTCTACGTCGCGATCTTCTTTCACAGGGTCGTCCCAGGAAGTATCACAACAACCTGGCGAGCCTGTCCCTTCACGCCTGTCTTTTATCAGGTCCAGTCTCCGACGTAGAGGTTTTTCGAGACGATCAGTGGAGTGCATTTCTGCATCGCGGCGACCTTCCACTGGAATGACTTATGCCGCCAAGTGGAAGGTTTTCTGCCGCTGGTGTTCAGATCACAATGTGAATTACCGTGATCCGTCTATCGCTCAAATTGCGGATTTTCTGGTTTTTCTTTTTGACTCCAAGGGCCTCCAGCCTATTACGATTAAGGGCTATCGGTCTATGCTGTCTGATACTTTCTCTTATGTGGGAAAGCGGTGTATCGGTCGTAATCTTTTCCTCTCCAAACTTATTCGGCACTTTTCTTTGAAGAGGCCCAGAGTTTTGCGTCTTACACCCAAGAGGAACTAGTCATGGGTGTTGCACTGTTTGGAGGGGGCGCCTTTCGAGCCTTTATCTGAGACCGACATGCGTTTTCTCACCTATAAGACGGCTTTTCTTCTAGCGTTTGCTTCTGCTCGTCGAGTCAGTGAGCTTCATGCGCTATCTGTTGATTCTGCCTTCTTCCGAAATGAGGCTAACAGTGTCACATTCACTACTGGTTGCTCTTTTCTGGCTAAGAATCAACTCCCCGATTCGGTACCTCCTCCCATCTGCATTCGGGCTCTCCCTGCTGTAGATGGACGGAGGCCTCTTCTTTGTCCTGTTCGTGCGGTCAAGACTTACATTACTCGCACTCAGTTCATTAGGAGGGATCGGAAGAGATTCTTTCTGTCTCTCATTCCTAAGCGGCAGTCTATCTCTTCCCATTCTATTTCCAGGTGGATCTGTCTTGCAATCAAGCTGGCTTATTCTCGCTTGTCTGCATCGGATCTTGTTTCGAACCGGCTTAATGCTCACGAGGTTCGTGCCATTTCTACATCCTGGGCGTTCTCCAATTCTGTTTCGCTCCGTGATGTTATGAATGCGGCTTACTGGAGGAATGCTTCTACCTTCTCCTCCTTTTATCTCCGCCACCTTCAGCAGCAATCTGAGGACCTTTATTCTTTAGGCCCTCTCGTTGCTGCTCAGGCTGTTGTGCACCCTCGTTAAATTGTTTTTGTCGAGGTTGCGCTTCTCTCAGGTGCCTTCTCTCTTTCTTCATTACAGGTTTTAGTTTTTGTTCTCTGCCATCCTTGCTTTCGTTCTGCTACTCTTGTTGGTATTGGTTATGTGATTCACCTCCTCCTATTGTTTATTCAGCCAATTGTAAACAATTGTGAGTAGGTTGAAAAGAAATTAAAATTTTTTAGTAAATTTTGTTTCTTAACATACCTACCACAATTGTTTACCGGAGGCCCACCCTCCTTGGGGATATCTTTGATATCGATGCCTCCCCGCTAAATCACAAACTTCTCGTTGGCGGAAATACGGAATTGACGTCACGGTTGTTGCGCATGCGCTCGGTAAACGCAAGAGGTGTGCAGAGAGAGTACCTGTAATTTCGAGCGCTGGTCTCGCTCGACCCTTTTTTCGATCTTTTTCGTGCTTTTGCACTCTAGTACTTTTCCAACTCGTTTGGAAAAGATTCTAAAAGCTTGAGTTAGTTCCGAAGTAGGGCTTGCACTTATGTTACAGCCAATTGTAAACAATTGTGGTAGGTATGTTAAGAAACAAAATTTACTAAAAAATTTTAATTTTTGTACCTAGTTTCAGGTGAGCGATTACAGGCTCTTTAGATCCTCTACTTCCATTTTTTTTACTTAAAAAATTTGTTGTCTGGATGATAACTTTAGTCGGTGATAGAAGCAAAACCACTTTTTGGTAATTAGTTTGTCTCAAGAATATGCTGATCAAGTTCGAATTTGGGCTTGGTCCGACCAATTTGGGGTGAGTTGTGGTCCATTTTTTCGACTTCGAAAATTTGTTGTCCAGATGATAACTTTAGTTTTGGTGATTGAATCAAAACTAATTTTTGTATATGAGTCTGTCGCAAGAATACGCTGGTTAAGCTCAAATTTGGGTTCGGTCCAACAAATTTTGGCTGAGTTATGGTCCTTTTTCCATTTTTTTGACTTTGAAAATTGGGTGTTTGGCTGATAACTTTAGTCTGACTTATTGAAGCAACACCAAATTTTGTACATAGGTGACCAATTTGGGCTGAGTTATGGCCCTTTTTCAATTTCGAAAATTAGTTGTCCAGACGATAACTTTAGTTTGGTTGATTGAATCGAAACCAAATTTGGTATATGAGTTTGTCTCAAGAATACGCTGGTCGCGTTTAAACTTTGGCTTGGTCCGACCAATTTGGGGGGAGTTATGGCCCCCTTTTTCCAGTTTTTTGACTTCGAAAATTTGTTGTCCAGATGATAACTTTAGTTTTGGTGATTGAATCAAAACCAACTTTGGTATATGAGTCAAGGATGCTCTGGTCAAGTTTGAATTTGGGTTTGGTCCGATGAATGTTGGCTGAGTTAAGGCCCATTTTCCATTATTTAGACTTTGAAAATTGATATCCGGCTGATAACTTTAGTTTGAATTATTGAATCAACACCAGATTTTGTACATAAGTTTGTCTCATAAATATACAGGTCAAGTTCAGTCCAACCAATTTTGGCTGAGTTATGGCCCTTTTTCCATTTTTTCCACTTTGAAAATTTGTTGTCTGGAAATATGTCCAATGCAAGAACTTGCTGTTGGGGGACATTGGCGGTGCACATGTTTTGAGTTTGATAGCGTGATAACATGAACCAATTTGACTGATATTTGTCACATGGGTTTTAAGGAACAATGTCTTAATCAAGTTTGAAAATGGTCTTAGTCCAATGTATGATTTTCAAGAGTTATGTCCCTTTGTTAAAATTCACTAATTTTGAGCTTAATAGCACGATAACCTTAATAAACGTCAACCGATCCAATTCATTTTCGTTATGTGGGTTTCCAGGATCATTTTAACAAAGTCAAGCTGAGCTAATCTCATCGCACTCTGTCCGTCGTCCGCCAGCACCGTGTTTTGATTTTCTCCTCCAAAATCACTGGGCCAATTCAAGTGAAAGTTTGTGTGAGTGATGTCCCGAAGGGGCATTGCATTTTTGTTCAACTCAACTTGCCCAGCCCCATAGGGAGGGGGTGGGGAAAAATGCTCCAAAATATTTTTAAAATCTTCTTCCCATGAACCAGTGGGTACATTGACTTGTTATTTGTTTTGGAGCTTCCTTTTGAGTTGTAGAATCAAGTTTGTTCAAACAAAGTTTGTGAAGCAATATTTGGCTTTGTAATGGAAGAGGTAAGATTTTTGGCCCCATCCAAAATTTCTATTTTCTGAACCAATTGTCCGATTTGAAACAAATTTGATATGTGGTATTATTGGGTCAAAAGTACTTGACTCATCCAAAAAAAAAAAATTCCTGCATTCCCCCATGGGAACCCCAGGAGCTAAAAATAGAAAATATTTTCAAACGCCCATATTTCCAAAACCACATGGAACAGAGAACTGTTATTTGGTATGAAGCATCCTTAGGATCAGTAGAATTGAATGGTAAAATAAGATTGCCTTTAGTTATGTTAGGGTGTTCTGTACAGGGCATCGAAAAAATGCTGAGTCAGCATATTTGCAAAAATTAAAAAAAAGTCTTTTCTCCAGAACCAATGGTCAGAATCTTTTGATATTTGGTATACAGCATTCATAGGGGGGTCAGATACACGTTTGTTAAAATAAAGTCCATTGGTTCATATTTGGGCTCAATACAGGAGCCCAAAGTTTTGACTTAGGGCAATATGGGGAATATTCTTTAAAAATCTTCTTCTTCAGAACCACCAGTCAGAATCTTTTAATGTTTGGTATATATCATTGTTATGAGGGTCAGATTCAAGATTGTTCAAACCAAGTTCCTAGGTTAATATTTGCGCTTCTCTTAACTTGGGTTCAATATGGGAGATAATTTTTAAAAATCTTCTTCAGATCCACGAGTTAGAATGCTTTCATATTTGGTATACAACATCTCTAGGGGTGGGGGTCAAATTCAAGTTTGTTCAAATCAGATCTCTAGGTATATATTTGGGCCTCCTATAGTAGCCCAAATTTTACCATAGCGCAACTTGTGGTAATTTCTTTAAAATCTTCTTCTTCAGATCCACCAGTCGGAATGCTTTCATATTTGGAATACAACATCTCTAGGGGGGTCAGATTCCAGTTTGTTCAATTCGAGTTTCTGGGTTAAGATTTGGGCTCCATATGGGAACCTGAAATTTAACTTAGTACAATATGAGGGAATTTCTACAAAAATCTTCTTCTTCAGATTCACCTGTCAGAATCCTTTCATATTTGGTTTACAACATCTCTAGGGGAGTCAGATTCAAGTGTGTTCAAATTGGTTTCCTGGGTTAATATTTGGGCTCCCTATGGAAGCCCGAATTTTAACTTTGCGCAATATGAGGAAATTTCTTTAAAAATCTTTTTCTTCAGGTCCACTAGTCAGAATGCTTTCATACAACATCTCTGGAGGGGTGGGGTGGGGGCGAGATTCAAGTTTGTTCAAGTCGGGTCTGTAGGTTAATATTTGGGTTTGCTGTGGTAGCCGAAATTTTAACTTAGTGCAATATGAAGAAATTTCTTTAAAATTTTTCTTCTTCAGATCCAACAGTCAGAATGCTTTCATTTTTGGTATACAACATCTCTAGGGAGGTCAGATTCAACTTTGTTAAAATCAAGAGCCTGGGTTAATATTTGGGCTCCCTAATGGAGCCAGAATGGGCCATGTAGCTGAAGAATTAGAAATTTTGTATTCAGTACCCTCTAGAGGTGTGTAACTAAGATTAATCCACATAGGTTGTATCAAGGGGCTTGAGAGGGGAGCTCTACATTTTACATTATGATCAACTGAAGAAAAGGCATAATGCTCAGACTATTTTTGTTACTCCTGAGGGGCTCGAGGATTGACAATGTACCCTATGGGGATGGAGGGATTGCTTAATGTAGACTCATTCTTGTTACTCCTGAGGGGCTCGAGGATTGACAATGTATCCTATAGAGATGGAGGGATTGCTTAATGTAGACTCATTCTTGTTACTCGTGAGGGGCTCGAGGATTGACAATGTATCCTATGGAGATGGAGGGATTGCTTAATGTAGACTCATTCTTGTTACTCCTGAGGGGCTCGAGGATTGACAATGTATCCTATGGAGATGGAGGGATTGCTTAATGTAGACTCATTCTTGTTACTCGTGAGGGGCTCGAGGATTGACAATGTATCCTATGGAGATGGAGGGATTGCTTAATGTAGACTCATTCTTGTTACTCGTGAGGGGCTCGAGGATTGACAATGTATCCTATGGAGATGGAGGGATTGCTTAATGTAGACTCATTCTTGTTACTCCTGAGGGGCTCGAGGATTGACAATGTATCCTATGGAGATGGAGGGATTGCTTAATGTAGACTCATTCTTGTTACTCCTGAGGGGCTCAAGGATTGACAATGTATCCTATGGAGATGGAGGAATTGCTTAATGTAGACTCATTCTTGTTACTCCTGAGGGGCTCGAGGATTGACAATGTATCCTATGGGGATGGAGGGATTGCTTAATGTAGACTCATTCTTGTTACTCCTGAGGGGCTCGAGGATTGACAATGTATCCTATGGAGATGGAGGGATTGCTTAATGTAGACTCATTCTTGTTACTCCTGAGGGGCTCGAGGATTGACAATGTATCCTATGGGGATGGAGGGATTGCTTAATGTAGACTCATTCTTGTTACTCCTGAGGGGCTCTAGGATTGACAATGTATCCTATGGAGATGGAGGGATTGCTTAATGTAGACTCATTCTTGTTACTCCTGAGGGGCTCGAGGATTGACAATGTATCCTATGGAGATGGAGGGATTGCTTAATGTAGACTCATTCTTGTTACTCCTGAGGGGCTCGAGGATTGACAATGTATCCTATGGAGATGGAGGGATTGCTTAATGTAGACTCCTTCTTGTTACTCCTGAGGGGCTCGAGGATTGACAATGTATCCTATAGAGATGGAGGGATTGCTTAATGTAGACTCATTCTTGTTACTCCTGAGGGGCTCGAGGATTGACAATGTATCCTATGGAGATGGAGGGATTGCTTAATGTAGACTCATTCTTGTTACTCCTGAGGGGCTCGAGGATTGACAATGTATCCTATGGAGATGGAGGGATTGCTTAATGTAGACTCATTCTTGTTACTCCTGAGGGGCTCGAGGATTGACAATGTATCCTATGGAGATGGAGGGATTGCTTAATGTAGACTCATTCTTGTTACTCCTGAGGGGCTCGAGGATTGACAATGTATCCTATGGAGATGGAGGGATTGTTTAATGTAGACTCATTCTTGTTACTCCTGAGGGGCTCGAGGATTGACAACGTATCCTATGGAGATGGAGGGATTGCTTAATGTAGACTCATTCTTGTTACTTCTGAGGGGCTCGAGGATTGACAATGTATCCTATGGAGATGGAGGGATTGCTTAATGTAGACTCATTCTTGTTACTCCTGAGGGGCTCGAGGATTGACAATGTATCCTATGGAGATGGAGGGATTGCTTAATGTAGACTCATTCTTGTTACTCCTGAGGGGCTCGAGGATTGACAATGTATCCTATGGAGATGGAGGGATTGCTTAATGTAGACTCATTCTTGTTACTCCTGAGGGGCTCGAGGATTGACAATGTATCCTGTGGAGATGGAGGGATTGCTTAATGTAGACTCATTCTTGTTACTCCTGATGGGCTCGAGGATTGACAATGTATCCTATGGGGATGGAGGGATTGCTTAATGTAGACTCATTCTTGTTACTCCTGAGGGGCTCGAGGATTGACAATGTATCCTATGGGGATGGAGGGATTGCTTAATGTAGACTCATTCTTGTTACTCCTGAGGGGCTCGAGGATTGACAATGTATCCTATGGAGATGGAGGGATTGCTTAATGTAGACTCATTCTTGTTACTCCTGAGGGGCTCGAGGATTGACAATGTATCCTATGGAGATGGAGGGATTGCTTAATGTAGACTCATTCTTGTTACTCCTGAGGGGCTCGAGGATTGACAATGTATCCTATGGAGATGGAGGAATTGCTTAATGTAGACTCATTCTTGTTACTCCTGAGGGGCTCGAGGATTGACAATGTATCCTATGGGGAAGGAGGGATTGCTTAATGTAGACTCATTCTTGTTACTCCTGAGGGGCTCGAGGATTGACAATGTATCCTATGGAGATGGAGGGATTGCTTAATGTAGACTCATTCTTGTTACTCCTGAGGGGCTCGAGGATTGACAATGTATCCTATGGGGATGGAGAGATTGCTTAATGTAGACTCATTCTTGTTACTCGTGAGGGGCTCGAGGATTGACAATGTATCCTATGGAGATGGAGGGATTGCTTAATGTAGACTCATTCTTGTTACTCGTGAGGGGCTCGAGGATTGACAATGTATCCTATGGAGATGGAGGGATTGCTTAATGTAGACTCATTCTTGTTACTCGTGAGGGGCTCGAGGATTGACAATGTATCCTATGGAGATGGAGGGATTGCTTAATGTAGACTCATTCTTGTTACTCCTGAGGGGCTCGAGGATTGACAATGTATCCTATAGAGATGGAGGGATTGCTTAATGTAGACTCATTCTTGTTACTCCTGAGGGGCTCGAGGATTGACAATGTATCCTATAGAGATGGAGGGATTGCTTAATGTAGACTCATTCTTGTTACTCCTGAGGGGCTCGAGGATTGACAATGTATCCTATGGAGATGGAGGGATTGCTTAATGTAGACTCATTCTTGTTACTCGTGAGGGGCTCGAGGATTGACAGTGTATCCTATGGAGATGGAGGGATTGCTTAATGTAGACTCATTCTTGTTACTCGTGAGGGGCTCGAGGATTGACAATGTATCCTATGGAGATGGAGGGATTGCTTAATGTAGATTCATTCTTGTTACTCCTGAGGGGCTCGAGGATTGACAATGTATCCTATGGAGATGGAGGGATTGCTTAATGTAGACTCATTCTTGTTACTCCTGAGGGGCTCGAGGATTGACAATGTATCCTATGGAGATGGAGGGATTGCTTAATGTAGACTCATTCTTGTTACTCCTGAGGGGCTCGAGGATTGACAATGTATCCTATGGAGATGGAGGGATTGCTTAATGTAGACTCATTCTTGTTACTCCTGAGGGGCTCGAGGATTGACAATGTATCCTATGGAGATGGAGGGATTGCTTAATGTAGACTCATTCTTGTTACTCCTGAGGGGCTCGAGGATTGACAATGTATCCTATGGGGATGGAGGGATTGCTTAATGTAGACTCATTCTTGTTACTCCTGAGGGGCTCGAGGATTGACAATGTATCCTATGGAGATGGAGGGATTGCTTAATGTAGACTCATTCTTGTTACTCCTGCGGGGCTCGAGGATTGACAATGTATCCTATGGAGATGGAGGAATTGCTTAATGTAGACTCATTCTTGTTACTCCTGAGGGGCTCGAGGATTGACAATGTATCCTATGGGGATGGAGGGATTGCTTAATGTAGACTCATTCTTGTTACTCCTGAGGGGCTCGAGGATTGACAATGTATCCTATGGAGATGGAGGGATTGCTTAATGTAGACTCATTCTTGTTACTCCTGAGGGGCTCGAGGATTGACAATGTATCCTATGGGGATGGAGGGATTGCTTAATGTAGACTCATTCTTGTTACTCCTGAGGGGCTCGAGGATTGACAATGTATCCTATGGAGATGGAGGGATTGCTTAATGTAGACTCATTCTTGTTACTCCTGAGGGGCTCGAGGATTGACAATGTATCCTATGGAGATGGAGGGATTGCTTAATGTAGACTCATTCTTGTTACTCCTGAGGGGCTCGAGGATTGACATTGTATCCTATGGAGATGGAGGGATTGCTTAATGTAGACTCATTCTTGTTACTCCTGAGGGGCTCGAGGATTGACAATGTATCCTATGGAGATGGAGGGATTGCTTAATGTAGACTCATTCTTGTTACTCCTGAGGGGCTCGAGGATTGACAATGTATCCTATGGAGATGGAGGGATTGCTTAATGTAGACTCATTCTTGTTACTCCTGAGGGGCTCGAGGATTGACAATGTATCCTATGGGGATGGAGGGATTGCTTAATGTAGACTCATTCTTGTTACTCCTGAGGGGCTCGAGGATTGACAATGTATCCTATGGAGATGGAGGGATTGCTTAATGTAGACTCATTCTTGTTACTCCTGAGGGGCTCGAGGATTGACAATGTATCCTATGGAGATGGAGGGATTGCTTAATGTAGACTCATTCTTGTTACTCCTGAGGGGCTTGAGGATTGACAATGTATCCTATGGAGATGGAGGGATTGCTTAATGTAGACTCATTCTTGTTACTCCTGAGGGGCTCGAGGATTGACAATGTATCCTATGGGGATGGAGGGATTGCTTAATGTAGACTCATTCTTGGACTCTGTTTATATTGTGTTCTGTTCGAGGTGAGCGCTTCAGGCCCATGTGGGGCCTCTTGTTTAGTTCATAACCACCGTTGCTTTAGCAAAGAAAACTTGACCCCCCACATCCACGATGCGAACCATTCTTAGTGATCACTCACCATCCGTCATCTGTGAACATGGTGTTTGCATCTTTTCTGACAAAACCGCTGAACCGATTTAAGTGAAATTTTAGATAATTGTTTGTTATGACATCGCATTTCGATTTTGTTCAAATCAAGTTGTC
Source organism: Pictodentalium vernedei (assembly GCA_031216915.1). Lineage (NCBI taxonomy): Eukaryota > Metazoa > Mollusca > Scaphopoda > Dentaliida > Dentaliidae > Pictodentalium > Pictodentalium vernedei. The sequence goes on along the minus strand of CM062288.1, from coordinate 334,312,665 downwards.
CCGTCCCCGGTAGAGCCACGCCCAAAAAGAGAGCTTAAATCTTAAAAAATCTTCTTCCCATGAACCAGCAATAGCAGAGACTTGATATGTGGTGTGCAGCTTCCTTTTGAGGTGTAGACTCAGATTTGTTCAAGAGACGTTCGAGGGGCTACATTTGCTGTCATTATGGGAGGAGCAAGAATTTTCACCCCATCCAAAACATCTATTTTCCAGATCGAGAGGTTGATTTGAGCCAAATTTGATATGAGGGCTTATTGGGTCATAAGTACTTAATTTATGCAAAAAAAATATTTCCCGCTACCCCATGGGAACCGCAGGAGCTAAAAATAGAAAAAATTTAAAATGCCGTATCTCCAAAACTACACGAAACTGAGAATTCTTATTTGGTATGAAGCTTCCTTAGGACCAACAGAATGGAATGGTAAAAACAATTGCTATTGGTTTTATCATAGGGTACTTTGCCAGGACTTTGAATAAGTGCTGAGTCAGCATTTTTAAACACCTGTGGGTAATGGGAAAAACATTTAAGACTCTTCTTCTCCCCAACCACTGCTCCAAAAGCTTTCAAATTTCACATATAACATCTTTGGAAGATTGTTTCACATGTTTATTGAAATTAAATTCCTGGGTCCATATTTGGGTGCTCTGTGGAAAAAATATCAATGGGTGGGGTGTAAAACTTCTTCAGAAATCGTGTTTGCGAAGTTTCTCGAAATGTTTCAGTTAAAACCCACATTAAATTATGCTTTATAGTGGGTAATGGCAATATCTACAATCATGAATCAATTTTGACCACCCATTCTAATTTTTCATTGAAACAGGCCGAAAGAAAATGAAAAATCTGATTTTTCTTATTTACCATCCCCCTTTTGCCCGCTACGTGTCTGAAAAGTTGGAACATCTACACAAGAACTAAAATGGAGTAGTGGTTGAGTGGCATCTCCACAACAGCTAGAATGAACATTCTGGTGGAATACATCAGCTTATGTCCACATCATTGTCAAGGCCTAATATCAATGGGTGGGATGTAAAAAAAATTTTCAAAATCATATTTTTTCAAAATTTCTCGAAATGTTTCAGTGAATACCTGCCTTAAATTACATTTATGGTGGGTAATCGCAGTATCTTCGATCATGAGTAATTTTTGACCACCCATTCCAATTTTTCATCGAAAAACCCGAAATATCAGATTTTTTCTCGTTTACCATACCCCTTTGCCCTCTATATATCTGAACATTTGCTGAATCTACACTGGAACTGAAAAGGGATAGTAGTAGAGTAGCATCTCAGAAACAACTGGAATGAAAATTCTGGTGGAATACATCAATTTTTGTCCTCACCAAGAACCAATATCAGTGGGTGGAGTGTAAGAAATCTTCAAAAATCACATTTTTTTCAAAATGTCTCCAACGTTTCCAGAGAATACCCCTCCATAAATTACACTTTATGGTAGTAATGGCAATATCTACGATAGTCGATTTTGACCACCGATTCCAATTTTTTTCATCAAAACAGGCCGAAAAACTGAAGGAATCCAATTTTTCTTATTTACCATCACCCACCCCCCCCCCCCCTCCCCAACCCTACACTTTGCCATCTAGATATCTGAAAATTTGAACATCCAACGAAACAGAATAGTGATGGAGTGGCATCTCAACAACAACCAGAATGTTGAACCTGTTGCACCTGTTATTTTGGCATGTCTATCAAATTATAACTGGTCCATATTTTTTCTTAACTGGTAAAGTGCTGGAAGCCCATATTTGGGCTTTATTCTGAAATGCAGGTACCACAACTTGAAGGCTCATATTCAGTCTATGTGCTTTGTATTATCTTTGAAGTGATATTATTTAGTCTGTAAGGGTTTGCCTTGTTACAATTTATGGGGAGTGCCTATGGGCACTCGACCATAAATTGTAACAAGGCAAAGACATGAGTACAAGATTTGATGGCTGAAAATAATTTAGCACTCTACCAGTTAAAACTTGTCAACAGATGGTAAATAGTAGAAGGCCACTAGTATCACTATCTACCATCTGATGCCGCTCAAAATATGCAATTGGATGATAAATAGTGTATATCGTTATTTACCATCTGATGGCAAATAGCCACTTCTCATTTAGAATAGACTCTTTTACTATTTGTCTTTGTTGGCTTTTTACAGGGATAGCATAATAAGAATTACAAACCCTACAATAGAAATGCATCAGACATTCAACATGGCTTTTATAAACAAAAATGAATTGTTAAATTATCAAGTTCTTGAATTGTCCCAGATACCAAAAGGTCAAGTGGAAATACTTGATGTTGGTTGTGTGGAATTCTGTTTTATAGAGATAATACTGTTGAGCTCAGTATTTACGAATAACCCTAAACAAATGTGAATTTATTACAAGGTACTTGAGTGATTTTAATCTATATACATTGATAATATCAAGTGTTATGTTACATAACTACAAGGTTGATCATGTTCCTTTAACCATTTCAGAACTGAAAATGATTTTAAATTGTTATTTTCAAGATGAGACTCATTACAATATGATGGTGTCTTCCCATTTCATCAATTCCCATTTTATCAACTGCCTCTAAAATTGTATTTTCCCATTTCATCAATTCCCTCTTCATCAACAGATTTTTTTTTCAGATGTGTTTTACAATTACATATTATACATTTTAAAAATACAATTAGCCAGTTGATGAAAAATCAATATTTTGAGGGTTTATTGTATAACCACTTTCCAGACATTTCTCAGACGAACACACTTTAAATATTTTATTCAGAGCAACTGGATTACTACACATAATAAGTGGGGAAAAGTAACATATAACATTTAAATATCTATCAGAATGTAACATCTAAATCACAATACTCTAGTAACATATTCACTATTACTTCAGAATGCCTGTTGGCTTTCTAAATTAATTTGTCTCTTTTGAGTAACAAATTAGTTTAGAATGCCTAGTGGCATTCTAAACTAATTTGTTACTCAAAAGAGACAAATTACTTGAGAATAGGCATTCTAAACTAATTTGTTTCTAAATTAATTTGTCTCTTGTAAGTAACAAATTAGTTTAGAATGCCTAGTGGCATTCTAAACCTGTTGTACTTCTCAAGTAATTAAACCTGTTGTACTTCTCAAGTAATTTGTCTCTCAAAAGAGACAAATTACTTGAGAAGTACAACATGTTTAATTTCTGTTTAATTTAACATTTTTTATAATTCTAAAAAAAATGCATTTATGTAAGATTAAAGCATATTTTCATTCTGTTGATGAAGTGGGAATTGATGAAATGGGAAAATATAATTTTAGAGGCAGTTGATGAAATGGGAATTGATAAAATGGCAATAAACCAATATGATCAGGGTTGTCAAAAGTGTTGTTTACTCTTTGCTGCTGGCAATTTTTCCTGCCCAGGACAAAAATACCCTCCTTATACCTATCAAAAGAAATGTCTTTTCTTAACAAATTATGCCCTGACATGTTGGAGTAATTGTCCTATCCAGATATGCAGGGATGTCTGGAAAAATTTGGTCTGCCAAAAAAGTGATTTTTATCACTATTTAATACTTGATATGTTATAAATCATCTCCTGTGCCACAAGGAGTGGGTGCACCCTGTTATTTACAGAAAAGGGTTTCTTGGAGGTAACAAAGATGATTGAAACAATTTGCAGAAACTGACTATTTCACCTTTTCATATTACCTTTCACCGTGCATTTATTGACATTCCAGTGACATAAATCTTTTGATCTATTGTGAAATGCGATCGCTTTGGACTTTGATTTCACACCTGTGATTTCACACCTTTGATTGACTGACCAACATTACTGAGTAACACTCAACCAGGCTTTCTTTTATCTGCAGCTTGGGTTAACAGTAAAATATGTCTCATAATCAACAAAATCAAACAAAGCCATCCAAATCTGGATCGAGAGCAGTCTCCAATGCAACAGCGATGCAACAGAGTCAACAACCAAAAACTAAATGCACCAGACAATCGTCATCAAACCAGAGTGAAGAAGGTTCACTTCTAAACCTTGGTTTTCAAGAACTTAGTATAAAAATAAACATTATGGATGAGAAACCTTCCTCCCTTCCTTCATTGAATGATATAAGATCAACTATTAACAACGCGATCGACTCTAGTGTAAGATCCTTAAAAAGAGAAATTGAGGTTTTATTTGAAACGAAAATCAAAGAACTAAATGAAAAGTTTGAGAGTAAAATAGGTGCTTTGACATTTGAAAATGAGCAACTTAGAGTTCACTTGGTTAAGGTGGAGAAACAAATTAGTCATTGTGAAGAGTTAATGAAGGAAATAGAAGAGAAAGCAACTAAGGCTATAAGAACATCCAACAGAAACGAACAATACTCTTGAAAATACAACATCAAAGTGTTCGGGATGGAAGAAAATCCCGGAGAAAATTTGTTATCAAACTTCCGCACTTTAATAGACTCAACATCTTCTCAACAAAAAATTTCAGAAAATGATATAGTTGCTATTCATCGAATACCATCAAAAAGGAGAGATTTAGCAAGACCAGTTATTGTTAAATTTCAGAGAAAGGAAATATGCGACGCTGTTATCAGTCAAAAGAAGGCAATATCGTTAAAAGCTATGAAAAGGACCCAAACACTTGAATAAAACTATCTGACGATACTACAGCCTTGAATTCGGCTCTCATTAACAAACTGTATATGCACAACGAAATTGAATCAGCCTTCCATCGGAATGGATATATATATGGGGCAAACTTAAAACCGGTCAGAAAATTAAATTTGATATTCATGACAATATTGACAAGACAATACAAAACAGTAAAAAAAATCAAACTGACTGATATTGTAATACCAAAATAACATAGAACCTAAATCAATTGAAACACTCAATCATTAACCCTTTACCAATGAATCGCCCGCATCCGCCCGCGTAATATGCAAATTCAGCAGTTGAAAAAATATTATTTTTCAAAATATTTCAACAAAACCATATCATGTGACCCCTCGTTGGAACATGGGTGGCATGTTGTTTTCGATGTTGTCAGGAATCTGAAAAATGTTATAATTTCTCTTTTTTTGATGTTCAAAATTGCCAAAAATTGTTTATAAATACAGATGGACAATAAAAAAAATCACAAATTATTTATTCAGTTTAGATTTTTGGCGACATCGGGGGTAGCCTGTTGCCTGATTTTGAGCTGACTTTCCATTGCTTATATAGTGCCTTGAACATTCACGATTTGGTGTTCTCAGTATTCCACCACTTTATTCAGCATTGCATTTGCACACAAAATATTGTGTTGGGGTTGGGCACTCACTTCTAGGACCACTAGTTGAGATGAGACCTTGGAGGCGAGAGCTGGACTTCGATGCATTCCCTACTCAGGCTTAGTAGTGATGATGGTCTTGTGTTGCCCTCTAATTCAAACTACATGTACACTGTTCTTTGTTCTGTTCATTTACTGGCCATAAAAAACAGACTGTTGTTTGTTGCAATAATGGAACAATGATTTTGTTTTCATCCTCTGAATCAACTTTCTGAGGGCATGTTCTGACCACGTTTCATACTACGCAGTAATACCATATTTTAAACCGCCTGATGTATATAAACCTTGAGTCACAACATCTAAGGTCATCATTATGAACTCGTATACTGCAATTTAGCGCAGACATGGCCCTCATGGCTAGTCTTTTCATTCATGAATCGAAATCAGTATCAATATCAAATTCGATCAGATAATTAATTCAGAATCGAATCGAAGCGTGAATTAGAAAGTTAAACAACTACTTACTAGGACAACGAAAATCTGGCAACAGAAAATTGTAGAGCAATTAAAAAGTCAGGATGTACCAATCAAACGACTCTAAATCTTTAAATACAATAAATTACTGTCTCAGCGTTCATGAAGTACAGATTTCCTCTAGAACGATGCCACAAAGGACCACCGAAAGAGCATTATTCCATTTCCCTTTCCATACAATATCAAATTCAACGTGAGATTAATTACCCCACTCACTTTACCTATACCAGTGACAAAACAATCAATTTCCGTATGTACTTTGGGGAAAGCTTGGCACAATCCGTGCAGTCGTAAAGATTGCTAAATACTTAAAGAGGTGTAGTCTCTGGGCACATTGAGCTGTTGGGGCGCTGCTGCAGTGATATATAACATTGCAGTGGCGCTGCAACGTCTTTATGGGCCAATGGATTTGTGTGACCTAGACGGTTTTATACAAAATAAAACGAAGACAGCCGATTTCAATCTGAGTCAAATATTGCGAATGTTTTAAGCAAACTCAATCTAGAAACCTTTTCGGGGTTTAAGCTCAGTCCATTTTACTTGGTAATCGAGGTACATGAGTTTGTGGAGCCTTCATGTATGTGGTGATGTTTTGCCCCTCCCCCCCTCCCACCCCCTCCATAGTAACCAGTTGTCATAAATCTAACGCTTTGATCCAAAGGGCTGTAAACCATGTGTTGTTAACTTTTATCATATGACTATGACATTTTTACCCTAAATATCACTACTGTTTGACGATGTTTTCCAAACTGTTGTATCACACCGGGTGAGATTTTTCCGGATCAAAAGTCCATATCACACTCTTACGGAAATGAAAAATCCATATCACACTCTCACGGAAATATCCGAGAGTTTCCGTGAATAGTTTTCGTAACTAGGGAAGTCGTTGTTGTTTCGTCTGCCGGGAAGAATCTGCTTATCTAATTTATAATGGCCAGTGAATCGAAGTGAGCAAATTATGTTACTATTTGCATGTCATATGATAAACATATCATCATAACAGTGTGTTGATCCGTGTCGTCGCATCACGTCTTGTTGAGGTGGCCAGATTTTCGGATCACACTCGCTGCCTGCGGCAGCTCGTGTGATCCGAAAATCTGGCCACCTCAACTCGCCGTGATACTATGACACGGATCAACACACTGTTATGATAATATCTATTTATCATTAATATTGTGATAGCAGCATATCAGCGAACATACCCAGAAAACAAAGCCATACAGTTTGACGCAAAAAGTAAAAGTATACGTGACCCATAACTTTATATACACTGAGGTAGGACTGCTTTGAAATAAATAGAAATACTATTTTTGACAAAAAACTAAAATGCATAATTTCTTGCAAAGATGAAGATAACTGTAAATATGTTCTACATTTCTTTATGTTTCTTGTTTTGTTGATACTTGGAAAACATTATCTAAGTCTGCTCTCATATACAGCAACCCCCCCCCCCCCATCCCCTCCCCCTCCCCCCCTTATAGCCTGTAACCCAAAAAATTGTAGCGAGGTTCCATATACTTAAGCTGTCGCTATTGAACACTATTTAAGGAATAGTGCATGGCTTGGAGTTGACTACGCCCATATAGTGCCCAGTGAGGTGGTGTAGTTCCCGCTGCGAAGTGGAGGAAACTACACCACCTCACTGGGCACTATATGGGCGTAGTCAACGACAAGACATGCACTAATCCTTATATTATATCGAACACCCATAAAGAAAAACATCTGTCCGATTTGTTAATCTGTTACCAAGGTAGCAGCCTTACCAACCAGCGTTATATAGAACAAATACCATGTAGTTTTTAAAAAACATTTTCTTCTTCCACAACACGGCTAACTTGGATTATTGATATGAGCAGAAGACAGATTTCGAATTGGTTGGCAAGGGTAAACAAAACATTTCCCCCAAACGGAACTGTGTATTCTAGAATCGCGCAACTCGCGAATGAAAACTAAAATTTTCGAAATTTGACAACGCAGTTTGATAATTTCCACACATTTGTCACACATATACATTACCGAATGGGCCAGCACGGAATAAAACTCCGAAGATTCAATTGAATTCCATTATTTATTCGTTTACTGCCCAAAACATACAATCAAAAAGCGAAATAATATGAGCAGCGAAACAAACGATTTTTCATATCCGGACGCATTCTCATGAAAGTTGGACCCAGGTATGGATCATTCTCTTCGAAACGAGATATGGATCATCTTCTCAAGGAATAAAATGAACGCCTCGAAAAATGTGACTTCAACAATGGAAAAGCAATACATTTTTCCACAATACTTTCTTTCCGGGTCGTTTTGTGGATGTTGTGCCTCTGTGAATCGATTTTTAAATTTAGCCTGATCAGTTTTATTCGCCCAGTATGAAAAGAAAACTGATATAGTAGTGTGCTAAAAATAGAAAACGTGTAGTGCCTGGGTGTAGTGCCTGGTCAGTTCTGTGGATGCAAACTACATGAAATAGGGTATTATCTTTCAGCCAACCAGAATGCAAGGAAGTCACGTGAGATATAATATTGGATACTATTAGAATGTGCTGTCCAATAGTTCTCAAGGGGGCAAACCTACCTAGACAATTTCTTATTTCAATTCTATTAGAATTGTGGGTAAAGAGTTTGGGAGACTTCTTATATGGTTCCCTACCTTTCGTTGGAATCCACAATAGCACATTACGGTGGTTATAAGGTCATATGTTTCAGGGAAAGTATGAAAATGTAAAATTCTCTTTTTGATATTCAGGCTCTGTACTTCCAAAGCTTTTGTTCTGTTACATTTTGGCATGGAATAGGAAGTAATAAGAAACTGAAATACCGATCCCATTTTGATAAACCCTTTCTACCAACTTCCTTTGAAGACTTTTAGAAACCAGGAAACCCTCTCTTAAATTTAAACGCAAAACAGACGCATCATGTTAAAATTACTCAAATGCGGAGCAATCTGGCGCTGTCACCGCAGTGTTGGTACTGCGCTGCAGTGACGCTGCCTCAATGTCACTGCGTGGCTGCACACTGTAGTAATGCTGTGACATTGACACATTGTCAATGCAACCCGTCCGTTTCTATTATCACAACAGGGTAACCCTACCGGGATGAAAATCTATATTTAAATCTCAAACACACTCCACAAGCCTTTCAAAAATGTTGTTATTGTTTATTTTATTGTTACAAAATTCTTTTTTTATAGATATACTTGGTACATACAAAAAATAGTTTCAATCCTAAAAGATGTGAAAAAAATAGTTTCTAAACTGGTTTCTGAGTTGCATATAAATATTTCAATAGCTACTCGTCACTATGGCTAAACTGATCTTCGGAAGTCTAAACTGTAGGGGTTTGGCATCTGATAAAGTAAAGCAACGTGACATTTTCTCGCTCTGCAGGGATAATTTGGATATTACTCTTCTTGTTGACACTCACTCGAGTAGAAGTGTTGAGGATATTTAGAGAAGCGAATGGGGCAGTGGAGCACTATTTTGTTCTCACTAAGCTTCCAGGAGGGGAACAGCAATACTTTTTAAAAGTAGCTTTGATTATACAATACACCAAACAGTTATTGATGAAGGTGGAAATTTCATCATAGCTGATCTAACCGTCCAAGAACAAAGGCTCACACTAGCTGTTGTATATGACCCTAACGAGGATAACCCCAAGTTTTACAATAATTTCTTTTCGAAAATACGAAATGTAGGGAATACCTCAATTATCATAGGAGATGACTGGAACGTCCCCTGGAACTATATACTCAGGACACATTTAATTATAGACACAAAAATAATAAAAGAGCAAAGAATAAAATCCACTCCATGATCGATAAGTTAGACTTACACAATGGCTGAAGAATTGAAAATACACAAAAAATAAAACACGTTTACTTGGCGGGAACCAGGAAATAAAATGGCGAGGCTAGATTACTTTATTGTGTCTTCAGATTTACAAACGTACCTTCAAAACGTAGACATACTCTACCGATACCATTCAGATCATAACCCAATAAATATAAGTTTTTCCTTCATTAAGGAAAGCAGAGGTAAAGGTTTCTGGAAATTTAATAACAGACTCGTGAACGACCCAGAATACGTAAACCTAGTAAAATGAGTCATTCTAGAAACTACCAATATAGCGAGTCAGGTTTTAATGAATATAATAATAATAATAATGATAATAATAACAACTGGCACCTCACGATCAATGATCAGCTGTTTTGGGAAACGCTCAAATTAACCCTTTACCCAATGCAGATGATATCAAAATTTATTATTTTAAATATAATTTTTTTAAAATTTTTCCAAAAATTTCAACAAAACCATATCATGTGACCCCTCGTTGGAACGAGCTCAACGAGCTCGTTCCAATAAGGGGTCACATGATATGGTTTTGTTGAAATTTTTTTAAAACTAATATTTTTTCAACTGCTGAATTTGAATATTACGCTGGCGGATGCGGGTGATTCGTTGGGTAAAGAGTTAATGATACGCGGTAAAACAATTGTCTATTCGAGCTACAAAAAACGAACAACGGTTAAAAGGGAGGAAGAAATAAAAGAAAAACTTGAGACTCTCAATATTAGATTAGATAATGGAGACGTTTTAACTACCCCGGATATCGAAACACTTGAAAATGAACTCGAAGAAATTAGGGATAAAAAAATAAAAGGCATCATACTTAGAACCAAAGCTGGGTGGAAAGTTGAAGGTGAAAAACCTACTAAATATTTTTTGTAACCTAGAAAAAAGGCACTTCACCGAAAAAACAATAGCCAGATTGATAAAATCAGATGGTTCCAAAACCAATAATTTAAAAGAGATTATCGCCGAGCAGCGAGCATATTACGAGAATCTCTCTTTTTCGAAAATTAGTACGAGCGAAGACTCCAACGACAATCAGTTTTTTGACCCAAATAATACATTGTTAAATATTTTAGGCGAAGATGAGAGCAAATCACTGGAAGGTTTACTCACAGCTAATGAATGTGTAAAAGCATTGAAAAGTATGAAAAATAATAAAAGCCCTGGGTCTGATGGTTTTACAGTGGAATTTTACAAATTCTTTTGGAAAGATATTGGGACATTTCTTCTGAACCCTTTGAATTATGGTTATAATTTAGAAGAACTTTCAGTCACTCAGATGGGGTGGGGGGGGGGGGGGGGGGGAGGGGCATTATTACTTGTATTCCCAAACCAAACAAGCCAAAGGTGTACATTAAAAACTGGAGGCCAATATCTTTAATAAATGTTGATGTTAAAATAGGATCAGCTGCAATTGCCAATCGCAATTGCCAACCGCATTAAAAATGTTCTTTCAGAGTTAATATCCGAGACCCAATTAGGTTTCATGAAGGGGAGAGGTATATAGGGGATTCCACATGATTGACCTTTGATCTGAGATAAAAGTCTCGCGGGTAATGTAGTTACAAGCATGGGACAGCTCAGATTTAAGGGAGATGCAACAGAATGATGAGAATCTCAGAAGGAGACTTTTTTTGGTTGGAAAATGGTTTAATTCCTGATGAAAGCGAGTTATATCTTTGCAGTCCTTGTGTGAAGGCATTATGGTTGTGTAAGTCCCAATTACAGTTCCTGACGGCGTTCTAGTCTACAGATGGGAACATAAATTAGATCGAGATTTGGTTTTAGTCGTACCTAACACTCTGAACAAAGAAGCTCTGCATTATTCTCATGATGTGAAAACTGCTGAGCATCTGGGGCTGAACGAAAAAGTCATTTATGTGGCATAACATGTCTGCCGATTGCAAAGCATATGTACAGTCCTGTCGAATTTGAAACACACAAAAGAAACCCAATGTTGCAGCGAAAGCTTCTCTAAAATCTTTTCATGCAGGGTTTCTGATGGAGAGAGTACATTTGGTAATCCTGGGACCATTTGTCACCAGCAACAGTGGAAACTCATATGTCCTGATGATGATTGGCCAGTTCAGTAAATGGATTGAAATAACAGCAGTTCCAGATCAGACAGCTGATCAAGTAGCCCGCAAATTTATTCTCCATCTTATAGTGACATTTGGATGTCCCTTGGACGTGCACACTGACCAAGGTAGGAACTTTGAGAGTAACCTTTTTAAATCTCTATGCGAACAGCTGCAAATCGCAAAAAACAAGAACTACACCAAACCATCCATCATCGACCGGCCAAGTAGAGAGATATCATAGGACTCTGCTGCTGATGATTCGATGTTTCATCGAAGGACACAGTAAGGATTGGGATAGAGACCTTCCCTTATTAGTCATGGCTCTTCACTCAATGGAGAACCAACAAACTAGTTTCTCACCTAATCAGTTGATGCTGGGTCGGGAAGTCATTCAACCAGTGGATTTGCTGTTTGGAACACAGGACATCAGTGCCAAAGAGTATACTCCAGCTGAATGGATTCTCCACCTAAAAATCATTCCAGCAATCCATAATTTTGCACGCAAAAACCTTGTTCAAGCTCAGTTACGTCAAAAGAAGGACTACGATTTGAGAGTGAATGAAAATCAGTATGAGCCAGGAGATGTATATAAGAGAGACATGTCCACAAAGGTTGGACATTCGAGAAAATTAAGAACTTGAACAGGGCCTTATCTCGTATCAGAGAATAAATCACCACTGTACAAAGTTCAAGATAGAAAAAGCTTGTATTTACTTCACCATGATCGGTTGAAGAGGTGCCAAGATGCAGTATTACCTCTGTGGCTTAGAAGAATGAGGCATGATTTTTTACAAGAGGGAGAGGAGTGTACAGCGGCTACAGAAGCTTTTGAAATGGAAGAGGCTGACCCTGTTGAAAAAGCGACAGATAAGCTTTGGAAATAATGGAGAAAACAGAACTGGATACAGTTGCTCCAGAAAAGACTAAAGTGGTAGAAGGAGAAAGTCTGAAGTGGTAGAAGGAGAAAGTCTGAAGTGGTAGAAGGAGAAAGTCTGAAGTGGTAGAAGAAGATTGCAGAAAAGACTAAAGTGGTAGAAGGAGAAAGTCTGAAGTGGTAGAAGAAGAAAAACTGAAGTGGTAGCAGGAGATTGCAGTAGCAGTGATCACTTTCTGCAACAGCTTGATGAGGATGGACTTTCCAAATTTATTCGAAGATCCTCCAAACATAACCAAAACAGGGAGAAAAATTAGACCTCCAGTTCAATTTAAGGATTATGAATCTTAGTAGTATGAGCTTCAGCATGCATAGTTTTGCACAAGTTTCAGCACAACTGCACAGTTGGTTTTAACTAACACTCACCATAGGTAAATATTCTAGACATTAGAATTCTGCCTTAGACCCGTGTATTTGTAGATGGATGAATCAGATGAGTCAGGGTTGGAGAAACAATCATTAGAAAATGATGGGTCCAATGATTTTAGCTGAGGAAAGCATAATAATTGTAGATGAAGTTTATTCAGAGGAAGAAACAATAGGTACTGCACACACTCCTCCTCCCTCAGAGAACCATGACATTCGTGTAGTGGAATTGAAAAGGTAAGGAAAAACTCACAGGCCATGTCCCTTGTGTGGTGCAAGGGAGAGAAATTTGAAACACCATGCCATAAGCTTCCACATACCGTGGTATGTAGCAGCCAGGACAGCCTGCTGGAGGAGCAAGAAGGGATCAATTGCATTCTCAAGACGAGACATGTCAAGCCAAATTTGAGCTTATGCCATGGCCCGTCGTCCGTCTGTCCGTCAACAATTGGATACGGCTCGGGCTAAAGGCCGTATTTATGAACCAATCTTTACGAAACTTCTTGGGTACCTTTGTTATGACCGTGGGACAAGAACGAGTGTTTTTGGGTTCGGTCCGAAATTCAAGATGCCTGCCAGCCGCCTTTGTGTACCGACGATGCAGTAATCTGTTTTTTGTACAGAACTTCCATATGAAAGCTATGATTTGAATAATTTTTTGTATGAATGTTTAGTACCATGGGATACATCACATATAATACGGGGTTTTTTTCTCGTGCGTAAATTATGCAAATTAGACTAACTTTGATGTTTTTTGGTGTTACTTTCAGCACTGTAAGTGCAAATGCCAATACGGCTTGGGCTAGAGGCCGTATTTATGAACTGATCTTTACGAAACTCCTTGGGTACCTTTGTTATCACCGTAGGACGAGAACGAGTGTTTTTGGGTCCGGTCCGAAAATCAAGATGGCCGATGGCAGCCATTTTGTACAAAATTTGGTGCAATCAGATTTTTGCACAGAACTTCCATATGAAAGCGCTGATTTGAATAATTTTTTGTGTGAATGTTTAGTACCATGGGATACATCACATATAATACGGGTTTTTTTCTCGTGCAGAAATCATGCAAATTAGATGAACTTTTGATTTTTTCAGTGCTACTTACACACAGTAAGTACACATGTCAATACGGCTCGGGCTAGAGTCTGTATTTATGAACCGATCTTCACGAAACGTCTTGCATACCTTTGTTATCACCTTGGGACGAGAACGAGTGTTTCTGGGTGCGGTCCAAAATTCAAGATGGCTGCCAGTGGCCATTTTGTACCGAAATTAGGTCTAATCAGTTTTTTGTACACAACTTCTATACGGCTCAGGCTAGAGGCCGTATTTATGAACCGATATTTACGAAACTTCTTGGGTACCTTTGTTATCACCGTGGGATGAGAACGAGTGTTTTTGGGTGTGGTCCGAAATTCAAGATGGCCACCAGCAGCCATGTTGTACCAAAATTAGTGCAATCAGTCTTTTGTACAGAACATCTGTATGAAAGTTCTGATTTGAATAAATTTTTGTATGAATGTTTAGTAACATGGAATACATCACATATAGTATGTTTTTTTTTCTTGTGCCGAAATTATGCAAATTAGATGAACTTTGATTTATTCAGTGCTACTTATACACTGTAAGTGCACATGTCAATACGGCTCGGGCTGGAGGCTGTATTTATGAACCGATCTTCACAAAACTTCTTGGGTACCTTTGTTATCACCTTGGGATGAGAACGAGTGTTTCTGGGTGAGGTCCAAAATTCAAGATGGCTGCCGGTGGCCATTTTGTACCGAAATTAGGTCCAATCAGTTTTTTGTCACAACTTCTACACAGCTCATATTTGTGAACTGATCTTCACAAAACTTCTTGGGTACCTTTGTTTTCACCTTGGGACAGGAATGAGTGTGTTTTGGGGTGCCTTTGTTATCACTATGCTATGAGAACAAATATTTTGGGGTTCAGTCAGACCCACTCTGGGACTCAAAGATTTCTTTTCTAGTTTAGCATCTGACTGTCACCCACCTTTACAATACTTTACCTATACATTTGTTACAGGCAACGGTCAGTATTTATGTACAGACCGTTACAATACTTTATATGTACCTTTGTTATCAGGTCATTACCTAGATGTTCGTCACTGCTGTGTCACATACTATACATATACATGTCTTTGTCTTGACAAGTTGAGCTACAGTGTCATTGACACTTTCATTTTTTATTTCATTTTTTATGTAATTATGTCTTTGCCATCAAAAGTTCTTGTTCATGGTTATGTTTTAGGCCTTATAATCTACAGAATAGCATGGGTGGTGGTGTGTTTTGTCCCTTGAGAGAAAGAAGGCTTTGCAATGCTAAAGCATTGCAAAGCCATCTTGCACTCAAGGGACAAATTTATCAATTTCTTTTAACTTTGGTCAAATATCAGACATAAACATTTAATGATTATTTTTTTTCAAGTTTACATTGGTTATAAAAAGAGAGCATGAGGCAGTCAAAAGGACCATGCGGGAGGGCCTGAGAAACAGAATTTTAATTTTTTTAGGCCTTAGGGAAGAATTCAATTTAAACTCATTGAATGAACTACTGCATTATGTGGTGAAGTTAAAACTTTTCCCAACAGAAGTTACTCCTGAACCTTTTACTCCAGAAGAAGTGGTTACAAATGGGACGGTACCTTTCGATAAATGAAGTGGAGAAAGTTGTGGTGCTCACTGTTTATCCACCTAATAGTGTCATCACACTCATACACTGGAAGATTTTAACTTCATTATTATATCCCACGCAACAAAGTTGCAGGGGTATAATGTTTTTGACTGGTCCGTCCATCAGTCCGTCAATCAGTCCTATTTGTTTTCCGGACTTTTTTTTCTACACGCTTCCAGATATTGAGCTGATTTTTGGTATGTGAGTCTAACATGGTGGCCTACAGATCAATTTTGCATTTTTTTCCGCTCCACTGATTTTTACCGAAATTATGGCCCTTGGACTCTGAAAAATTCATCAAAATTACATTTTTCCAGACTTTTTTTTCTACACGCTTCCAGATATTGCGCTGATTTTTGGTATGTTAGTCTAACATGGTGGCCTACAGATCAAGTTTGCATTTTGTTCCACTCCACTGATTTTTACCAAAATTACGGCCCTTGAACTTTGAAAAGTTCATCAAAATTACAGTTTTCCGGACTTTTTTTCTACACGCTTCCAGATATTGAGCTGTTTTTGGGTATGTTAGTCTAACATGGTGGCCTACAGATCAAGTTTGCATTTTGTTCCGCTCCACTGATTTTTATCAAAATTACGGCCCTTGAACTTTGAAAAGTTCATCAAAATTACAGTTTTGCAGACTTTTTTCCTACCCGCTTCCAGATATTGAGCTGATTTTTGGTATGTTAGTCTAATATGGTGGCCTACAGAACAAGTTTGCGTTTTGTTCCACTCCACTGATTTTTACCAAAATTATGACCCTTGGACTCTGAAAAATGCATTAAAATTACAGTTTTCCAAACTTTTTTTCTACACGCTTCCAGATATTGAGCTGATGTTTGGTATGTTAGTCTGACATGGTGGCCTACAGATCAAGTTTCAAGCCCTTGAACTTTGAAAAGTTCATCAAAATTACAGTTTTCCGGACTTTTTTCCTACACGCTTCCAGATATTGAGCTGATTTTTGATATATTAGTCTAACATGGTGGCCTACAGAACAAGTTTGGGTTTTGTTCTGCTCCACTGATTTTTACCAAAATTACGGCCCCATAGACTTTGAAAAGTTCATCAAAATTACAGTTTTCCGGGCTTTTTCTCTGCTTGAATTCTTTCAATACCGTTGAAACTACAGAACACTGTTTTCTGCAGTATTCCTAGAATCTATGTTTATTTTTAAAAAATGATTAGGGCTTGAAATATCGGGGCGCGTGGGGTATGTGAGCGTGCTCACTAAGGTTCTATATTTTCATAATCCTTTCATTATTGAAGTTGGAAGAGAGCAAATGAGAGGAAGTGATGGCTCTAGAAATCCCTTTCTTCTTTAATGGCATGGTGGCAGAAACAGAACTTAAAGTGGAGATGACTGTACCCACAGTCAACAGCCTCATGCATTTGGACCAATTGTTGAAGAGAACTGGAAAGAGAACTCTGAGAAACATCGAGTCCATGGTAGTGGAGTCAAGATGTTTACCACTGCTTGGAGTAATTGCAAATTATGTATTTCCAGAGAAATGGAGAATGTGGCAGAGACAAATGGCTGGCGATGAACAAATTTTTCTGACATTTGGCTTACATCCACATTTGATTGACTCCAGGTCAATAGATCGCTATTTAAGGCAGATTGAGTCTTTTATGACAATCTCTCAATGTGTTGGTCTTGGGAAAGTAGGCATTGACACAACCACTACTTGCAAATGTGGGCCAGTTGGCAGTGATAAAGTGAACTGTGTAGAAAATAAAATCTCTGCACAAGAGAGATTCTTGCCTCATGTACTTCCATTAGCAGAAAAGAATAATAAGACAGTTGTAATACATTGTAGAGATTCAGGCAGTGGCGAAGCAGCTGAGAAAGTCGTTCAAATATTTGATGATTTGGGGTTGAAGCACCTCAAAGTGCATATATATAGGCACTGTTTTATGGGGACATCTGTAGAACCAGGGGTTTGGCAACAGAAATTGCCAAACTGCAAGTTTGGATTTACAGACAGTATATTTGAGGACCCAGCCACTACTGAAACAATTGGAGGATTGCCAGTTGAGAGGATTCTTTTAGAATCTGATGCCCCACATCTATCACCTCTTCGCCACTGCCCAGTAAACACACCCTGGCTGCTTATGACAGTAATAAGGTGCATTAGTAAACTGAAAAATGTACCTGGATCTGTTTTGGTTGCTATAGTCATTTATATGGCATTAACACTTGTGTTGAATTTGCTTGCTTTATGCATTTGAAGATACCTGGATGTATTGAAATGTTCACATTTTGATGCATATATGTAAATACAAACAAATATAATATTTCTAAAAATAAAAAAAAATTGTATATAAGCATTTTGTATTTATTTGAATAATATCAGACAACCAAAAGTTGTACCTTCGGAAGTCTGGTATCTTTTGGTACAGGCAAAACTATGTCATGAATAAAAAATAACAGAAGTTTATAAATTTTGTGTGCAAACACAAGCATTCAGGGTACAGTTTCATGTCTATGGTACTTGAAAGTACCTTTTGGTTAAGGCGCCACCTAACTATTGATACACTTTTTACCGATGTCTTAATGTGTTATATCTCCTCCCCGGTTGAAAATTCTGACTTCTGTCTCAATTGTGTGACTATGATATGTGGCATAACTGTTGTTTATAATGAAACTTATTGGTGGTGGAGTTTGGCACATACTAACTATTAACATTCTCAGGTAAGATTGCCATTCAAACAAAAGGGGGAGGAGTGTGGAGAAACAGAGCAACTGGTCCAGAATGACACAGGTTTCATGACTGGTACTCACCCATGTGTACTCCAGTAAAATAGAATGTACCTGTATTCACCAATAGCTTCCTTGGTTTTGGCGTAGTTAAAACCAGATATTCGACAGCGGACGTTCGTCACAGTTGTTGCTACTGCAAATATTATTGTCTGATATTCGGTGAGTGTTAAACATAACCCAAATTACGTTACATAACATTGGAACCAATGATCTTCAATTTAGCCATTTCTCTTATAGCTTACCAAGTTCAAGTTTGTCAAGTTGAGCTACAGTGTCACTGACACTTTCATTTTATCTTGCAGTTTAATTTTAGTACGACGCTTTCAGCAAAAAGTTTGAAAGTTAGAATTAGTGGCTCATCGTTTTGCCCATTTTAGTTCTTTGACGAAGAAGAACCAATGACCTCTTCATTCCTCATTAATTACAGTTCTATTCTCCAACCCTTCCTGTGTGTTTAAATCTATTGTTTTCTTCTTGCCTGAAAATTGATCTCATGATTGTGATCGTTTCACTATTTTTAGACTTCAGAATTCTTAACAAGAAAATTATTTACAAACTGTTTCAAACACTGACCATAAATTAAATTTTCAGCTCATACCATGTTTCGATCACTTTTCTAAGTACACCTGGGTTGTTCATTCACTTTTCTAAGTACACCTGGGTGTTCATTCACTTTTCCAAGTACTCTGGGTTGTTCATTCACTTTTCTTTGTACACATGGGTGTTCATTCACTTTTCTAAGTACACCTGGGTGTTCATTCACTTTTCTAAGTACACCTGGGTTGTTCATTCACTTTTCTAAGTACACCTGGGTGTTCATTCACTTTTCTAAGTACACCTGGGTTGTTCATTCATTTTTCTAAGTACACCTGGGTGTTCATTCGCTTTTCTAAGTACACCTGGGTGTTTATTCACTTTTCTAAGTACACCTGGGTGTTCATTCACTTTTCTAAGTACGCCTGGGTGTTCATTCACTTTTCTAAGTACACCTGGGTGTTCATTCTCTTTTTTAGCTCACCTGAGCGAAGCTCAAGGGGAGCTTTACTAATCACTTTCTGTCCGTCGTCCGTCCGGCGTTAACTTTACATTATCGACTTCTCCTCCTAAACCACTAGCCCAATTTTATTCAAATGTTGGCTAAATGTTTATTACCTAATGCCAATTCAGATTTGTTCAAATGAAGTTGCCCCTCCTCCTGGGTGGTGCCACGCCCCCAAGGGGCACCAAAATCTTTGTAAATCTTCTTCTCATGAACCAGCAGTAGCAGAGACTTGATATATGGTGTGCAGCTTCCTTTTGAGGTGTAGACTCAGATTTGTTCAAGAGAAGTTTGTGGGGCTATACTTGGCGTCATTATGGGAGGGGCAAAATTTTTTGACCCGCCCAAAATTTCTATTTTCCAAACCGAGAGGCTGATTTGAACCAAATTTTATGTGAGGGCTTATTGGGTCATGAGTACTTGATTTATGCAAAAAAAAAATTTCCTGCAGCCCCATGGGAACCGCAGGAGCTAAAAATAGAAAAAATTTAAAACGCCCATATCTCCAAAACTGCACGGCATTGAGAATTTTTATTTGGTGTGCAGCTTCCTTAGGACCAACAGAAAGGATTGGTAAAAAAAAATTGCCATCGGTTTTATCATAGGGTACAGTTTCGGGACTTTGAAAAAGTGCTGAGTCAGCACTTTTTAACACTGTAGGCAATGGGAAAAACATTAAAAAATCTTCTTCTCCAGATCCAGCAGGCAGAATCTTTTGATATTTGGTATGCAACATTGTAGGGTGGATCTGATGCCAGTTTGTTCAAATCGGCCCCCTGGGTTCATATTTGGGCTCAGTATAGGAGCCCGATTTCGAACTTAGTGCATTTCAGTCAAATTTCTTAAAAAATCTTCTTCTCCAGATCCAGCAGGCAGAATCTTTTGATATTTGGTATCCAACATTGTGGGGTGGATCTGATTCAAGTTTGTTCAAATCGGCCCCCTGGGTTTATATTTGGGCTCAGTATAGGAGCCCAAATTTGAACTTACTGCATTTCAGGCAAATTTCTTTGAAAATCTTCTTCTCCAGATCCAGCAGGCAGAATCTTTTGATATTTGGCATGCAACATTGTAGGGTGGATCTGATTCAAGTTTGTTCAAATTGGCTCCCTAGATTCATATTTGGGCTCACTATAGGAGCTCGAATTCGAACTTAGTGCATTTCAGGCAAATTTCTTCAAAAATCTTCTTCTCCAGATCCAGCAGGCAGAATCTTTTGATATTTGGTATGCAACATTGCGGGGTAGATCTGATTCAAGTTTGTTCAAATCGCCCCCTGGATTCATATGTGGGCTTACTATAGAAACCCGAATTCAAACTTAGTGCATTTCAGGCAAATTTCTTTAAAAATCTTCTTCTCCAGATCCAGCAGGCAGAATCTTTTGATATTTGGTATGCAACATTGTGAGGTGGATCTGATTCAAGTTTGTTCAAATCGGCTTCCTAGATTCATATTTGGGCTCACTATAGAAGCTCGAATTTGAACTTAGTGCATTTCATGCAAATTTCTTTAAAAATCTTCTTCTCCAGATCCAGCAGGCAGAATCTTTTCACATTTGGTAAGCAATATTGTGGGGTGGATCTGATTCAAGTTTGTTCAAATCGGCCCCCTGGGTTTATATTTGGGCTCCGTATAGGAGCCCAAATTTGAACTTAGTGCATTTCAAGCAAATTTATTAAAAAATCTTCTTCTCCAGATCCAGCAGGCAGAATCTTTTGATATTTGGTATGCAACATTGTGGGATGGATCTGATTCAAGTTTGTTCAAATCGACTTCCTAGATTCATATTTGGGCTCACTATAGAAGCTCGAATTCGAACTTCGTGCATTTCAGGCAAATTTCTTAAAAAATTTTCTTCTCCAGATCCAGCAGGCAGAATCTTTTGATATTTGGTATGCAACATTGTGGGATGGATCCGATGCAAATTTGTTCAAATCGGCTCCCTAGATTCATATTTGGGCTTACTATAGAAGCTCGAATTCGAACTTAGTGCATTTCAGGCAAATTTCTTAAAAAATCATCTCCAGATCCAGCAGGCAGAATCTTTTGATATTTGGTATGCAACATTGCGGGGTGGATCTGATTCAAGTTTGTTCAAATCGGCCCCCTGGATTCATATTTGGGCTCACTATAGAAGCTCGAATTCAAACTTAGTGCATTTCGGGCAAATTTCTTCAAAAATCTTCTTCTCCAGATCCAGCAGGCAGAATCTTTTGATATTTGGTATGCAACATTGCGGGGTGGATCTGATTCAAGTTTGTTCAAATCGGCCCCCTGGATTCATATTTGGGCTTTATATAGAAGCCCGAATTCGCACTTAGTGCATTTCGGGCAAATTTATTAAAAAATCTACTTCTCCAGATCCAGCAGGCAGAATCTTTTGATATTTGGTATGCAACATTGTGGGGTGGATCTGATTCAAGTTTGTTCAAATCGGCTTCCTAGTTTCATATTTGGGCTCACTATAGAAGCTCGAATTCGAACTTAGTGCATTTCAGGCAAATTTCTTAAAAAATCTTCTTCTCCAGATCCAGCTTCAGAATCTTTTCATATTTGGTAAGCAACATTGTGGGGTGGATCTGATTCAAGTTTGTTCAAATCGGCCCCCTGGGTTTATATTTGGGCTCCGTATAGGAGCCCAAATTTGAACTTAGTGCATTTCAGGCATATTTCTTAAAAAAATCTTCTTCTCCAGATCCAGCAGGCAGAATCTTTTGATATTTGGTATGCAACATTGTGGGGTGGATCTGATTCAAGTTTGTTCAAATCGGCCCCCTGGGTTTATATTTGGGCTCAGTATAGGAGCCCAAATTTGAACTTAGTGCATTTCAGGCAAATTTCTTTGAAAATCTTCTCAAGATCCAGCAGGCAGAATCTTCTGATATTGGGTATGCACCATGCTTAGGGGGCTGAGATTCAAGTTTGTTCAAGCCAAGTCCCTGGGTTCATATTTAGGCTCACTGTGGTAGCCCGAATTATAACTTAGTTCAAAATGAGGAATTTTCTTTAAAAATCTTCTTCAGATCCAGCAGTCGGAATGTTTTGATATTTGGTATGCAGCATCCTTAGGGGGTGAGATTCAAGTTTGTTCAAGCCATGTCCCTAGGTCCATATTTGGATTCACTGTGGGAGCTCGAATTGTAACTTAGTTCAAAATGAGGACTTTTCTTTAAAAATCTTCTTCTTCATCCATGTCCTTAGGTCCATATTTGGA
Source organism: Pictodentalium vernedei (assembly GCA_031216915.1). NCBI lineage: Eukaryota > Metazoa > Mollusca > Scaphopoda > Dentaliida > Dentaliidae > Pictodentalium > Pictodentalium vernedei. The sequence continues at coordinate 334,289,920 of CM062288.1, read as the reverse complement.
CTCACTGTGGGAGCTCGAATTGTAACTTAGTTCAAAATGAGGACTTTTCTTTAAAAATCTTCTTCTTCAGATCCAGCAGTCAGAATGTTTTGATATTTGGTGTGCAGCATCCTTAGGGGTGTGAGATTCAAGTTTGTTAAAGCCAAGTCCCTGGGTTCATATATGGGCTCCCTGTGGGAGCCTGAATTATAACTTAGTTCAATATGAGGAATATTCTTTAAAAATCTTTTTTTTTTAGATCCACTGGTCAGAATCTTTGGATATTTGGTATAAGCTTTTCTTAGGAGGAGCAGATGCAACTTGTTGAAATCAATTCTCTGGGTTGATATAAATTTAGGCTACCATGTCAGGTGAGCGCCCTCAGGCCCCTTGGGGCCTCTTGTTTAGATTACCGGTACTGGTCTACTTTGAAACATTTATGGATATACCTTTTAAAGAATTTGACTTTTTGAAACTATTTTGGTTGTTCAGCTGTGGCAAATAATTGATCTCTCACATAAGTAAAATATATCATCCATTGTTTGTTGTTCATCGATCCTGCTTTCCATCTCCTGTCAACTTTTGCATTCTAGATTTCACCAGAAACACTGAGCTGTACCTAAACAGGCTATTTTTCATTTTCTTTCTTTTTTGGGGTGTGGTGGGGATGGGGGATACTCTTGTATGATTTTTTTTCAAATCAAAATATTAAGCCCCAAAGTTTAGGAACCTCGTCATTTAACTTGAATTTTTTTAAAAAGAGTTTCATGTCAACCCCCAATTACAATGCTTTGAGATATAGTATTCAACCTCTTTTTCTAAACAAGGTGCAAGTTTTTGCATGGAATGAGTCTTTTTTATGTTCTGATACAAACAGATTCATGAAACATTTATGGATGTACCTTTTAAAGAATTTGACTTTTTGAAACTATTTTGGTTGTTCAGCTGTGGCAAATAATTGATCTCTCACATAAGTAAAATATATCATCCATTGTTTGTTGTTCATCGATTCTGCTTCCATCTCCTGTCGACTTTTGCATTCTAGATTTCACCAGAAACACTGAGCTGTACCTAAACAGGCTATTTTTCATTTTCTTTCTTTTTTGGGGTGTGGTGGGGGGTGGGGGTGTGGTGGGGATGGCGGATACTCTTGTATGATTTTTTTCAAATCAAGATATTAAGCCCCAAAGTTTAGGAACCTCGTCATTTAACTTGAATTTTTTTAAAAAGAGTTTCATGTCAACCCCCAATTACAATGCTTTGAGATATAGTATTCAACCACTTTTCTGAATAAGATGCAAGTTTTTGCATGGAATAAGTCTTTTTTATGTTCTGATACAAACAGATTCATGACCAGTGGACCCCCCCCCCCCCCCCCCCCCCCCCCAAAGTTTCTCCTGGTCCTTATTCTGTGCGCCACAAACATTTTCTGGTTTCTGTTTGGTATCATAGTTAAGTCATCATATACTACTCAAAGTTTGCTAAGCACCAAATATTTGACACATCATTGTGAAATTTGCTTGTGACGTATTTGCGATATTTTTGGTGGATATGATTAAGGAATGTATTGAGATGCCCCACAGTATTTACCTTAGCTCTCTTGACAGGTAGACTTTTCGTGATGGTCATGGAAAGCATGTACCCCTTGATTTTCATGATGTTTTCGTGTACTGTCTACATGTACATGACATGTGTAGGGTATTCAAACCTTGTCTCAAGCAGAAATGAGGCGGGCTGTAGGGATGGTGGAGCAAGGGGCTACCCATCGTCAGGTTGGTGAAGCCCTTGGTGTACACCATACGGTGATCACCAGAGCCTGGGCAAGATTTCAGCAGTATGGCACACCAGTAAGATGGAATGGTGGTGGCAGAGACAGGGCAACATCTGCAGCTGAAGACCGGTTTTTGATCATTCAGGCCCGTAGGAACTGGTTTGCCACAGCAACCCAGCTTCGCAGTGACCTTCAGAATGCATCCGGGATAAATGTTTCAATGCAGACTATCCGGGCAAGGTTGCACGAATGTGGTCTCCAATCGAGAAGACCATGTATTCGCATTCTGCTGTCCCAGAACCACCGCAGGCACATGAATGGGCCATTGACCACATTGGATGGACCAGAGATTAGCGACCTGTCCTTATTACAGATGAGGCAAGGTTCTGCCTTGACCACACAGTTAGGCATTCTAGGGTATGGAGAAGACCAGGTGAGCGATTCCATGCAGCCAACATTGCTGAGCATGACCGCTAAGGTGGGATGGTCAATCATGGTCTGGGGCGGCATCAGCAGGGATGGACGTACAGAGCTCTGTGTCCTTGAACGTGGTACATTGACTGCACAGCGGAATATTGATGAGATCCTGGATGTCCTCGTCAGATTGTATGCAGGTGCAGTGGGTGATAGATTCATTCTGATGGACGATAATGCCCATCCTCATGTTGCCCATGCTGTCGGGGAGTACCAACAGAGGGAGGGGTTTGAGCATATGGACTGGCCAGCAAGATCCCCTGACCTCAATCCAATCTGGAATGAGTTGCAGCTTGCAATTTCAGCCCATCCAGTGCAGCCAAGAAGTGTCCAGAAGCTTGGTGCCATGCTGGTCCAAGAAGGGAACAACATCCCACAAAGGTCCACCAGGAACCTGATTGGGAGCATGAGAGGGCATTGTCAAGCTGTAATTAACTGTAATGGGTCTCATACTCGATACTGAACCCATACCAGTTCGCTCCGTCAATTTTTGGCAAATTGAAAATTTTCCTCTTTTACCAATAATATCCATTTTCCATGGTTATCGTATTCAAAAGCTAAAAAATAATGTCAAACAAAATAAAATCTTAATTTCTGTACTTAAATCATTAACAATATAATTAAATAAAAAATTTATACACTTTTCATTACAATTTTTGAACTAAAACGTAAAACAGGTAGTTGGATATACTTGGTGCTTAGCAAACTTTGAGTAGTATATATACTCATCTCAGCAGTGTTGCTTTTTGCCAGGGCAGATGTTGGTTTTTTTCAAAGTATCATTTTTCACATTTTGCAAACACGTGGAGTGACCTCTGAGTCATATAAACAAGATCAATATACTGTATTCAGAGGTGTGGAGGCATATGGCTTCAGAGAATCCAGAGTATGATTCTTGTGAAGATTCTCCCAAATTCTTGTACATCCCCACAGTAATGTATCTATAGTAAGAGTTTTTGTCAAAACTGTGTAGAAAATCGTAAAAGACCCATTTCATTGGGCTGTTGCCATGCCATGTTTTTTCACAAAAATAAATATATTCGGTTGTCTTATCTCAAAGAAAGACTGCAAAACTTGTAACCCTTTATCTTACATAATGACCAAACCCGACCATATCTATTCATAATGTGCATCACTTCCAGGGAGATATATACTCTTTTATCTATCATGACAATATAATGCTCTCTTACATAATGGCCAAACCTGACCAGAGCTATTCATAATAATGTGTGTTACTTCCAGAGAAAGATATTCTCTTTCATCTATCATGACAATACACTGCTATCTTACATAATGGCCAAACCTGACCAGAGCTATTCATAATAATGTGTGTTACTTCCAGAGAAAGATATTCTCTTTCATCTATCATGACAATACACTGCTATCTTACATAATGGCCAAACCTGACCAGAGCTATTCATAATAATGTGTGTTACTTCCAGAGAAAGATATTCTCTTTCATCTATCATGACAATACACTGCTATCTTACATAATGGTCAAACCTGACCAGAGCTATTCATAATGTGTGTCCCTTCCACAGTATGTTTTATTTTATCTATCGTGATAACACACTGCTATATTACATAATGGCCAAACCCAGCTAGAGTTCTTCATAATGTATGCCACTTCCAGAGAGGTATTCTGTTTTTATCTATAATAACAATACACTGCCATCTTACATAATAGCACTCATGGATGTTTCATTATCTTGGATTTTCCCAAACAGTGACATAGTTTTCACATTCGGCCTTCCTATGAGCTATGTAACATTTTCTGGAATTGTGTCTCTTTTTAGGATCATGTCTTGGCTAAAGAGTTAGTCTGTCTGGATGCCTCTCCAACAGCTATCAAAAATTGTAATGGTTGGGAAATTAGCTCTATAAAAGGGCTTGTCAACTGTAAATATTTATTTACAATCATTGGTGCAGGCACGTCAAAATACTTCTGGTACCAACATAACCAGTACCAGGATGGGACTGAACCTGTCTCACTGAAACCGGTACCAGTATCAGGACAAATCAACAATTGGATGACATATCGCAATCAGATGGAAGCAAATTCACATTTAAACTGCCCCAGTCCCCAAGATCGCAAGACAAACATGGCATCATACCAATTATTCTGTGGCAACATTAAAGTAAACATGAATCATGAAGATCGTGCTTTATAATTACTTTGATGTTGCCACAGAATAATTTCTTTAAAGTAACCAATGACGGTGCTTTCATTATCTTTGATATTATGTTGGAAAAGTCAAAATGGTCGGCCTTATCGGGGTCATGTTGCAGATAGAACATGCACCTGTAGAGTGTTTTAACATGTCCATTCACAAATAAGTTAAAAGTATATTCTTGCAAGTGTGCCAAACCCGATTATCCGCCTGTTTACACTCATTCAATTAGGAATTTCCTCATATTGTGTTCTCTGTTAGTCAGTAACCAGACTGCTAGTTAAAGGAAAACGCATACATTATATGGTAACCAGACTGCTAGTTAAAGGAAAACGCATACATTATATGGTAACCAGACTGCTAGTTAAAGGAAAACGCATACATTATATGGTAACCAGACTGCTAGTTAAAGGAAAACGCATACATTATATGGTAACCAGACTGCTAGTTAAAGGAAAACGCATACATTATATGGTAACCAGACTGCTAGTTAAAGGAAAACGCATACATTATATGGTAACCAGACTGCTAGTTAAAGGAAAACGCATACATTATATGGTAACCAGACTGCTAGTTAAAGGAAAACGCATACATTATATGGTAACCAGACTGCTAGTTAAAGGAAAACGCATACATTATATGGTAACCAGACTGCTAATTAAAGGAAAATGCATACATTATATGCAAAACAGTTTTTATATCAACAACATGTAAACTGAAATTCAAAGCAATAATTATAACTTATTGAAATAATGATGCGTGTGTAACTCTTATATGAACGAGCACTATAATATTGCACAAAGAAGGACTATGGTACTGCAAAAAACAAACACTATATTGCTGCACAAACAAGCACTATAATACTGCACAAACAAGCACCCTGACACTGCACAAAGAAGGACTATCATACTGCACAAACATGCACTATATTGCTGCACAAACAAGCACTGTAATACTGCATAAACATGCACTATAATACTGCACAAACATGCACTATAATACTGCACAAACATGCACTATATTACTGCACAAACAAGCACTATATTGCTGCACAAACAAGCACTATAATACTGCACAAACATACACTATATTACTGCACAAACAAGCACTATAATACTACACAAACATGCACTATATTGCTGCACAAACAAGCACTATATTGCTGCACCAACAAGCACTATATTGCTGCACAAACAAGAACTATAATACTGCACAAACACACACTATATTGCTGCACAAACAAGCACTATATTGCTGCACAAACAAGCACTATATTGCTGCACAAACAAGCACTATAATACTGCCCAAACACGCACTATCATACTGCCCAAATACACACTACATTGCTGCACAAACAAGCACTATATTGCTGCACAAACAAGCACTATAATACTGCACAAACAAGCACCATATTGCTGCACAAACAAGCACTATAATACTGCACAAACAAGCACTGTGACACTGCACACACAAGCACTGTGACACTGCACAAACAAGCAATATAATACTGCACAAAGACGCACTATAATACTGCACGAACAGGAACTGTGACACTGTACAAACAAGCACTATAATACTGCACAAACATGCACTATAATCATGCACCAAAAAGCACTATAATACTGCACCAACAAGCACTATAATACTTCACAAACAAGCTCTATAATATTGCACAAACAGGCACTATAATACTGCACAAACAAGCACTATAATACAGCACAAATAAATACTATGACACTGCACAAAGAAGCACTACGCCACTGCACAAACAGGCACTATATTACTGCACAAACAGGCACTATAATACAAGTATTATAATACTGCACAAACAAGCATTATCATACTGCACAAACAAGAACTATAATACTGCACAAACAAGCACTATACTACTAGACAAACAAGCACTATAAAAGCAAGAACTATAATGCTATGCAAACAGGCGGCACTATAATACTGCACAACTAAGCACTAGGATACTGCACAAACACGCACTATAATACTTCAAACACTATAATACAGCACAAATAAGCACTATGATACTGCACAAAAAGCACTATTACACTGCACAAACAAGCACTATAATACTGCACAAAGATGCACTATAATACTGCACAAACAGGAACTGTAACTCTGCACAAACGAGCACTATAATACTGCACAAACATGCACTATAATCATGCACCAAAAGCACTATAATACTGCACCAACAAGCACTATAATACTTCACAAACAAGCACTATAATACTGCACAACCAGGCACTATAATGCTGCACAAACAAGCAGTACAATACTGCACAAACAGTCACTATAATACTGCACAAACAAGCACTATATTACTACACAAACAAGCACTATAATACTGCAAAAACAAGCACTACAATACTGCACAAACAAGCACTATATTACTACACAAACAAGCACTATAATACTGCACAAACAGGCACTATAATACTGCACAAACAAGCACTATAATACTGCACAAACAAGCACTATATTACTACACAAACAAGCACTATAATACTGCAAAAACAAGCACTACAATACTGCACAAACAAGCACTATATTACTACACAAACAAGCACTATAATACTGCACAAACAGGCACTATAATACTGCACAAACAAGCACTATAATACTGCACAAACAAGCACTATATTACTACACAAACAAGCACTATAATACTGCACAAACAGGCACTATAATACTCACAAACAAGCACTATAATACTACACAAACAAGCACTCTAATACTGCACAAACAAGCACTATATTACTACACAAACAAGCACTATAATACTGCACAAACAGGCACTATAATACTACACAAACAAGCACTATATTACTGCACAAACAGGCACTATAATACTGCACAAACAAGCACTATATTACTACACAAACAAGCACTCTAATACTGCACAAACAAGCACTATATTACTACACAAACAAGCACTCTAATACTGCACAAACAAGCACTATAATACTGCACAAACAGGCACTATAATACTACACAAACAAGCACTATAATACTGCACAAACAGGCACTATAATACTACACAAACAAGCACTATAATACTGCACAAACAGGCACTATAATACTACACAAACAAGCACTATATTACTACACAAACAAGCACTCTAATACTGCACAAACAAGCACTATATTACTACACAAACAAGCACTATAATACTGCAAAAACAGGCACTATAATACTGCACAAACAAGCACTATAATACTGCAAAAACAGGCACTATAATACTGCACAAACCAGCACTATAATACTGCACGAACAAGCACTATATTACTACACAAACAAGCACTATAATACTACACAAACAAGCACTATATTACTACACAAACAAGCACTATAATACTGCACAAACAAGCACTATATTACTACACAAACAAGCACTATAATACTGCAAAAAAACAAGCACTATACTACTATGCAAACAGACACTATAATACTGCACAACTAAGCACTGATACTGCAAAAAACAAGCACTAATACTGCACAAACATGCACCATAATACTGCACAAACAAGCACTATAATACTATGCAAACAAGCTCTATAATAATGCACAAACAAGCACTATAATACTTCAAAAACATGCACTATAAAACTGGACAACTTGGCACTATGATAGTGCACAAACAAGCACTATAATACTGCACAAACAAGCACTATGATACTATACAAACATGCACTATAATACTGCACAAACAAGCACTATAATACTGCACAAACAAGCACTATGATACTATACAAACATGCACTATAATCATGCACAAACAAGCACTATAATACTATGCAAACAGACACTATAATACTTCACAACTAAGCACTATGATACCTCAAAAACATGCACTATATTACTGCACACACAAGCACTATCATACTATACAAACAAGCTCTATAATACTGCACAAACAAGCACTATAATACTGCACAAACAAGCACTAATACTGCACAAACAAGCACTATAATACTGCACAAACAAGAACTATAATACTGCACAAACAAGAACTATAATACTGCACAACAAAGCACTATCATACTGCACAAACAAGCATTAGTTGCCTATGCAGGTAAGCAATTAAACCTTTATTAAAAAGCAATGCAAACCCCTGAACTAAGAGTTGGTGGCATAGTTGAAATTTGGAAATCTGTCTTGCCATGTGTCAATTTTAGAAACAAGAAGCAATGTTGGTGAATATTCTAGGCTACCCAATTTGGCATTGCCACTCAAATTATGAAAATTATTTCCATGTGTATCAGAACGTTACATTTTTATGGCCTTCATTTATGGTAGTTTATTTGATCTTTGGTAAAGATAATTAGAAATAATTCTTCTCCAGGACATCCTATAATTGTTCTCACAAGATGAATTCTTATTTCAAATAACTCTGGCCAAAAGTTGTTATTGAAACCAAATGGTAGTATCAGGTACAACTTCTCTTTCTGTAGATTCAGCAAAGCCAGAATCAACAGAAATCTTTTTAGTATAGACCCCAATTAAACTTACATAAATATTTACACTTAACATAATCCTTGCACAGAATAAAGAACCAGTAAATGTAAATTTTAAAATCATCTATGACAAATATAATATTGTCCATTGAACAGTCAGTGAAAATACATTTTATTTGATCGTTTATAAATTTGCCATTAACTGAATTCACCTGGAGCTTATTGATAAAGTGAATTTAAGTAATCAAGACCATGGGAGAGGAGGAGATATGTGTTAGTTGAAGGTTATAGGTGTTTATTCATTAAATAAGTTTATTTCTACTTTGATTGTTCATGGGTTGGCATACTTATCTGACCTATTTTAACCTTTTACCTAACGAATTGGCCACATACAACCATTAAATTTACATATTGTGTAGTTGGTAAAAGAATTAATTTTTAAAACTTTCAACAAAACCATATCATGTAACACCCATATTAGAATGAGCTTGTCACTGTAGGCTTCTGCAAATATTCGATTGTTCGAGTTAAAATCGAGTCGATCAGCAAATTTGAGGTGAATTCAAGTTGAAAATAAAATCCCGAATATAAAAATCGAATATTAAAAAAAAACTTAATAACAAATGTCTCGGTATATGTACCTTCGTACCTTTAATACTGGAACAATTGTCAAAACAATGCAAGAAATTAAGCTCGAACCACAAGCACACATCATCAACATGGAACTTACAGTGTATTACCAATGTCATTTGGAATCACGCATGTTGGATGATTCCAAATGACATTGGTAATACACTCATATTTTACAGTGGATACACGTGTCATACATGTAAGACTCCATACAGAATCCAAGAGACGGACTACTCCTCACCTCTGGTACACTTCAGTAAGAAGCATCCATCCCTTCATGATAAGTGAAGATCGCATGATGCCAAGCTTAAATCCATCTACACCTTACCTCTGGTACACTTCAGTAAGAAGCATCCATCCCTTCATGATAAGTCAAGATCGCATGATGCCAAGCTTAAATCCATCTACATCTCACCTCTGGTACACTTCAGTAAGAAGCATCCATCCCTTCATGATAAGTCAAGATCGCATGATGCCAAGCTTAACCCTTTACCTAACGTAACGGCCAAAACCAGACAGCGCTATTCTCAAAAATCGGCAATTAATTTTCATTATTTTTTTCATTTTTTGTCTCAAAAACATAGGTTATGACCCCTCGTTGGAATGAGCTCAAGGGGTTAAATCCATCTACATCTCACCTCTGGTACACTTCAGTAAGAAGCATCCATCCCCTCAAGATTGCATGATGCCAAGCTTAAATCCATCTACATCTCACCTCTGGTACACTTCAGTAAGAAGCATCCATCCCCTCAAGATTGCATGATGCCAAGCTTAAATCCATCTACATCTCACCTCTGGTACACTTCAGTAAGAAGCATCCATCCCTTCATGATAAGTGAAGATCGCATGATGCCAAGCTTAAATCCATCTACACCTCACCTCTGGTACACTTCCGTAAGAAGCATCCATCCCTTCATGATAAGTCAAGATCGCATGATGCCAAGCTTAAAGACCAGAAGAAAGCGAAACAATCACATAAACATATAGATTCTTTGTCTCATATTCAACCATGCATTCAAGTACGCTGCATTGTTAATGTATGAACTGTTGAATGTCAGCATGAATATGTGGATAAATCATCAGTACAATGTCAAAACAATCCTAGTGTGGCTATTTTAAACTGGAAATATTACATACCAAACCGCACTTGGACACCTGGTTTCAGCTAACTTGGTTCGAATTTGATATTCGGCCCTCTCAAACATTTTTTTGGCAAGTTAGAGTTGAAAGTCGAGTCTATATTCACAGAGGTATAGCTCTCTGAGCTAATTCCAATGAGAGGTCACATTGTATGTTTTTTAAAAAGAATTTGCAATAAATTAAAGAGAAAATTAATTAAAATAAATTTTTGAATATCGTGTGTGTTATGATGTCAATACCTGGCTAGTGTTCTTCACAATAATTCAAATTTCCAATTAGATTTTTTTGCCTCTAAAACATTGTTTATAACCATTCATTGGAGTGGACTCATCAAGTTTGTTGGAATGGGCTCACTGAGTTTGTTGCAGTGTGTTGTCATAAGATATGTTCTTGAGGTAAAAAAATAAAAATCAAGAGTTATACAAGAAAAATGTTTGTTAAATATATCTTAACTACTCTAATAGCTTTGTCTAAACTGAAGCCATTTTCACACATTTGCCTCCATTTAACTATGTTTCTCTCAAATGATGTCATCACAACAGGTGTATTGGATTGCTGACATGTTGCGCTTCTTGATGATGTCAAAAAGCGCAACATGTCAGCAATCCAATACACATGTCACAAATCACATTTGTTCCAGCGGGTATATAACTTACGATGAAGACTGTTGATTGTGATTCATCTGCTTGGAGACCGTCAGTAAATAGGAAATGCAGAGTGATATATATATATAAAGTTTTTTTGCGTGTGTTAAGCCCAAGAGCTCTATGAGGATTTTCGGCTTTAAACTACATTTATTATTATTATTATTATCACAACTTGTGTACTGGATTGTTCCCAGCAGGGGATCTCAATGGGACATTTTATATAAATATATAGTTGAGTCATAACATTAACAATATCACCATCCCTGTCATATTTTTGGGACATTATATATAAAGATATGGTTGCATCATCACATTAACAACATTGTCCCCTATTCATGTTTTTGGGACATTATATATAAAGATATGGTTGCGTCATCACATTAACAACATTGTCCCCTATTTATGTTTTTGGGACATTATATATAAAGATTAAAGATATGGTTGAGTCATCACATTAACAGCATTGTCCCCTATTTATGTTTTTGGGACATTATATATAAAGATATGGTTGAGTCATCACATTAACAACATTGTCCCCTATTCATGTTTTTGGGACATTATATATAAAGATTAAATATGGTTCAGTTATCACATTAACAGCATTGTCCCCTATTCATGTTTTGGGGACATTATATATAAGGATATGGTTGAGTCATCACATTAACAACATTGTCCCCTATTCATGTTTTTTGGACATTATATATAAAGATATGGTTGAGTCATTGCACTAACAACATTGTCTCCTATTCATATTTTTGGGACATTATATATAAAGATTAAAGATATGGTTGAGTTATCACATTAACAACATTGTCCCCTATTCATGTTTTGGGGACATTATATATAAGGATATGGTTGAGTCATCACATTAACAACATTGTCCCCTATTCATGTTTTTTGGACATTATATATAAAGATATGGTTGAGTCATTGCACTAACAACATTGTCCCCTATTCATGTTTTTGGGACATTATATATAAAGATATGGTTGAGTCATCACATTAACAACATTGTCCCCTATTCATGTTTTTGGGACATTATATATGAAGATACGGTTGAGTCATCGCATTAACAACATTGTCTCCTATTCATGTTTTTGGGACATTATATATAAAGATGTGGTTGAGTCATCGCATTAACAACATTGTCCCCTATTCATGTTTTGGGGACATTATATATATAGATATGGTTCAGTCATCACATAAACAATATTGTTTCAACTAATCACTGTCTTCCTAACTTTAAATGTTATATATAGATAGTTGATACTTTGAAGGTTAGACTAAAGATAATTAGTTTATTAAATGGTTGCAAAACAGCGGTTGTATCTTAATCATTTTAAAAATCATGCATGACACTCCTCCATCAAGGATAGTGTGGCAAGTGCCCCCTCCCCATGTCACCCCTCAACCACTCCATCAATACCATTAGCTATGCTGTATACTTTTAGATAATCACATTGGAGCTTTATTAATTAAAAATTATATTTTGCTCATAATTAAGCTTCCATGTTAGAACTTGAGTTTTCTTACCCAGATTATTATGAAACAACACATGCATACTGTCTATGGGTGATAGAGCTATGTAAAAAGGTCAAACATTGGGATTACATACTGTCTATGGGTGATAGAACCAAGTACAAAAGTCAAACATTGGGATTACATACTGTCTATGGGTGATAGAGCTATGTAAAAAGGTCAAACATTGGGATTACATACTGTCTATGGGTGATAGAACCAAGTACAAAAGTCAAACATTGGGATTACATACTGTCTATGGGTGATAGAGCTATGTAAAAAGGTCAAACATTGGGATTACATACTGTCTATGGGTGATAGAACCAAGTACAAAAGTCAAACATTGGGATTACATACTGTCTATGGGTGATAGAACCAAGTACAAAAGTCAAACATTGGGATTACATACTGTCTATGGGTGATAGAGCTATGTAAAAAGGTCAAACATTGGGATTACATACTGTCTATGGGTGATAGAACTATGTAAAAAGGTCAAACATTGGGATTACATACTGCCTATGGGTGATAGAACCAAGTACAAAAGTCAAACATTGGCATTACATACTGTCTATGGGTGATAGAGCTATGTAAAAAGGTCAAACATTGGGATTACATACTGTCTATGGGTGATAGAGCTATGTAAAAAGGTCAAACATTGGGGTTACATACTGTCTATGGGTGATAGAGCTATGTAAAAAGGTCAAACATTGGGATTACATACTGTCTATGGGTGATAGAGCTATGTAAAAAGGTCAAACATTGGGATTACATACTGTCTATGGGTGATAGAGCTATGTAAAAAGGTCAAACATTGGGATTACATACTGTCTATGGGTGATAGAACTATGTAAAAAGGTCAAACATTGGGATTACATACTGTCTATGGGTGATAGAGCTATGTAAAAAGGTCAAACATTGGGATTACATACTGTCTATGGGTGATAGAGCTATGTAAAAAGGTCAAACATTGGGATTACATACTGTCTATGGGTGATAGAGCTATGTAAAAAGGTCAAACATTGGCATTACATACTGTCTATGGGTGATAGAGCTATGTAAAAAGGTCAAACATTGGGATTACATACTGTCTATGGGTGATAGAACCAAGTACAAAAGTCAAACATTGGGATTACATACTGTCTATGGGTGATAGAGCTATGTAAAAAGGTCAAACATTGGGATTACATACTGTCTATGGGTGATAGAGCTATGTAAAAAGGTCAAACATTGGGATTACATACTGTCTATGGGTGATAGAGCTATGTAAAAAGGTCAAACATTGGCATTACATACTGTCTATGGGTGATAGAGCTATGTAAAAAGGTCAAACATTGGGATTACATACTGTCTATGGGTGATAGAGCTATGTAAAAAGGTCAAACATTGGGATTACATACTGTCTATGGGTGATAGAGCTATGTAAAAAGGTCAAACATTGGGATTACATACTGTCTATGGGTGATAGAACCAAGTACAAAAGTCAAACATTGGGATTACATACTGTCTATGGGTGATAGAGCTATGTAAAAAGGTCAAACATTGGGATTACATACTGTCTATGGGTGATAGAGCTATGTAAAAAGGTCAAACATTGGGATTACATACTGTCTATGGGTGATAGAGCTATGTAAAAAGGTCAAACATTGGGATTACATACTGTCTATGGGTGATAGAACCAAGTACAAAAGTCAAACATTGGGATTACATACTGTCTATGGGTGATAGAGCTATGTAAAAAGGTCAAACATTGGGATTACATACTGTCTATGGGTGATAGAGCTATGTAAAAAGGTCAAACATTGGGATTACATACTGTCTATGGGTGATAGAACCAAGTACAAAAGTCAAACATTGGGATTACATACTGTCTATGGGTGATAGAGCTATGTAAAAAGGTCAAACATTGGGATTACATACTGTCTATGGGTGATAGAGCTATGTAAAAAGGTCAAACATTGGGATTACATACTGTCTATGGGTGATAGAGCTATGTAAAAAGGTCAAACATTGGGATTACATACTGTCTATGGGTGATAGAGCCAAGTACAAAAGTCAAACATTGGGATTACATACTGTCTATGGGTGATAGAGCTATGTAAAAAGGTCAAACATTGGGATTACATACTGTCTATGGGTGATAGAGCTATGTAAAAAGGTCAAACATTGGGATTACATACTGTCTATGGGTGATAGAGCTATGTAAAAAGGTCAAACATTGGGATTACATACTGTCTATGGGTGATAGAACTATGTAAAAAGGTCAAACATTGGGATTACATACTGTCTATGGGTGATAGAACCAAGTACAAAAGTCAAACATTGGGATTACAAACTGTCTATGGGTGACAGATCTGTGTAAAGTAAAACATTGGCATTACATACTGGCTGTGGTGATAGATCTATGTAAAAAGGTCAAACATTGGGGTTACAAACTGATTATAGGTGATCTATGTAAGAAGGTCAAACATTGGGGTTACAAACTGTCTATGGGTGACAGATCTGTGTAAAGTAAAACATTGGCATTACATACTGGCTGTGGTGATAGATCTATGTAAAAAGGTCAAACATTGGGGTTACAAACTGATTATAGGTGATCTATGTAAGAAGGTCAAACATTAGGGTTACATACTGTCTGTGGGTGATATATCTATGTAAGAAGGTCAAACATTGGGGTTACAAACTGTCTATGGATGATAGATCTGTGTAAGGTAAAACTTTGGGGTTACATACTGTCTGTGGGTGATAGGTCTATGTAAGAAGGTCAAACATTGGGGTTACAAACTGTCTATGGATGATAGATCTGTGTAAGGTAAAACATTGGGGTTACATACTGTCTATGGCTGGTAGATCTATGTAAGAAGGCAAACATTGGGGTTACATACTGTCTATGGGTGTTAGATCTAAGTAAGGTCAAACATTGGAGTTGCATGCCATCTATGGGTGATAGATCTATGTACGTTCAAACATTGGTGTTACATACTGTCTATGGGTGATAGATCTATGTAACAAGGTTAACCATTGGGGTTACATACTGTCTATGGGTGATAAATCTATGTAAGAAGGTCAAACATTGGGATTACATACTGCCTATGGGTGATAGGTGGTAGGTGATAGATCTATGTAAGAACGTCAGCGGACATTGGGGTTACATACTGTTTATGGGTTATAGATCCGTGTAACAAGGTCAAACATTGGGGTTACTTACGTGCTGCCTATGGGTGGTAGATCTATGTAACAACGTCTGACATTGGGGTTACATACTGTGTATGGGTGATAAATCCATGTAAGAAGGTCAGACATTGGGGTTACATCCTGCCTGTGGTGACAGATCTATGTAAGAAGGTCAAACATTCGGGCTGCAGTTACTAAAAATAAATATTTTGCCTGTAATTCTCTTGGAATTACTTTATTTGCTTGGTCACTCTACATCCTCACCTACCCCAATCTACCCCAATCGCAGCAGTGAAAAGTCAACCTCTAGTTAAACAAATTTTAGTTTTTGTTTCCGGTACGTTGTATGTTTTCCAGTTACTTACAAATATTCTCTGGTGTGGTACCCGTTTATACATCTCTTGTAGATGCCCTCACTCTTCCTCAGACCAACCCATATTTCTGCAATTATACCTGAGTCCCTCTCACCTCACTGTCTTTGTTAGAACACTGATTTTTTTTTTCTCATTTACTAGGCTAAGAAGAAATGGCACCCATTCAGTCCCCCATGCAGTTCCAATTACATCTGAATGTAGTTCTCCTTCTTTGTCCTTACTATGCGCTTAACTGCAGGTCCTCTTTGTGTTTCAGTAGATCTACGTCCACAGTTCTATATAAAACTTGCACTTAATTAGTACATGGGGTAAGTGGGTTGCACTGTGTATTGGTTGTTAAGAGTTAACCTGATATACCAGTTAAGCATGTTCCACTGTGTTTGGTATGTTACAATTTAAACTGACATACCAGTTGAGGGCGTTCCACTGTGTCTGGGATGTAAAGAGTTAACCTGACATACTAGTTGAGCGTGTTCCTCTGTGTTTGGGTTAAGAGTTAACCTGACATTCCTGTTAAGTGTGTTCCACTGTGTTTGGGTTGTTAAGAGTTAACCTGACATACCAATTAAGTGTGTTCCACCTTGTTTGGGTTGTTAAGAAATATAATCTGACACACCAATTAAGTGTGTTCCTCCTTGTTTGGGTTGTTAAGAGTTAACCTGACATACCAATTAAGTGTGTTCCACCTTGTTTGGGTTGTTAAGAAATATAATCTGACACACCAGTTAAGTATGTTTCACCGTGTTTGGGTTGTAAAGAAATATAATCTGACACACCAGTTAAGTATGTTTCACCGTGTTTGGGTTGTTAAGAGTTAACCTGACATACCAGTTAAGTATGTTCCTCTTTGTTTGGTTTGTTAAGAGTTAACCTGACATACCAGTTAAGTATGTTCCACTGTGTTTGGGTTGTTAAGAAATATAATCTGACACACCAGTTAAGTATGTTTCACCGTGTTTGGGTTGTTAAGAAATATAATCTGACACACCAGTTAAGTATGTTTCACCATGTTTGGGTTGTTAAGAGTTAACCTGACATACCAGTTAAGTATGTTCCACTGTGTTTGGGTTGTTAAGAAATATAATCTGACACACCAGTTAAGTATGTTCCACTGTGTTTGGGTTGTTAAGAGTTAACCTGACATACCAGTTAAGTATGTTCCACTGTGTTTGGGTTGTTAAGAGTTAACCTGACATACCAGTTAAGTATGTTCCTCTGTGTTTGGTTTGTTAAGAGTTAACCTGACATACCAGTTAAGTATGTTCCACTGTGTTTGGGTTGTTAAGAGTTAACCTGACATACCAGTTAAGTATGTTCCACTGTGTTTGGGTTGTTAAGAGTTAACCTGACATACCAGTTAAGTATGTTCCACTGTGTTTGGGTTGTTAAGAGTTAACCTGACATACCAATTAAGTGTGTTCCACCTTGTTTGGGTTGTTAAGAAATATAATCTGACACACCAATTAAGTGTGTTCCTCCTTGTTTGGGTTGTTAAGAGTTAACCTGACATACCAATTAAGTGTGTTCCACCTTGTTTGGGTTGTTAAGAAATATAATCTGACACACCAGTTAAGTATGTTTCACCGTGTTTGGGTTGTTAAGAGTTAACCTGACATACCAGTTAAGTATGTTCCTCTTTGTTTGGTTTGTTAAGAGTTAACCTGACATACCAGTTAAGTATGTTCCACTGTGTTTGGGTTGTTAAGAAATATAATCTGACACACCAGTTAAGTATGTTTCACCGTGTTTGGGTTGTTAAGAAATATAATCTGACACACCAGTTAAGTATGTTTCACCATGTTTGGGTTGTTAAGAGTTAACCTGACATACCAGTTAAGTATGTTCCACTGTGTTTGGGTTGTTAAGAGTTAACCTGACATACCAGTTAAGTATGTTCCTCTTTGTTTGGTTTGTTAAGAGTTAACCTGACATAGCAGTTAAGTATGTTCCACTGTGTTTGGGTTGTTAAGAGTTAACCTGACATACCAGTTAAGTATGTTCCACTGTGTTTGGGTTGTTAAGAGTTAACCTGACATACCAGTTAAGTATGTTCCTCTTTGTTTGGTTTGTTAAGAGTTAACCTGACATACCAGTTAAGTATGTTCCGCTGTGTTTGGGTTAAGAGTTAACCTGACACACCAGTTAAGTATGTTCCACTGTGTTTGGGTTGTTAAGAGTTAACCTGACATACCAGTTAAGTATGTTCCACTGTGTTTGGGTTGTTGAGAGTTAACCTGACATACCAGTTAAGTATGTTCCACTGTGTTTGGCATGTTAAGAGTTAACCTGACATACCAGTTAAGTATGTTCCACTGTGTTTGGGTTGTTAAGAGTTAACCTGACATACCAGTTAAGTATGCTCCACTGTGTTTGGTTTGTTAAGAGTTAACCTGACATACCAGTTAAGTATGCTCCACTGTGTTTGGGTTGTTAAGAGTTAACCTGACATACCAGTTAAGTATGTTCCACTGTGTTTGGGTTGTTGAGAGTTAACCTGACATACCAGTTAAGTATGTTCCACTGTGTTTGGCATGTTAAGAGTTAACCTGACATACCAGTTAAGTATATTCCACTGTGTTTGGGTTGTTAAGAGTTAACCTGACATACCAGTTAAGTATGTTCCACTGTGTTTGGGTTGTTGAGAGTTAACCTGACATACCAGTTAAGTATGTTCCACTGTGTTTGGCATGTTAAGAGTTAACCTGACATACCAGTTAAGTATGTTCCACTGTGTTTGGGTTGTTAAGAGTTAACCTGACATACCAGTTAAGTATGTTCCACTGTGTTTGGTTTGTTAAGAGTTAACCTGACATACCAGTTAAGTATGCTCCACTGTGTTTGGGTTGTTAAGAGTTAACCTGACATACCAGTTAAGTATGTTCCACTGTGTTTGGTTTGTTAAGAGTTAACCTGACATACCAGTTAAGTATGTTCCACTGTGTTTGGCACGTTAAGAGTTAACCTGACATACCAGTTAAGTATGTTCCACTGTGTTTGGGTTGTTAAGAGTTAACCTGACATGCCAGTTAAGTATGTTCCGCTGTGTTTGGGTTGTTAAGAGTTAACCTGACATACCAGTTAAGTATGTTCCACTGTGTTTGGCACGTTAAGAGTTAACCTGACATACCAGTTAAGTATGTTCCACTGTGTTTGGGTTGTTAAGAGTTAACCTGACATGCCAGTTAAGTATGTTCCTCTTTGTTTGGGTTAAGAGTTAACCTGACATACCAGTTAACTGGTAAAGTGCTGATTTTTTTCTGACAACAAATCAAAGCTCATCATATACTGCTCTATTACATTTAAATGGATAGTGCCTTGTAGGCACTATCCAATTAAATGTCAGAGAGCAAAGTATTGTATAAAAAATCTGATTCATGTCAGGGACAATAAAGGCTTTCTCAGGCATAATGTAGCTACAGACAGTTATTGCCTGTCACTTTTAGTAAAGCCCAAAATAGGGCGTCCAGCACTCTACTAGTTAAGTATGTTCCACTGTGTTTGGTTTGTTAATAGTTAACCTGACATACCAGTTAAGCATGTTCGACTGTGTTTGGGTTGTTAAGAGTTAACCTGACATACCAGTTAAGTATGTTCCACTGTGTTTGGGTTGTTAAGAGTTAACCTGACATGCCAGTTAAGTATGTTCCTCTGTGTTTGGGTTGTTAAGAGTTAACCTGAAATACCAGTTAAGTATGCTCCACTGTGTTTGGGTTGTTAAGAGTTAATCTGACACACCAGTTAAGTATGTTCCACTGTGTTTGGGTTGTTAAGAGTTAACCTGACATACCAGTTAAGCATGTTCGACTGTGTTTGGTTTGTTAAGAGTTAACCTGACATACCAGTTAAGCATGTTCGACTGTGTTTGGGTTGTTAAGAGTTAACCTGAAATACCAGTTAAGTATGCTCCACTGTGGTTGGGTTGTTATGAGTTAACCTGACATACCAGTTAAGTATGTTCCACTGTGTTTGGGTTGTTAAAAGTTAACCTGAAATACCAGTTAAGTATGCTCCACTGTGTTTGGGTTGTTAAGAGTTAATCTGACATACCAGTTAAGTATGTTCCACTGTGTTTGGGTTGTTAAGAGTTAACCTGACATACCAGTTAAGTATGTTCCACTGTGTTTGGGTTGTTAAGAATTAACCTGACACACCAGTTAAGTATGTTCCACTGTGTTTGGGTTGTTAAGAGTTAATCTGACACACCTGTTAAGTATGCTCCACTGTGTTTGGGTTGTTAAGAGTTAATCTGACATACCAGTTGAGTATGTTCCACTGTGTTTAGGTTGTTAAGAGTTAACCTGACATACCAGTTAAGTATGTTCTGCTGTGTTTGGATTGTTAAGAGTTAACCTGACATACCAGTTAAGTATGTTCCTCTTTGTTTGGTTAGTTAAGGGTTAACCTGACATACCAGTTAAGTATGTTCCGCTGTGTTTGGGTTAAGAGTTAACCTGACATACCAGTTAAGTATGTTCCACTGTGTTTGGGTTGTTAAGAGTTAACCTGACATACCAGTTAAGTATGTTCCACCTTGTTTGGGTTGTTAAGAGTTAACCTGACATACCAGTTAAGTATGTTCCGCTTTGTTTGGGTTAAGAGTTAACCTGACATACCAGTTAAGTATGTCCTGCTGTGTTTGGGTTGTTAAGAGTTAACCTGACATACCAGTTAAGTTTGTTCCACTGTGTTTGGCACGTTAAGAGTTAACCTGACATACCAGTTAAGTATGTTCCACTGTGTTTGGGTTGTTAAGAGTTAACCTGACATACCAGCTAAGTATGTTCCTCTTTGTTTGGTTAGTTAAGAGTTAACCTGACATACCACTTAAGTATGTTCTGCTGTGTTTGGATTGTTAAGAGTTAACCTGACATACCAGTTAAGTATGTTCCACTGTGTTTGGGTTGTTAAGAGTTAACCTGACAGACCAGTTAAGTATGTTCCACTGTGGTTGGGTTGTTAAGAGTTAACCTGACATACCAGTTAAGTATGTTCCACTGTGTTTGGGTTGTTAAGAGTTAACCTGACATACCAGTTAAGTATGTTCCACCTTGTTTGGGTTGTTAAGAGTTAACCTGACATACCAGTTAAGTATGTTCCGCTGTGTTTGGGTTAAGAGTTAACCTGACATACCAGTTAAGTATGTTCCGCTGTGTTTGGGTTAAGAGTTAACCTGACATACCAGTTAAGTATGTCCTGCTGTGTTTGGGTTGTTAAAAGTTAACCTGACATACCAGTTACGTTTGTTCTGCTGTGTTTGGGTTGTTAAGAGTTAACCTGACATACCAGTTAAGTATGTTCCACTGTGTTTGGCACGTTAAGAGTTAACCTGACATACCAGTTAAGTATGTTCCGCTGTGTTTGGGTTAAGAGTTAACCTGACATACCAGTTAAGTATATTCCACTGTGGTTGGGTTGTTAAGAGTTAACCTGACAGACCAGTTAAGTATGTTCCACTGTGGTTGGGTTGTTAAGAGTTAACCTGACATACCAGTTAAGTATGTTCCACTGTGTTTGGATTGTTAAGAGTTAACCTGACATACCAGTTAAGTATGTTCCACCTTGTTTGGGTTGTTAAGAGTTAACCTGACATACCAGTTAAGTATGTTCCGCTGTGTTTGGGTTAAGAGTTAACCTGACATACCAGTTAAGTATGTTCCGCTGTGTTTGGGTTAAGAGTTAACCTGACATACCAGTTAAGTATGTCCTGCTGTGTTTGGGTTGTTAAGAGTTAACCTGACATACCAGTTAAGTTTGTTCTGCTGTGTTTGGGTTGTTAAGAGTTAACCTGACATACCAGTTAAGTATGTTCCACTGTGTTTGGCACGAAAAGAGTTAACCTGACATACCAGTTAAGTATGTTCCGCTGTGTTTGGGTTAAGAGTTAACCTGACATACCAGTTAAGTATATTCCACTGTGGTTGGGTTGTTAAGAGTTAACCTGACATACCAGTTAAGTATGTTCCACTGTGTTTGGGTTAAGAGTTAACCTGACATACCAGATGAGTATGTTCCACTGTGGTTGGGTTGTTAAGAGTTAACCTGACATACCAGTTAAGTATGTTCCACTGTGTTTGGGTTAAGAGTTAACCTGACATACCAGTTGAGTATGTTCCGCTGTGTTTGGGTTAAGAGTTAACCTGACATACCAGTTAAGTATGTTCCACTGTGTTTGGGTTGTTAAGAGTTAACCTGACATACCAGTTAAGTATGTTCCACTGTGTTTGGGTTGTTAAGAGTTAACCTGACGTACCAGTTAAGTATGTTCCACTGTGTTTGGCATGTTAAGAGTTAACCTGACATACCAGTTAAGTAAGTTCCACTGTGTTTGGGTTGTTAAGAGTTAACCTGACGTACCAGTTAAGTATGTTCCACTGTGTCTAGCATGTTAAGAGTTAACATGACATGCCAGTTAAGTATGTTCCACTGTGTTTGGCATATTAAGAGTTAACATGACATGCCAGTTAAGTATGTTCCACTGTGTTTGGGTTGTTGAGAGTTAATCTGACATACCAGTTAAGTATGTTCCACTGTGTTTGGGTTGTTAAGAGTTAATCTGACATACCAGTTAAGTATGTTCCACTGTGTTTGGGTTGTTAAGAGTTAACCTGACATACCAGTTAAGTATGTTCTGCTGTGTTTGGGTTGTTAAGGGTTAATATGACATACCAGTTAAGTATGTTCCACTGTGTTTGGCATGTTAAGAGTTAACCTGACAACCCAGTTAAGTATGCTCCACTGTGTTTGGGTTGTTAAGAGTTAACCTGACATACCAGTTAAGTATGCTCCACTGTGTTTGGGTTGTTAAGAGTTAACCTGATATACCAGTTAAGTATGTTCTGCTGTGTTTGGGTTGTTAAGAGTTAACCTGACATACCAGTTAAGTATGCTCCACTGTGTTTGGGTTGTTAAGAGTTAACCTGATATACCAGTTAAGTATGTTCTGCTGTGTTTGGGTTGTTAAGAGTTAACCTGACATACCAGTTAAGTATGTTCCACTGTGTTTGGGTTGTTAAGAGTTAACCTGACATACCAGTTAAGCATGTTCCACTGTGTTTGGGTTGTTAAGAGTTAACCTGACATACCAGTTAAGTATGTTCCACTGTGTTTGGTTTGTTAAGAGTTAACCTGACATACCAGTTAAGCATGTTCCACTGTGTTTGGGTTGTTAAGAGTTAACCTGACATACCAGTTGAGTATGTTCCTCTTTGTTTGGGTTAAGAGTTAACCTGACATACCAGTTAAGAATGTTCCACTGTGTTTGGGTTGTTAAGAGTTAACCTGACATACCAGTTAAGTATGTTCCTCTGTGTTTGGATTGTTAAGAGTTGACCTGACATACCAGTTAAGTGTGTTCCTCTTTGTTTGGTTAGTTAAGGGTTAACCTGACATACCCGTTAAGTATGTTCCGCTGTGTTTGGGTTAAGAGTTAACCTGACATACCAGTTAAGCATGTTCCACTGTGTTTGGGTTGTTAAGAGTTAACCTGACATACCAGTTAAGTATGTTCCACTGTGTTTGGATTGTTAAGAGTTAACCTGACATACCAGTTAAGTATGTTCCTATTTGTTTGGTTAGTTAAGGGTTAACCTGACATACCAGTTAAGTATGTTCCGCTGTGTTTGGGTTAAGAGTTAACCTGACATACCAGTTAAGCATGTTCCACTGTGTTTGGGTTGTTAAGAGTTAACCTGACACACCAGTTAAGTATGTTCCTCTTTGTTTGGGAAGAGTTAACCTGACATACCAGTTAAGTATGTTCTGCTGTGTTTGGGTTGTTAAGAGTTAACCTGACATACCAGTTAAGTTTGTTCTGCTGTGTTTGGGTTGTTAAGAGTTAACCTGACATACCAGTTAAGTATGTTCCACTGTGTTTGGCATGTTAAGAGTTAACCTGACATACCAGTTAAGCATGTTCCACTGCGTTTGGGTTGTTAAGAGTTAACCTGACATACCAGTTAAGTATGTTCCACTGTGTTTGGGTTAAGAGTTAACCTGACATACCAGTTAAGTATGTTCCACTGTGTTTGACACGTTAAGAGTTAATCTGACATACCAGTTAAGTAT
Source organism: Pictodentalium vernedei (assembly GCA_031216915.1). Classification (NCBI taxonomy): domain Eukaryota; kingdom Metazoa; phylum Mollusca; class Scaphopoda; order Dentaliida; family Dentaliidae; genus Pictodentalium; species Pictodentalium vernedei. The sequence continues at coordinate 334,265,511 of CM062288.1, read as the reverse complement.
GTTCCGCTGTGTTTGGGTTGTTAAGAGATACCAGTTAAGTATGTTCCACTGTGGTTGGGTTGTTAAGAGTTAACCTGACATACCAGTTAAGTATGTTCCTCTTTGTTTGGTTTGTTAAGAGTTAACCTGACATTCCAGTTAAGTATGTTCCGCTGTGTTTGGGTTAAGAGTTAACCTGACATACCAGTTAAGTATGTTCCACTGAGTTTGGTTTGTTAAGAGTTAACCTGACATACCAGTTAAGTATGTTCCTCTTTGTTTGGGTTGTTAAGAGTTAACCTGACATACCAGTTAAGTATGTTCCACTGTGTTTGGTTTGTTAATAGTTAACCTGACATACCAGTTAACTGGTAGAGTGCTGGAAGCCCATATTTGGGCTTTACTCTGAAGTGTCAGTACCAGCACTTAAAGGCTTCATATTTTGTGGATGTTGTTCATACCACCTTTGAAGTGAAATTATTTAGTCTGTTAAGATTTGCCTTGTTACAATTTATGGGAGAGTGCCTATTGGCACTCTCCCATAAATTGTAATTAGGCAAACGTATCTGACCAAATTTTGATGACCAAAAATAATTCAGCACTCTACCAGTTAAGCATGTTTGACTGTGTTTGGGTTGTTAAGAGTTAATCTGACATACCAGTTAAGTATGTTCCACTGTGTTTGGGTTGTTAAGAGTTAACCTGACATGCCAGTTAAGTATGTTCCTCTGTGTTTGGGTTGTTAAGAGTTAACCTGAAATACCAGTTAAGTATGTTCCACTGTGTTTGGGTTGTTAAGAGTTAATCTGACATACCAGTTAAGTATGTTCCACTGTGTTTGGGTTGTTAAGAGTTAACCTGACATACCAGTTGAGTATGTTCCACTGTGGTTGGGTTGTTAAGAGTTAACCTGACATACCAGTTAAGTATGTTCTGCTGTGTTTGGATTGTTAAGAGTTAACCTGACATACCAGTTAAGTATGTTCCACTGTGTTTGGGTTGTTAAGAGTTAACCTGACATACCAGTTAAGTATGTTCCACTGTGTTTGGGTTGTTAAGAGTTAATCTGACATACCAGTTGAGTATGTTTCACTGTGGTTGGGTTGTTATGAGTTAACCTGACATACCAGTTAAGTATGCTTCACTGTGTATGGGTTGTTAAGAGTTAATCTGACATACCAGTTAAGTATGTTCCACTGTGTTTGGGTTGTTAAGAGTTAACCTGACACACCAGTTAAGTATGTTCCACTGTGTTTGGGTTGTTAAGAGTTAATCTGACACACCAGTTAAGTATGCTCCACTGTGTTTGGGTTGTTAAGAGTTAATCTGACATACCAGTTGAGTATGTTCCACTGTGGTTGGGTTGTTAAGAGTTAATCTGACACACCAGTTAAGTATGTTCCACTGTGTTTGGGTTGTTAAGAGTTAACCTGACATACCAGTTGAGTATGTTCCACTGTGGTTGGGTTGTTAAGAGTTAACCTGACATACCAGTTAAGTATGTTTCACTGTGTTTGGGTTGTTAAGAGTTAACCTGACATACCAGTTAAGTATGATCTGCTGTGTTTGGATTATTAAGAGTTAACCTGACATACCAGTTAAGTATGTTCCTCTTTGTTTGGTTTGTTAAGGGTTAACCTGACATACCATTTAAGTATGTTCCTCTGTGTTTGGGTTAAGAGTTAACCTGACATACCAGTTAAGTATGTTCCACTGTGTTTGGTTTGTTAAGAGTTAACCTGACATACCAGTTAAGTATGTTCCTCTTTGTTTGGTTTGTTAAAGGTTAACCTGACATACCAGTTAAGTATGTTCCGCTGTGTTTGGGTTAAGAGTTAACCTGACATACCAGTTAAGTATGTTCCACTGCATTTGGGTTGTTAAGAGTTAATCTGACATACCAGTTAAGTATGTTCCACTGTGTTTGGCATGTTAAGAGTTAAACTGACATACCAGTTAAGTATGTTCTGCTGTGTTTGGGTTGTTAAGAGTTAACCTGACATGCCAGTTAAGTATGTTCCACTGTGTCTGGCATGTTAAGAGTTAACATGACATGCCAGTTAAGTATGTTCCACTGTGTTTGGGTTGTTAAGAGTTAACCTGACATACCAGTTAAGTATGTTCCACTGGGTTTGGGTTAAGAGTTAACCTGACATACCAGTTAAGTATGTTCCACTGTGTTTGGTTTGTTAAGAGTTAACCTGACATACCAGTTAAGTATGCTTCACTGTGTTTGGGTTGTTAAGAGTTAATCTGACATACCAGTTAAGTATGTTCCACTGTGTTTGGGTTGTTAAGAGTTAACCTGACACACCAGTTAAGTATGTTCCACTGTGTTTGGGTTGTTAAGAGTTAATCTGACACACCAGTTAAGTATGCTCCACTGTGTTTGGGTTGTTAAGAGTTAATCTGACATACCAGTTGAGTATGTTCCACTGTGGTTGGGTTGTTAAGAGTTAACCTGACATACCAGTTAAGTATGTTCCACTGTGTTTGGGTTAAGAGTTAACCTGACATACCAGTTAAGTATGTTCCTCTTTGTTTGGTTTGTTAAGAGTTAACCTGACATTCCAGTTAAGTATGTTCCACTGTGTTTGGGTTGTTCTGTGTTTGGGTTGTTAAGAGTTAACCTGACATGCCAGTTAAGTATGTTCCACTGTGTTTGGGTTGTTAAGAGTTAACCTGACAGACCAGTTAAGTATGTTCCTCTTTGTTTGGGTTGTTAAGAGTTAACATGACATGCCAGTTAAGTATGTTCCACTGTGTTTGGGTTGTTAAGAGTTAACCTGAAATACCAGTTAAGTATGCTCCACTGTGTTTGGGTTGTTAAGAGTTAACCTGAAATACCAGTTAAGTATGCTCCACTGTGTTTGGGTTGTTAAGAGTTAACCTGACATACCAGTTAAGTATGTTCCACTGTGTTTGGGTTAAGAGTTAACCTGACATACCAGTTAAGTATGTTCCACTGTGTTTGGTTTGTTAAGAGTTAACCTAACATACCAGTTAAGTATGTTCCTCTTTGTTTGGTTTGTTAAGAGTTAACCTGACATTCCAGTTAAGTATGTTCCGCTGTGTTTGGGTTAAGAGTTAACCTGACATACCAGTTAAGTATGTTCCACTGTGTTTGGTTTGTTAAGAGTTAACCTGACATACCAGTTAAGTATGTTCCTCTTTGTTTGGGTTGTTAAGAGTTAACATGACATGCCAGTTAAGTATGTTCCACTGTGTTTGGCATGTTAAGAGTTAACCTGACATACCAGTTCAGTATGTTCCTCTTTGTTTGGGTTGTTAAGAGTTAACCTGACATTCCAGTTAAGTATGTTCCGCTGTGTTTGGGTTAAGAGTTAACCTGACATACCAGTTAAGTATGTTCCTCTTTGTTTGGGTTGTTAAGAGTTAACATGACATGTCAGTTAAGTATGTTCCACTGTGTTTGGTTTGTTAAGAGTTAACCTGACATACCAGTTAAGTATGTTCCTCTTTGTTTGGGTTGTTAAGAGTTAACCTGACATACCAGTTAAGTATGTTCCACTGTGTTTGGCACGTTAAGAGTTAACCTGACATACCAGTTAAGTATGTTCCACTGTGTTTGGGTTGTTAAGAGTTAACCTGACATGCCAGTTAAGTATGTTCCTCTTTGTTTGGTTTGTTAAAGGTTAACCTGACATACCAGTTAAGTATGTTCCGCTGTGTTTGGGTTAAGAGTTAACCTGACATACCAGTTAAGTATGTTCCACTGCGTTTGGGTTGTGAAGAGTTAATCTGACATACCAGTTAAGTATGTTCCACTGTGTTTGGCATGTTAAGAGTTAAACTGACATACCAGTTAAGTATGTTCTGCTGTGTTTGGGTTGTTAAGAGTTAACCTGACATGCCAGTTAAGTATGTTCCACTGTGTCTGGCATGTTAAGAGTTAACCTGACATGCCAGTTAAGTATGTTCCACTGTGTTTGGCATGTTTAGAGTTAACATGACATACCAGTTAAGTGTGTTCCACTGTGTTTGGGTTGTTAAGAGTTAACCTGACATACCAGTTAAGTATGTTCCACTGGGTTTGGGTTAAGAGTTAACCTGACATACCAGTTAAGTATGTTCCACTGTGTTTGGTTTGTTAAGAGTTAACCTGACATACCAGTTAAGTATGCTTCACTGTGTTTGGGTTGTTAAGAGTTAATCTGACATACCAGTTAAGTATGTTCCACTGTGTTTGGGTTGTTAAGAGTTAACCTGACACACCAGTTAAGTATGTTCCACTGTGTTTGGGTTGTTAAGAGTTAAACTGACACACCAGTTAAGTATGCTCCACTGTGTTTGGGTTGTTAAGAGTTAATCTGACATACCAGTTGAGTATGTTCCACTGTGGTTGGGTTAAGAGTTAACCTGACATACCAGTTAAGTATGTTCCTCTTTGTTTGGTTTGTTAAGAGTTAACCTGACATTCCAGTTAAGTATGTTCCACTGTGTTTGGGTTGTTAAGAGTTAATCTGACATACCAGTTAAGTATGTTCCACTGTGTTTGGGTTGTTAAGAGTTAACCTGACACACCAGTTAAGTATGTTCCACTGTGTTTGGGTTGTTAAGAGTTAATCTGACACACCAGTTAAGTATGCTCCACTGTGTTTGGGTTGTTAAGAGTTAATCTGACATACCAGTTGAGTATGTTCCACTGTGGTTGGGTTGTTAAGAGTTAACCTGACATACCAGTTAAGTATGTTCCACTGTGTTTGGGTTAAGAGTTAACCTGACATACCAGTTAAGTATGTTCCTCTTTGTTTGGTTTGTTAAGAGTTAACCTGACATTCCAGTTAAGTATGTTCCAATGTGTTTGGGTTAAGAGTTAACCTGACATACCAGTTAAGTATGTTCCTCTTTGTTTGGTTTGTTAAGAGTTAACCTGACATACCAGTTAAGTATGTTCCACTGTGTTTGGGTTAAGAGTTAACCTGACATACCAGTTAAGTATGTTCCTCTTTGTTTGGTTTGTTAAGAGTTAACCTGACATTCCAGTTAAGTATGTTCCACTGTGTTTGGGTTAAGAGTTAACCTGACATACCAGTTAAGTATGTTCCTCTTTGTTTGGGTTGTTAAGAGTTAACATGACATGCCAGTTAAGTATGTTCCGTTGTGTTTGGGTTAAGAGTTAACCTGACATACCAGTTAAGTATGTTCCACTGTGTTTGGTTTGTCAAGAGTTAACCTGACATACCAGTTAAGTATGTTCCACTGTGTTTGGGTTGTTAAGAGTTAACCTTTCATACCAGTTAAGTATGTTCCTCTTTGTTTGGGTTGTTAAGAGTTAACATGACATGCCAGTTAAGTATGTTCCGTTGTGTTTGGGTTAAGAGTTAACCTGACATACCAGTTAAGTATGTTCCACTGTGTTTGGTTTGTCAAGAGTTAACCTGACATACCAGTTAAGTATGTTCCACTGTGTTTGGGTTGTTAAGAGTTAACCTGAAATACCAGTTAAGTATGCTCCACTGTGTTTGGGTTGTTAAGAGTTAACCTGACATACCAGTTAAGTATGTTCCACTGTGTTTGGGTTAAGAGTTAACCTGACATACCAGTTAAGTATGTTCCACTGTGTTTGGTTTGTTAAGAGTTAACCTAACATACCAGTTAAGTATGTTCCTCTTTGTTTGGTTTGTTAAGAGTTAACCTGACATTCCAGTTAAGTATGTTCTGCTGTGTTTGTGTTAAGAGTTAACCTGACATACCAGTTAAGTATGTTCCACTGTGTTTGGTTTGTTAAGAGTTAACCTGACATACCAGTTAAGTATGTTCCTCTTTGTTTGGCTTTGTTAAGAGTTAACATGACATGCCAGTTAAGTATGTTCCACTGTGTTTGGCATGTTAAGAGTTAACCTGACATACCAGTTAAGTATGTTCCACTGTGGTTGGGTTGTTAAGAGTTAACCTGACATACCAGTTAAGTATGTTCCACTGTGTTTGGGTTGTCAAGAGTTAACCTGACATACCAGTTAAGTATGTTCCTCTTTGTTTGGCATGTTAAGAGTTAACCTGACATACCAGTTAAGCATGTTCTACTGTGTTTGGCACGTTAAGAGTTAATCTGGCATAGTGTATCCTTTTGACCAACTTCCTCATGCTAATTACCAAACAGGTTCAGTGTTCCATATTGATTTTCAGAGGCCATTGAGGGCAAGAATGTTTTTGTGTCCTTGAACTCAGTATTATGAACAGGTGGAAGCAAAATGAAATGAACATTCAGAATACAGTTTCTTAATGTTTCATGTAGATTTTTACTGAATTATGTTTTTGGTTATTTTGAACGAATTTTATCATTTCAGCTGTTTTCGCTGTCTTCAATACCTGGCATTCATCCTTTGACTTGAAGCATGCTGGCTAATTTTTTCTGCATGTTTTTGGAAAAAGATGAAAAACCCTACTTAAAAATGTAATTTATTGCATTTTTAATTCTTGGAAATTCTGTACTTTTCTTAGGCATACAGAGTTCTTACAAACACTTAAAACAGTTTTTTGATTTTGCAGTGAGCTGTCACTCTTGCGCATCATCACACCTTCAATTTTAACTTTTTGTGAGTAGACAACAGCACGCCTCGTTTCCACCTAAAAATCGATTAACCCTTGTGTAATGAATCAGCCACGTAATATACAAATTGTGCTGTAGAAAGTTTTTTATTAAAAATCATCAAAACAATATCATTGGAACAAGCTTGTTGAGCTTATTCTAGTGAGGGGGAGGGAGAGGTGTCCCATCATATGGTTTTGTTTAATTTTTTTTAAGAATTAGTGACAAAAAAAATTTAAAATAACAAATTTTGATATCATGTGTTTTCTGTAAAAGGTTAAAATCTGTTTATGGAAAATAGACGAAATCACTCTTCACTTTACAAGTATGTAAGGGGGCGCGGTGGCTCAGTAGGTAGAGGTGCAGGCTACAAACCGAGAGGTCCTCGGTTCGAATCCCACCTGCGACAACCGCGTTGTGTCCTTGGGCAAGACACTTCACCCCCATTGCCCATGTGGGAGCATGGTGACGCTGTGTACTAAGACGTACTGCATGTTGATAGTGCACCTGTCTTCAACCAATGCTAACCCTGCTTGTGTGGAGTTAGTATGTTGGGGAGCTGACAGTTGCTCGCCATTACTCGGTGGTTCTCTCCGGGTACTCTGGCTTCCTCCACCTGTAAAACTGTCGTGGTCATGATTAGCCATTGTGCAGAAATATGTGACCTTAAACACCAATAAATAAATAAATGAACAAGTATGTAAACTACATAATTTCAAACAAACTTCAATGGCCACTGATGCTCACTGTCTTTTCTCTCATGCCTTCCACAGAGACTCTGATTGAGCTACGATTTCTCCATTGAAGTTGCATTTCATGTATCACACCAAACTCAAATAAATTTCATTATTGCTGCAAAAAACTTTTTTGAAAAAGTCTGTGAGTCTGTTAGGCTGTGAGTCTGTTCGCATCTTCCATTAGTACAGGCTACACCCCGTAGTTCTTGTCCGATCGTCACAAAATTTCATAATCAGGTTTGAGGCCATGTCTTGACGAGAACGTACCCTTTAGGTCATGATCGGTCAACCTTGGTGGCTGCCAGAGCCCAAAACCTTTAGCACAGTCTACAGGTCGTATTTATGAAGGGATTTCATGATAACTTGGTAGGATGACTCTGTATAATATCTAGATTTGAACATCCCCTTTTGGTCATGATTTGTCAACCGTGATGGCTGCCCAAGCCCAAAACCCAAAAACTTTTAGCCCAGTCTACCGGTCATATTTAATATGGAGTGGATTTCATTGTAACTTGGTAGGATGACTCCGAATGATGTCTATATGAGAACTTCCTCATTTGGTTGCGATCTGTCAAACCGTGATGACTGCCTGAGACCAAAACCTTTAGCACTGTCTACAGGTCGTATTTATGGAGAGATTTCATTGGAACTTGGTAGGATGACTCCATATATAATGTCTAGATGAGAACGTCCCATTTTGGTCGCGATCGGTCAACTGTGATGGCTGTGAAGCCTGAAAACCTCAAACACAGTCCACAGGTCGAATATATGAAGGGATTTCATTGTAACTTGGTAGGATGACTCCAGATAATGTATAGATGATTTGTCTAAAACTATTGGCTGAAATAGAAATTCTGAGTATTTTAGCAGCACCAGTGTTATATGGGACAAAGATGGGTGTTGTATGGGACATTTACTGTTACCTTGTTAAATATTAGGAAAAGTGGAAATAAGTTGTAGAATAACCACAAGGCACTGTTGATTTTACCTTCTGTTGCTAATTCAAGCATTTAACAATTTCTTGTGATGTTCTCATGCTCTCTTTGAGAGCTTCTCCATAAATATCAGTTGCTGGAAGTATCAACTTGTACTATAGACTTACACTGCAGACTTTGGTATGTGGATATTCATTCAGCAGGGAGCATGGTGGCTCAGTAGGTAGAGATGCAGGCTGCAAGCCGAGAGGTTCTCTGTTCAAATCCCACCTGCGGCAACCACATTGTGTCCTTGGGAAAGACACTTCACCCCAATTGCCTGCATGGGGGCACGGTGGCATTGTGTCCTAAGGCGTACTGCACATCGATGGTGCGCTTGTCTTCAGCCATTGCTAACCCTGTTTGTGTGAAGTTAGTACATGTGGGGAGTCTGACAGTTTCTCGTCATTGCTCACTGGTTCTCTCCAGGTACTCCGGCTTCCTCTACCCATAAATCTGACTCACACGAGATGACCCTGGTTGTCAAAAGTGTTTTTAAACCCCAGTAAATAAATAAATTCATTCACCAATTGAAAACTTTGCTGCAGTCCGCATTTCTACAAGATGTCAGTTAACCACTGCACTGAATATAAAGCATCAAGAATATTAAAGACCACAAGGTCACCACACTGGTGATGTACGGGACACAGTATTCCCATGTAAGTATGGTACGGGACACCATCAACGGGTGGGTAAGTCTTTATCAGTCAGAAATATATCTGCACACTTTGTGTACTTAATTATGTGTAAAATTCATTAAATAACCACAGTGACTTATACCCATCCACTAACTGCTAAATAAAGCTCATCCAGAGGTAGAGATATAATGTTTGTGAAACAGAGCATTTACAATGTTGTACGGGACAAGTTTCATCAGAAATTATCATGGAAAATAAAAAAGATTGAGATCTATTTCTAATGGCATTCCTAAAGATCTATCATATAGTAAGAAATTCTATAACAGATACTATTCTCTACAACTTTTCCTTTTGGTATGTAAACTTTTGTATCCAAACAGTGTTGTATGGGACATTGGTAGTGGGTGGGACAGAAATCTTCATAAAAATTACCTAATGTGGATCTAATCGACACTTCTTGAGTATAAAATTAATTCATTAGCTAATTTAGTTTCACTGCTCTTGTAGATAAAACAAATGTTGGCTAATTATTGGTTGCAAAACATGCTAACAAAAAGAGGAAATAAAAAGGTGATTAAACAAAAAAATAATGTACTTGGAAGTGTCCAATAATTTTTTGAAAAATTCAAGGTTCATACAGAAAAAAAATTAGAAAAAGGTGAATTGGATATACTAGCTACCAAAAGAATACAAAAAATAAAGCATATTTATTTATTTATTGGGGTTTAAGGTCACATATTTCTGCACAGTGGCTAATCATGACCACGACAGTTTAACGGGTGGAGGAAGCCGGAGTACCCGGAGAGAACCACCAAGCAACGGCGAGCAACTGTCAGCTCCCCAGCATACTAACTCCGCACAAGCAGGGTTAGCATTGGTTGAAGACAGGTGCACCATCGACGTGCAGTACGCCTTAGTGCACAGCATCACCATGCCCCCACATGGGCAATTGGGGATGAAGTGTCTTGCCCAAGGACACAACGCGGTTGCCGCAGGTGGGATTCAGACCGAATAAAGCATAAAATGAAATTATTTTGGGGGGTTTTATGTCGCATTTTCATGAAATCGCCCATCACATTGGAGTTATGTGATCAGCGGGGAGGAAGGATTCTTACCCGAATAAGAAGACGGGAGGGCCTTCATGTAAACAATTGTGGTAGGTATAATAAGAAAGAAAATTTACTATAAAATTTAAATTTCTTATCAACCTACCTTACAATTGTTTACTACAGGCTGAATAATCAATAGGATGGAGGGAATCACATAACCAACCCCCATAAAACCAAAGTGCCCTGGAACCGTGGATAGAGGAAGAGGTCCCCAGGCCTATCAACCATAGCCTCACAAACATTAGTAAAAGACAATGAGGGATGAGGCATACGGTTCTGTGTGACACACAGACAGAAAAGGGCAGTAACAGCACAGAGGAACTGTCCTTGTAAGAAGCCTAATGGCTAGGGTAGACAACAGCCTGAGCAGAAGAAAGAGGGCCCATAGCAAAAAGATCCCCTGACTGCTCCTGCAACTGACGCAGATAGGTGGAGAAAGTAGCATTTCTCCAGTAGGCTGCCTGCCTAACATCCGACAACATGACGGAGTTAGTATAAGCCCAAGAGGTAGACAATGCATGCACCTCGTGGGCAGAAATATGTTTGGTAATACAATCGTCAGTCGCTAGACGAGCGTAAGCTGCACGAATAGCAAGACAAATCCATCGAGAAATGGATTGAGGAGAGATCTTCTGTCGACCAGGAATAAGAGACAGACAAAATCGTTTCTTGCCTTTACTAATAATGAACTGCGCTCGATTGAGGTAAATGCGAACAGCATGAACCGGACAGAGCAAAGGGCAGTTAACCTCAGAAGGAAGAGCCCTGATACAGATAGGAGGTGGTTTCTGGTATCTGATTCTTGGCCAGAAAGGAGCAATCATTGGTAAACGTAACACTGTTGGGAGAGCTCGTGAAAAGGGCCAGGTCAACTGAGAGGGTGTGAAGCTCACTAACCTGTCAGGCTGAGGCAAAAGCCATCAGGAAAGCTGTCTTGTATGTGAGAAAATGCATATCCACCTGGGATAAAGATTCAAACGACACCCCCCCCCCCCCCCCCCCCCCCCCCCCCCCCCAAGCAAAGCAGCACTCAAGAAAGATTCCATCTTGGAGTAAGGATTGCATCAGAATGATTCAACAGCTGCAGGTTTGTATCTTGTAGACGAAAGTTGCTGCTGCACGTTCTGATCTCAGATTTAACACTAAGTAAGTTTTAAGAGTATGAAAGAATAATGGAAGAATCAGTTGGAGAGAATCACCTAACGGAAACTGGCACTCAGAGGTTACTACTACCTTTAGATATGTGTATTAATAATACTGAATATTGATGTGCAGGCTGATGCCGGTAGATAAAAGAAATGACCTGACCGGTTTCTTTCCTAACTTGGAACTCGGAGGTCTAAGTTTTTATATGAAATTTTTTCAAGCTGACGCCTATATATACTATTGTCCTGCCGGTTTCACAAGCCGTTGTCAGACTGGCGGTTGGTTGTCATTTAGAGCCAATTTCTTAAGCAGTTGTCAGATTGGTGGTTGTCAATTGTTTGGCGGGCAGTTGTCACTTGCCGTTTGTCCGGCGGTTTATCTGTTTTGTTTTTGTCTTAGAATACCCAAAATATATTTGTCCGGAGATTTTCTCAGATGTTTATGAGTCAATTTCTTTGAAACTGGGTATGGATGTTCACTACATTGGAACCTGTGCACCTGCGATTATAGTTTCAATAGGACCTTTTTGCCAGAGTTATGCCTCATTTCATCTTAGAATAATCATGGCGGCATGGACTATGGACAGGCCCATCTACGACAGTCACATCTCCAGTGTCGGATAGTTTCACAGGTGGAGGTAACCGGAGAGAACAACTGAACAGTACCGAATAACTACCAGACTCTTCAACATACATGTACAAACCTGGGTTTGCAGTGGTTGAAGGTATATGTACTATGACGTGCCATACGCCTTAGCACAATTTGCCACGTTGCCTCCACTTGAACAATTAAGATTAAGCACCATGCTGGCAAGTGTACAATGCAAGTGACACAGATCAGTTTTGAACATTTGTCCATTCGGTCAGAAGTCCGAAACTATAATCAACTACACTACACTCCACACATATCAGTGAGGCCACCAAATTGGTGATTGTATGCTTAAAATCTGGTATAGTCCCCAATTCAAATGATCTGATGGTAGACTGAGGACTTTGTCCCTTGACTCCCTTCTCAGCCCTAAGCTAGCAGTCAAAATTCTAATACAAAAGCATCTATAGACATAACCTGTCTGCAGAACACTTACAGGTATTATAATCCGATGTATGTATACATGTGGCCCTATTAGTCCCTCCCCCCTCCCCACTACCACCACTAGAAGGTAGGAGTCCCAAATAATAGTTCAGATATGGATACCTCCTCCCCAATTTGCAGAGAACATTGTATCTGTGTGTCATCAAAGGTAGTTGGACTCAAGTTCTGATTTGACCACAGTATATGTATTACTATTAAACTGACTAGTCACCGATGCAACCAAACAGGTGCAGAAATGACCAGGAGCCAAAATTAACAGGTGGCCAATTGACTTAGTGCTGGCAGAACCAGGAGAATCATTGACAAAGTAACATTCTTATCTGATAACTTGGAATAAATCTCTTGTCAAGTTGAAATACTTATAATACACAGAAAGATCCCCCCTTCTATAATTATCTCGACTGTTTTGAGGCTGTTAACATCGACCAAGCCACCAAAACATCATCGCTGTAACGAAGAAATAAAATGTGTGCATTAGTTCAAATAGTGTATCCTGCAACAGCATTGATGATTTTTGCTTGCATCTTCCAGATTGTTTTAAATCCACTTGTGGTGATGGTTAACCAGTTATGAAAATCATAACTGGTCATGTTTGTGACCGATTATTGACCAGTCCCTGGAATTGAGGTTCTTAAAGCAGCCTAGGCAACTCACCCTCTACCCTATTGAGGTCCCTGGAATTGAGGTTCTTAAAGCAGCCTGGGCAACTCATCCTCTACCCTATAATAAAAACCTCTGGCAGTTTATTTTGGTCTCAAGAAGTCCTGGATTGGACCCTTAGATACTGAAGAACACATGGTGATCCTACTTACCAGGTACAGGATTAATATTAAAGCTAGAGTTATTCATTTGATGATATGCATCAGAAAAGATTTGCTTGATTAACAAGTGATCTTGACAATTTTCTAGCCCTGTGTCAGTAAGCATTCTCATTGTATTGACTATGATTTGATCAATATCTATTTTATTTATCTCTCCCAATTATGTTTGCACTGATTCAATGGAATGCAAAGTGCTTAATTATTCTTACTTTCATATCTCATATATGGTATTTTTTTTTTATTTAAGCAAGCTGTTACATACCTACTAAGCTCATCATCTTTTGTCAATATTTCTAGAAGTACTGTCCAACACAATTATTAGCTTAACTGCCAGAGTTCTAAACTAGGCCTAAAATAACCAAATATGGCTTACCTTAATTATAGCCCTATCTTTTTTATAAAAAACGTTGTATACTTGATTACACCTGTCTTCTTCTATGTGTTTCTGTACATACGTCCATACTTCAATATGATTCTGTAACTCAGTAGATAGAACTGTAGCCGAGATACAAAGGGTTACATAGGAAGTCATAAAATACTTGTGGTTAATTTAGTAAAGTGATAAAATAGTAGTACATGCATAGGAGTTACATGAATTTGTCCAGGTTATAGCTTGAAGTTATGTTATCATTCATAGTTGATATAGATCATTTATTATCATTGTATAATACCTTCTCAGGTGTGATATCAACATAGAGATAGAGACATATACTGTGGATTTGTAATATAGTGGAGACATACTGGGTGTGATATCTAGATAGAGATATATACTGAGGATTTATAATATAGTGGAGACATACTGGGTGTGATATCTAGATAGAGATATATACTGAGGATTTATAATATAGTGGAGACATACTGGGTGTGATATCTAGATAGAGATATATACTGAGGATTTATAATATAGTGGAGACATACTGGGTGTGATATCTAGATAGAGATATATACTGAGGATTTATAATATAGTGGAGACATACTGGGTGTGATATCTAGATAAAGATATATACTGAGGATTTATAATATAGTGGAGACATACTGGCTTGATATCTAGATAGAGATATATACTGAGGATTTATAATATAGTGGAGACATACTGGGTGTGATATCTAGATAGAGAGATATACTGAGGATTTATAATATAGTGGAGACATACTGGGTGTGATATCTAGATAGAGATATACACTGAGGATTTATAATATAGTGGAGACATACTGGGTGTGATATCTAGATAGAGATATATACTGAGGATTTATAATATAGTGGAGACATACTGGGTGTGATATCTAGATAGAGATATATACTGAGGATTTATAATATAGTGGAGACATACTGGGTGTGATATCTAGATAGAGATATATACTGAGGATTTATAATATAGTGGAGACATACTGGGTGTGATATCTAGATAGAGATATATACTGAGGATTTATAATATAGTGGAGACATACTGGCTTGATATCTAGATAGAGATATATACTGAGGATTTATAATATAGTGGAGACATACTGGGTGTGATATCTAGATAGAGATATATACTGAGGATTTATAATATAGTGGAGACATACTGGGTGTGATATCTAGATAGAGAGATATACTGAGGATTTATAATATAGTGGAGACATACTGGGTGTGATATCTAGATAGAGATATATACTGAGGATTTATAATATAGTGGAGACATACTGGGTGTGATATCTAGATAGAGAGATATACTGAGGATTTATAATATAGTGGAGACATACTGGGTGTGATATCTAGATAGAGATATATACTGAGGATTTATAATATAGTGGAGACATACTGGGTGTGATATCTAGATAGAGATATATACTGAGGATTTATAATATAGTGGAGACATACTGGCTTGATATCTAGATAGAGATATATACTGAGGATTTATAATATAGTGGAGACATACTGGGTGTGATATCTAGATAGAGATATATACTGAGGATTTATAATATAGTGGAGACATACTGGGTGTGATATCTAGATAGAGATATATACTGAGGATTTATAATATAGTGGAGACATACTGGCTTGATATCTAGATAGAGATATATACTGAGGATTTATAATATAGTGGAGACATACTGGGTGTGATATCTAGATAGAGAGATATACTGAGGATTTATAATATAGTGGAGACATACTGGGTGTGATATCTAGATAGAGAGATATATACAGAGGATTTATAATATAGTGGAGACATACTGGGTGTGATATCTAGATAGAGATATATACTGAGGATTTATAATATAGTGGAGACATACTGGGTGTGATATCTAGATAGAGATATATACTGAGGATTTATAATATAGTGGAGACATACTGGGTGTGATATCTAGATAGAGATATATACTGAGGATTTATAATATAGTGGAGACATACTGGCTTGATATCTAGATAGAGATATATACTGAGGATTTATAATATAGTGGAGACATACTGGGTGTGATATCTAGATAGAGATATATACTGAGGATTTATAATATAGTGGAGACATACTGGGTGTGATATCTAGATAGAGATATATACTGAGGATTTATAATATAGTGGAGACATACTGGCTTGATATCTAGATAGAGATATATACTGAGGATTTATAATATAGTGGAGACATACTGGGTGTGATATCTAGATAGAGAGATATACTGAGGATTTATAATATAGTGGAGACATACTGGGTGTGATATCTAGATAGAGAGATATATACAGAGGATTTATAATATAGTGGAGACATACTGGGTGTGATATCTAGATAGAGATATATACTGAGGATTTATAATATAGTGGAGACATACTGGGTGTGATATCTAGATAGAGATATATACTGAGGATTTATAATATAGTGGAGACATACTGGGTGTGATATCTAGATAGAGATATATACTGAGGATTTATAGTATAGTGGAGACATACTGGCTTGATATCTAGATAGAGATATATACTGAGGATTTATAATATAGTGGAGACATACTGGGTGTGATATCTAGATAGAGATATATACTGAGGATTTATAATATAGTGGAGACATACTGGGTGTGATATCTAGATAGAGATATATACTGAGGATTTATAATATAGTGGAGACATACTGAGTGTGATATCTAGATAGAGATATATACTGAGGATTCATAATATAGTGGAGCCATACTGGGTGTGATATCTAGATAGAGATATATACTGAGGATTTATAATATAGTGGAGACATACTGGGTGTGATATCTAGATAGAGATATATACTGAGGATTTATAATATAGTGGAGACATACTGGCTTGATATCTAGATAGAGATATATACTGAGGATTTATAATATAGTGGAGACATACTGGCCCTGATATCTAGATAGAGATATATACTGAGGATTTATAATATAGTGGAGACATACTGGGTGTGATATCTAGATAGAGATATATACTGAGGATTTATAATATAGTGGAGACATACTGGGTGTGATATCTAGATAGAGATATATACTGAGGATTCATAATCTAGTGGAGACATACTGGGTGTGATATCTAGATAGAGATATATACTGAGGATTTATAATATAGTGGAGACATACTGGGTGTGATATCTAGATAGAGATATATACTGAGGATTCATAATATAGTGGAGACATACTGGGTGTGATATCTAGATAGAGATATATACTGAGGATTCATAATATAGTGGAGACATACTGGGTGTGATATCTAGATAGAGATATATACTGAGGATTTATAATATAGTGGAGACATACTGGGTGGGATATCTAGATAGAGATATATACTGAGGATTTATAATATAGTGGAGACATACTGGGTGTGATATCTAGATAGAGATATATACTGAGGATTCATAATATAGTGGAGACATACTGGGTGTGATATCTAGATAGAGATATATACTGAGGATTCATAATATAGTGGAGACATACTGGGTGTGATATCTAGATAGAGATATATACTGAGGATTTATAATATAGTGGAGACATACTGGGTGTGATATCTAGATAGAGATATGAGGATTTATAATATAGTGGAGACATACTGGCTTGATATCTAGATAGAGATATATACTGAGGATTTATAATATAGTGGAGACATACTGGCCCTGATATCTAGATAGAGATATATACTGAGGATTTGTAATATAGTGGAGACATACTGGGTGTGATATCTAGATAGAGATATATACTGAGGATTTATAATATAGTGGAGACATACTGGCTTGATATCTAGATAGAGAGATATATACTGTGGATTTATAATATAGTGGAGACATACTGGGTGTGATATCTAGATAGAGATATATACTGAGGATTTATAATATAGTGGAGACATACTGGGTGTGATATCTAGATAGAGATATATACTGAGGATTTATAATATAGTGGAGACATACTGGGTGTGATATCTAGATAGAGATATATACTGAGGATTTATAATATAGTGGAGACATACTGGGTGCGATATCTAGATAGAGAGATATATACTGAGAATTTATAATATAGTGGAGACATACTGGCGTGATATCTAGATAGAGATATATACTGAGGATTTATAATATAGTGGAGACATACTGGGTGTGATATCTAGATAGAGATATATACTGAGGATTTATAATATAGTGGAGACATACTGGCTTGATATCTAGATAGAGAGATATATACTGTGGATTTATAATATAGTGGAGACATACTGGGTGTGATATCTAGATAGAGATATATACTGAGGATTTATAATATAGTGGAGACATACTGGGTGTGATATCTAGATAGAGGTATATACTGAGGATTTATAATATAGTGGAGACATACTGGGTGTGATATCTAGATAGAGTTATATACTGAGGATTTATAATATAGTGGAGACATACTGGGTGTGATATCTAGATAGAGATATATACTGAGGATTTATAATATAGTGGAGACATACTGGGTGTGATATCTAGATAGAGAGATATATACTGTGGATTTATAATATAGTGGAGACATACTGGGTGTGATATCTAGATAGAGATATATACTGAGGATTCATAATATAGTGGAGACATACTGGGTGTGATATCTAGATAGAGATATATACTGAGGATTTATAATATAGTGGAGACATACTGGGTGTGATATCTAGATAGAGATATACTGAGGATTCATAATATAGTGGAGACATACTGGGTGTGATATCTAGATAGAGATATACTGAGGATTCATAATATAGTGGAGACATACTGGGTGTGATATCTAGATAGAGATATATACTGAGGATTTGTAATATAGTGGAGACATACTGGGTGTGATATCTAGATAGAGATATATACTGAGGATTCATAATATAGTGGAGACATACTGGGTGTGATATCTAGATAGAGATATATACTGAGGATTTGTAATATAGTGGAGACATACTGGGTGTGATATCTAGATAGAGATATATACTGAGGATTTATAATATAGTGGAGACATACTGGGTGTGATATCTAGATAGAGATATATACAGAGGATTTATAATATAGTGGAGACATACTGGGTGTGATATCTAGATAGAGATATATACTGAGGATTTATAATATAGTGGAGACATACTGGGTGTGATATCTAGATAGAGATATATACTGAGGATTTATAATATAGTGGAGACATACTGGGTGTGATATCTAGATAGAGATATATACTGAGGATTTATAATATAGTGGAGACATACTGGGTGTGATATCTAGATAAAGATATATACTGAGGATTTATAATATAGTGGAGACATACTGGGTGTGATATCTAGATAGAGATATATACTGAGGATTTATAATATAGTGGAGACATACTGGCTTGATATCTAGATAGAGATATATACTGAGGATTCATAATATAGTGGAGACATACTGGGTGTGATATCTAGATAGAGATATATACTGAGGATTTATAATATAGTGGAGACATACTGGGTGTGATATCTAGATAGAGATATATACTGAGGATTTATAATATAGTGGAGACATACTGGGTGTGATATCTAGATAGAGATATATACTGAGGATTTATAATATAGTGGAGACATACTGGGTGTGATATCTAGATAGAGATATATACTGAGGATTTATAATATAGTGGAGACATACTGGGTGTGATATCTAGATAAAGATATATACTGAGGATTTATAATATAGTGGAGACATACTGGGTGTGATATCTAGATAGAGATATATACTGAGGATTTATAATATAGTGGAGACATACTGGGTGTGATATCTAGATAGAGAGATATATACTGAGGATTTATAATATAGTGGAGACATACTGGCTTGATATCTAGATAGAGATATATACTGAGGATTCATAATATAGTGGAGACATGGAAGCACTTTGGACACAGACAGACTATGGCTATTTAATATTTGGTTGTAAATAAAAAGTTGTTATGTTAAAAAGGTTGTTGATGCCTACATCTCTTAGACATGGATGTTGACCCATTCCAAGTGTTTTTTTTCTGTTGTTTTTTTTTTTTTGACTCTGAAACAGAGCTTTTCAAGTTATGGTCCCACATTGGGGTAAGCTCAATGAGCTCGTTGCGATCGGGGGTCATGGGCTGTGATTCTGAGTCAGTGAATGAACCAATAGCTGAAATCAAAATTTACATGGCGACTTTTGCGAGTATGCGTGCGCTGATCTCCATTCATTTTGTGAACAGTGTTGTCTTCAAACCCTTATCTAATCAAACGGCAACAATTGGCATACATTCCCTTAGTTAGTACAGTTAGTTGATGACACTTACCCAAAGTTCCTTGTAAAACTGAAAATCAACTTACCTTTTTTGTCTCTGAGGGATAGGTTTTGATCCCCTCATTGGAATTAGCTCAATGAGCTTGTCCCTGTGAGGGGTCATTGGCGGTGCCTTTTGAGACATCGAATAAAGACGTAGTATATTTTGAATCCTGACTTTTTTTTTCTTCTTTTTTTTTTATCAATAATGCTTATGTTTCTGATTCCGAGCTCCTTTCACTGCTGCTAAAGCTGTGCTTTTAAATCCTTAACCCAGTAACTAATCACACTTGTCTCACAACCCCTCACCCAATCCAGGTAGCAGATGACACTTTATCCAAATTTTCTTCATTTTTTGGGAGGAATTGAAAATGTTCTTCTCTCCTCTGTCTCTGGGGCATAGATTGTGACACCATCATTGAAATGTACTCAATGGGCTTGTTTCAGTGAGGAGTCATTCATTATAGGTCTGAAACAGTGAATGAAAACATAGTAAAATTGGATGGGTCATTTGTGTGGTCATAGTATTCATTGATCTGTTTCCTAGTTCCATATACTCCAATCAATTTCGTGTCCTCAGTAGCGCTTATATTTTTGATCCCCAGCTCCATATCCTCTTGTCAAAGCTGTGTTCTTAAACCCTTAACTCAGGACTTGGTCACACTTATCCCATAAACCTTACCCAAGCCAGACAGAAGGCAACACTTTATCCAAAATGTTTTGAATAACTGAAAATGTTCTGTCTCTGTGGCATAACTTGTGACCCCCTCATTGAAACAAACCCAGTAACTGGTCACACTTGTCTCATAACCCTTCACCCAACCCAGACAGCAGACAACACTTTACCCAAAATGTTTTGAATAACTGAAAATATTCTGTCTCTGTGGCATAGCCTGTGACCCCTCGTTGAAACGAACCCAATGAGCTCGTTCTGGTGGGGGGAGCATTCATTGTGAGTCTGAAACAGTGAATGAAAACATAGTATTATTAGAAGGGCAATTCTTGTGAATATAGTGTTCTCCATTGCTCTGTTTCCTAGATCCATATACTGCAGTCAAATCCATGAGCTAAACTTTTCATCATGGCATTTGGCCCCACTTGTCACTTGTGACTCTTCAATGGCCCAGGCCCCATGAGCCTGTTCCGGTGGGGGTCACAGGCTGTGCTTCTGGGACAGCAAATGTAAATAGAATGAAATTTAAATGCGATCTTCGTAAATAGTGCGCATTGACTTAATTCTGAGTCTCATATACAGTAGTCCAAGGTGCTACTCACTGCAAAGTACTAACTCAGTATTTTGAACTGAGTGTTGTGTGCGACGAGTCATTGGGCATCTGTGCTGGCCCTACAGACCTTCCTTTACTTTCGCCTACTCACTGTGAAGTACTAACTCAGTATTTTGAACTGAGTGCTATGTGCGACGAGTCGTTGGGCATCTGTGCTGGCCCTACAGACCTTCCTTTACTTTCGCTAACTTTCAAATTTGTGGAGCTGCAACTCCACATTTTTTTTCTTTTTTTTTTTTTTTCACAAAAACGAAGATCCCTAACTAAAGTAGGGATCGAGCACATTTTGATTACAGCCCTAGTGGCACCTCAAAAGCACTAATTGTGATGAACCAGTTGTTGCTTGGCACGGAACATTTCCTTTGATTGACGTCAACTCGTGTACCAAGCAGAGTTCTCCGGTGACTCATTGCATGCAGCATCTAAGTTTCACTCCCTCAATACGTTATAGTTCTCACCACAAAAGTGCTATCTTACGCATGCCAAGTGTGTATAAATGGGGAGGTTGTGCATCCTAGTTTGAAATGCGAATAATGATGATTTTGCCACACGTTCTTTTGTTCCTCATGTAGATTGGCAAATGCACACATACCTGTCCCCCCGGCATGTGAGGAAGTACTTGTTAACTACGGTAAACAAGCCCTATTTCATTGGTAAAATAGAACCCAGTTGCCAATACTTGGGGTGGAAATCCTCTAAAATGGGTAGCATTGGTATTAACTGGTAGAGTGCTGAATTATTTTTGGTCATCAAAATTTGTTCACATATCTTTGCCTTGTTACAATTTATGGGAGAGTGCCAATAGGCACACCGAGAGACACGCCAATAGGCACTCTCCCATAAATTGTAACATGACAAATCCTCACAGACTAAATAATTTCACTTCAAAGGTGATATGGAGAACATCCACTGAATATGAAGCCTTTAAGTTGTGGTACCGACACTTCAGAATAAAGCCCAAATATGGGCTTCCAGCACTCAACCAGTTAACGATTGATAAAACATGACTTTATCTCCATGTTGTGTTCACGATCAACCACAGTTCATAAATATGAGACCTCAATTACCAGTAAATAAATAAATAATCAGTCCTCCGTGGGGCGGCTGTGATGTGTGTGTCTACTTGTCCTATGAGGTAGATTTGTTCTTGTTCAGGTTTAATTAAGTCATCGATGCCTGGAGCGGATGTCCTCTAAAATGGGCAACATGTGTATAAACGATTGGCTAAACTTGACTTTATACCAGTGTTGTGGACACACTATGCCTCTGTTTAAAAAAGATACAGTTGAGTCTGGGAGTTCTGTCGTGGATTGCGCACAAGTGGCGCGTCGCCATGCACGTTCATCCATGTGCTATGGTTGTGGTGAGGTTATCGGGTGTGTACACATACCACATGCATAAGCCGAACATTGGCTGAAGCTTTGCTTGGGCTTGCTATGGGTAATAAGAAACATCTCCCGTGTTTGGATGCCATTCGATATGGAAATTGATCGAAATTCCTGCGTGCTTAATTAGGCCAACAAAAGTGCACAGTTCGTGACGGGACTTATACTTTTAACTGTAAACTCAAAGACTAATAATAGCTTAATTAATTAAGCAAGTCATAATCCCTGTCCTGAGGGTTGGTTTAATATGCAGTACAGCCTGTAACAGAGTGTACCGTTAGGAAACATTTTCGTATTAATGATGCCGGAGTGTTGCCTCGTTGTTGCCAGATTGCTACAGCGACCGACGAGGCAATGATCTGGCATCACAGGCACCAGCATTCAATGCCTGATCAGCAGTCCTTAAGTCCATTTTGTAGAAGTGTTTAGTTAAAATTCGTTTATTAATTTTTGTGGCATTTAGGTAACATAATATCAGTATGGGGTTATTGGCGTGTTGGTAGCTCCGTGAGCTTTTACCTAATTGTAGGCTGTACTGGTGATTCATCATGACAGCTTAATGGTGTGATTAATATATGCGGCTTAAACATTCTTCCTCGTTCTCTCGCGCCCCCTTCCCTGGTTGTCGTAAGAGACTCTACCAACAAGAATTCTCATGGTATATTATACCATTCCACCTCCTGTATATATGCTATTTTTTGTTTTCATGTATATACGGACCTTCTAAACTCCATCAGTTAATTCGTTCTTTTTGCTATCAAAATTCTGGTTAAGCCAGCTTGACACTTTCGCTTGCGAAAACTAATAAGACAAATTATTTAGAAACATCGACAGGCTAGACAGTAGTTTATGATGTGCTGCCTCGAATCATATTGTGCCCGGATAGGCACTTTCAACCTTAAAATCTATTGTAGTAGCTTAAAGCATTGTTTGTCGAAAGATAAATCTATTTGTGTTTTAATTTACCTGCTCTTGCATCTCAGTGGGGTTGGGCTGCATAAAAGTTTTACCAGTATGGTTGCTTTGTTCTTTGGCCACTACACTGAGTCCACTACTTCTAATTTCGTAAGTTCTTCTGATGAAGTGCAACATCCATACAGTGAATGTCAAAGATTGCGCATACCTTGAAAATACTGATATTAACTTCCATTACATTCTCATTGTTCTACTTGATCGTAAGTTTACTATTGTCCAGTGACATTGAACCTAACCCAGGTCCAAACTCCTTTAACTCAGTTCATGACCAGAATACTTTAAAAATTGTCCATTTCAACATACAGAGTTTAAAACCCAAACTAGATATTGTTCATTGCAAATTTTCATCATTTGACATTGTGGCCTTGTCCGAGACATGGTTGCAGGGCACCGATCCAACATCCGATGTACTTCTCCGTGGGTTCCAAGAACCTTTGCGCTTTAATCGCCCAATAAGGGGAGGTGGTGTTGCAATTTACATTAAAGACGGTATTTCATTTTGACCCAGACCTGATCTACATGCGTTGAACACCGAGTGCCTATGGGCTGAAGTATTCACAAAAGGGAATAGATTGTTATTGTTAGGGGTATTCTACCGGCCACCCAACAGTCCCCCCAACACATGGGAAGCCATATCAGCATCGATTGAAAAAGCCAGAGTCACCTCAATTCTCGGCTTAATTGTCACGGTGATTTCAACGACAACCAAGTTATTTCCTCCAGAAGCGGCTTTTCCGAAATATTACACTATTTTAACTTAAGATAGGTTGTTGGTGAGCTAACCTGTTTCACTGAGTCATCGGCTTCATTACTAGATCTCTTTGCTCTTAGCGACACAGTCATCATGAAAACATGTGAGGTCCTTGAACCATTTATCTCAGACATGACCCGTTACCATTGTCCAATTTCAATTGAAGTTGAATTTTTAAAACCATCCCCTCTCTCATTCAGGAGGAGGATATGGCTTTATTCCCAGGGTAATTATGAAGCGTTGAATGAGGCCCTTACTAACGTCGACTGGAGTTCTCTCTTTGATAATCCTTGCCTCGATACAATAGTTTCAAATTTTACCGACAAAATACTCGATACTGCTTCCATCCACATACCCAACAAATGTATTACCACCCGAATAGACCAACCGAAATGGATGCATAATGAAATAAGATTACTGATTAGACAGAGAAAACGTTTATATCGCATTGCTAAACGCACTGATATTCCACATGCCTGGGCTAAAAACAAACTGAAGTGGAATGAAGTTGTATCGGCTATTAGGAAGGCCAAAGCGTTATACTTGTCCAAAGTCCAGTCCACTCTACTAAGTAGTGAAACACCACCATCACGGTGGTGGAAGACCCTGAAAACATTCATCAGTAGCAGTAACGTGGTAGGAATTCCAACGCTCGTCCATTCAAATAAAATATACTCCTCAAGTGTTGAAAAAGCTGAAGTGTTCAATGAATATTTCAGTTCTATCTCAACAGTTGATAACTCGAATACTTCTCTGCCAGATGCACCACCCTGTGTTTCTGATAGTATTGATTGTGTTATCCTGCACTGTAGCGAAGTATATTCGGCAGTGAAGTCGATTAAAGTATCCAAGGCGTCTGGTCCAGATCTAATAAGTCCGCGTCTCCTTAAAGAATGTAAATCTTCTTTGTGTGAGCCACTCTCGATCCTATTTAATATATTATTCTAATACAATTACTATAAATCTCGAAATTTGATTGGTTAATCAATAAAATTTGCGACAGTAAAATCGGCGTAACCTGTTGCAAATTTTGTTTTGTCGAAAACTATTTCAGGAAGTTAAGATGTATTCGTGGGCGTTCTATTTTCGTTCCATTTGGAGTCATTGACTACCGTATCCAATGTAAACAAACGCTGTGAACGCGTTGAGTTGAATAAAAAAACGTTCTCTATCAAGTATCTTTCTTGTAATTAACTGTATTTTTTAGTATGGATGAAGTTGGAAAGTTTAATATTAATGTGGAATAGGGGTTTGGCAGAGACTGCTGAGTAATGAAATGAGTGTTGAAAAAACTGATTTCGACGGGCTTAACGGCAACCATGTGGAACCAGTAAGCGATATTAAAATACAATTTATAAATAGCAATTTTACGTACGATGAAGAATTTATGGACGCTATGTGCGAAATAGAAAACCCAAATTCTGACAACTGCAATAATAATTTTTATTGTTCAAGGCCAAATATTTCTGACAGATCCGCTAGCGATGTTATAACATCGACTTCAAGTGCAAGTGGTCCTTTCATTTTCTAATTTGTTACCTGCATTCGTGGCACCACATGTACAGCTACAGAAATGCGTTCACCACTGAGAGAGGTGAACTATTCGTTCTGCAAACAATTATGACAATAGCAGTAGCCCAATTCCACAAGTCATCACTTCCTAGAAACAGTTTGAAATGAACAATTGTTCTGTAACCATAAGTAATTATTACGGTTAAACAAGGGCTTCCAATCAAAGATCTCATTTTTTTTTTAACTTTAATGGTAAATCCTCGAGTGCTGTCCGACTCTGACTGAAACATCACAAGGTGAGCTCTAAACTTTAAACACAGAAAGCAGCCGGCGTATTTTGTTTTCAGATTGTCACAAACATTTAAACATGATAAATGTTGTCAGTACAAATATAAATATATTTTGTTATTGGTGATAAAATGACTAAAATGTTTAGAATTATTTGTATTGTGGCAGCGTAAAATATATTTCGTTATTTGGTTCAGAACTCCCAAATGACATCACAAAGACTTATTTTTAGTTTTAATTTGTTGTCTTCAAGTTCAACAAGGCGTTGTTTTATAGCTGGGAGATCAAATACTATCTTCGTTTTCAACCGAATTATATTAGAATGGGGATAACCATGTTGTATTTGATTGTTTGGGGCCGTAAACGATGGTTTTACTGTCGCAAATATCTGTTTTACCGGCTCTGCTAACGCGTCGCCGGCAAAACTCAATTTGCGACAGTAAAACCATCGTTTACGGCCCCAAACAATCAAATACAACATAGTTATCCCCTAAATGAATAACTCGAACTTCCTGTCACTGTGGAAAAAAGCAAACGTCTCCCCAGTCTTGAAAAAACAACCTTCCAATTCTGTTACTAATTACCGTCCAATATCTTGGATCAGCTGTGTTGGTAAAATATTTGAAAAATGTGTATTCCAGCATTTGTGGGAGTTCCTAAATGCCAATAAAGTCCTCAGTCATTTTCAGTCGGGTTTTACACCCGGTGACTCAACTGTCCTCCAACTGACTGACATATACGATGAATTCTGTCGTGCCCTTGATGAAGGCAAAGAAGTTAGGGTTGTTTTCTGTGATAACAGTAAGGCCTTTGACAAAGTATGGCATGCTGGTCTTACCTACAAGCTGGAGAGTATTGGCGTTTCGGGTGAACTTCTGTTCTTAAAATTGTACCTTGCAGATAGGTTGCAACGAGTTGTGATATCGCCGGAGACATCCTCGTGGAGAGCCATCAATGCCAGTGTTCCTCAAGGGTCAATCCTCGGGCCCTTATTGTTCCTTATATACATTAATGACATAACCAAAGATCTACTGAGTAGTATACGCCTCTTTGCAGATGATACTTTATATCTAATTATAGAGAACCCTGAACAAGCCTTGACTTTAATCAATCATGATTTGGTAACTATAGAACATTGGGCTAGAACATGGTTGGTCGAGTTTAATCCAAACAAAACAGAGAGTATGTTAGTATCGCAAAAAAACAGCCCCATCTCCCATCCACCCTTATTCTTTGGCGGTTCTCAGATATCCGAAGTCTCCATCCATAAACGCTTCGGAGTTATATTAAATAGCACATGTACATGGAACGACCATATCAACCATATTTGTTCCAAAGCCTGGTCTCGCTTAGACCTATTGAGGAGGCACAAATTTAAGCTAGACCATAGTGTCTTAGAAGAAATATATTTTGCCTTTACTAGGCCACTTCTTGAATATGCGGATACCGTATGGGATAACTGCACTGTAACCAAAGTGGGGGAACTAGAGAAATTACAGATTGCAGCGGCAGGGATCATTATGGGGGCAACCGTTAGTACTAGTAAGTCCTTACTTTACTCAGAAACACATTGGGACCCATTGCAAGAAAGACGGTGCAAACACAAGCTAATTCAGTTCTTCAAAATGTATCATCGCATGGTACCTCCACTCATCTCCAGTAAAGTTACCCCACTTGTCTCAGCGACCAATCCATCACTCAGTCTCCAATCAAGTCAAAGCCACTGTGTTCCTTTTTGTCGGACCAAACTGTAAGTCTTCCTTCATCCCCATCGTTATTGACCAATGGAATAACCTGCCCCTGTCTGTCCGCGAGAACTAGTCT
Organism: Pictodentalium vernedei; assembly: GCA_031216915.1. NCBI lineage: Eukaryota > Metazoa > Mollusca > Scaphopoda > Dentaliida > Dentaliidae > Pictodentalium > Pictodentalium vernedei. The sequence continues at coordinate 334,237,701 of CM062288.1, read as the reverse complement.
TTGATTAATTTCAAGACTTTCCTAAACGTTGGTAATCAACGACCTCCAAAGTTCTTTAGCAAAGCAAAATCTCACTCAGCACAAATATATCATTGCAGGTTAAGACTGGGGTGTAGTAACCTTAATTCCCACTTATATGATAATCATCTATCACCAAATCCCTTATGTCAGTGTGGTGAGCAAGAGACTCCCGATCATTTTCTCCTGTATTGTCCAAATTTCACAGACGCTTGTAATTACGCAATTAATCTGCTCCCTTTTGGAGCAGACACATCCACACTTCTTTTTGGTTCAGAATTCCTGAACAACAAAGATAACCGCCTCATCTTCTAAGTGGTACATGATTTTATATTATCAAGTAAGCGATTTCAATGACCATGTACTAACCCATTAGATATAATCTAATTTTATCACAAATATTATTACCAAATTCCTCCGTGGAAACCCCGTGAAGTGAAGTAGTGCTTGTTTCCTGTGGTAAGCAAGTTCTGCTTGACTGGTACAATAGGACCCAGTCACCAAGGTTTGAGGTCCTTTAAATGGACAATATATGTATCATCGATTGAATAAACTTGACTTCATGTCCATGCTGCGGTCACGATTAGCCATTGTTTATAAATATCTGACCTTAAACACCAATAAAAATTAAATTAAATAAATACTAACAAACTAGCGCAACAGAACGAATATATCATGCCACACCATTCAACTTTCCTTGCAGCTCAACGCCACCTCGAATGTCTTCACAGACTCTATCCACAATTATTTACCAAACAAATTAAATGAAACTACCTTCCTCCACACGCCCTACCCATGTGTAGTTATCGCATGATGTATTCAAACTGGCTAAGATTTGTTTTTTGTTTGTTTTTTTTTTCCCAAAGCGTTCTTATTTTATTCACCTTGTAGTTTAAACATTCTTACATGTCATTTTCCGGAGGTCCCCGTCTCCACCTCCCGTGGTGGTCGACACTGGTCAGTCCTATTAACAAAAGCTTTAATTCAACTTTTATTATCCTCTCAAGTTTGGACTCGGAAACATGGCTCGGGACCCCCCTTTGGTGTGAGTTTGTTGAGCCCATTCCAGTGGGGATCACAAACTGTGTACTTGGAGCAGTTAATAAAAATGTTTAATGGTTAAAGAAGTCTTTTGTATGTTTTTGTTATATATTCACGTTGGGCATGAGGTTAATCTGGGGTATGAGAGACGGGGCCCTCGGGTGACGATATGTGAGCTCAACTACTGACTTATTCCAGACGCTTGTGTGACATATACAAACCCTAAACTAAATTGTAAAATCATTCATATCGGCCATTGACACTTGTAACTCTTTGTAATCTTATTCTGGGTGGAAACGGCCTTGTATAAGCTCATAGCTTTCTGCCGAATCCACATCACTGTATGTAAAGATTGTTTATATGCTTTTGTACTCTAGAAATAAATAATGTTTAAACTAAGTGTCACAGATGACCCATCCACTGCCAACCTGGGGCACAGTTACCATGGTGACAGAACTAAGGACTTAATGAAATTTTGTATCTTAATGTCCTGAATGACATGCACTTAGGGACACATATGGAGTCCACACATACCACATGTGAGCTATATGCTTTTTCCATTGAGGCAGGGCCCAAGATGAGCAACCTAGATAGAATAGCAGTAGAAAAGCAAGGGCCAAGATGAGCAATCTAGAATAGCAGTAGGATGGCAAGGACCAAGAAGAGCAATCTAGAATAGCAGTAGGGTTGCAAGGGAGCAATCTAGAATAGTAGGATGGCAAGGGCCGAGAAGAGCAATCTAGAATAGCAGTAGGATGGCAAGGGCCGAGAAGAGCAATCTAGAATAGCAGTAGGATGGCAAGGGCCAAGATGAGCAATCTAGAATAGCAGTAGGATGGCAAGGGCCAAGATGAGCAATCTAGAATAGCAGTAGGATGGCAAGGGCTGAGAAGAGCAATCTAGAATAGCAGTAGGATGGCAAGGGCCAAGATGAGCAATCTAGAATAGCAGTAGGATGGCAAGGGCCGAGAAGAACAATCTAGAATAGCAGTAGGATGGCAAGGGCCAAGAAGAGCAATCTAGAATAGCAGTAGGATGGCAAGGGCCAAGAAGAGCAATCTAGAATAGCAGTAGGATGGCAAGGGACAAGAAGAGCAATCTAGAATAGCAGTAGGATGGCAAGGGCCGAGAAGAGCAATCTAGAATAGCAGTAGGATGGCAAGGGCCAAGATGAGCAATCTAGAATAGCAGTAGGATGGCAAGGGCTGAGAAGAGCAATCTAGAATAGCAGTAGGATGGCAAGGGCCAAGAAGAGCAATCTAGAATAGCAGTAGGATGGCAAGGGCCGAGAAGAGCAATCTAGAATAGCAGTAGGACTGCAAGGGCAGAGAAGAGCAATCTAGAATAGCAGTAGGATGGCAAGGGCCAAGATGAGCAATCTAGAATAGCAGTAGGACGGCAAGGGCCGAGAAGAGCAATCTAGAATAGCAGTAGGATGGCAAGGGCCAAGATGAGCAATCTAGCATAGCAGTAGGATGGCAAGGGCCAAGAAGAGCAATCTAGAATAGCAGTAGGATGGCAAGGGACAAGAAGAGCAATCTAGAATAGCAGTAGGATGGCAAGGGCCGAGAAGAGCAATCTAGAATAGCAGTAGGATGGCAAGGGCCGAGAAGAGCAATCTAGAATAGCAGTAGGATGGCAAGGGCCAAGATGAGCAATCTAGAATAGCAGTAGGATGGCAAGGGCCGAGAAGAACAATCTAGAATAGCAGTAGGATGGCAAGGGCCAAGAAGAGCAATCTAGAATAGCAGTAGGATGGCAAGGGCCAAGAAGAGCAATCTAGAATAGCAGTAGGATGGCAAGGGACAAGAAGAGCAATCTAGAATAGCAGTAGGATGGCAAGGGCCGAGAAGAGCAATCTAGAATAGCAGTAGGATGGCAAGGGCCAAGATGAGCAATCTAGAATAGCAGTAGGATGGCAAGGGCTGAGAAGAGCAATCTAGAATAGCAGTAGGATGGCAAGGGCCAAGAAGAGCAATCTAGAATAGCAGTAGGATGGCAAGGGCCGAGAAGAGCAATCTAGAATAGCAGTAGGACTGCAAGGGCAGAGAAGAGCAATCTAGAATAGCAGTAGGATGGCAAGGGCCAAGATGAGCAATCTAGAATAGCAGTAGGACGGCAAGGGCCGAGAAGAGCAATCTAGAATAGCAGTAGGATGGCAAGGGCCAAGATGAGCAATCTAGCATAGCAGTAGGATGGCAAGGGCCAAGAAGAGCAATCTAGAATAGCAGTAGGATGGCAAGGGACAAGAAGAGCAATCTAGAATAGCAGTAGGATGGCAAGGGCCGAGAAGAGCAATCTAGAATAGCAGTAGGATGGCAAGGGACAAGATGAGCAATCTAGAATAGCAGTAGGATGGCAAGGGACAAGAAGAGCAATCTAGAATAGCAGTAGGATGGCAAGGGCCGAGAAGAGCAATCTAGAATAGCAGTAGGATGGCAAGGGACAAGAAGAGCAATCTAGAATAGCAGTAGGATGGCAAGGGCCGAGAAGAGCAATCTAGAATAGCAGTAGGATGGCAAGGGCCAAGATGAGCAATCTAGAATAGCAGTAGGATGGCAAGGGACAAGAAGAGCAATCTAGAATAGCAGTAGGATGGCAAGGGCCGAGAAGAGCAATCTAGAATAGCAGTAGGATGGCAAGGGCCAAGATGAGCAATCTAGAATAGCAGTAGGATGGCAAGGGCCAAGATGAGCAATCTAGAATAGCAGTAGGATGGCAAGGGCCAAGACGAGCAATCTAGAATAGCAGTAGGATGGCAAGGGCCGAGAAGAGCAATCTAGAATAGCAGTAGGATGGCAAGGGCCAAGATGAGCAATCTAGAATAGCAGTAGGATGGCAAGGGACAAGAAGAGCAATCTAGAATAGCAGTAGGATGGCAAGGGCCGAGAAGAGCAATCTAGAATAGCAGTAGGATGGCAAGGGCCAAGAAGAGCAATCTAGAATAGCAGTAGGATGACAAGGGCCAAGAAGAGCAATCTAGAATAGCAGTAGGATGGCAAGGGGCGAGATGAACAATCTAGAATAGCAGTAGGATGGCAAGGGCCAAGAAGAGCAACCTAGAATAGCAGTAGGATGGCAAGGGCAGAGAAGAGCAATCTAGAATAGCAGTAGGATGGCAAGGGCCGAGAAGAGCAATCTAGAATAGCAGTAGGATGGCAAGGGCCAAGAAGAGCAATCTAGAATAGCAGTAGGATGGCAAGGGCCAAGATGAGCAATCTAGAATAGCAGTAGGATGGCAAGGGCCGAGAAGAGCAATCTAGAATAGCAGTAGGATGGCAAGGGCCAAGAAGAGCAATCTAGAATAGCAGTAGGATGACAAGGGCCAAGAAGAGCAATCTAGAATAGCAGTAGGATGGCAAGGGCCGAGATGAACAATCTAGAATAGCAGTAGGATGGCAAGGGCCAAGAAGAGCAACCTAGAATAGCAGTAGGATGGCAAGGGACGAGAAGAGCAATCTAGAATAGCAGTAGGATGGCAAGGGCCGAGAAGAGCAATCTAGAATAGCAGTAGGATGGCAAGGGCCGAGAAGAGCAATCTAGAATAGCAGTAGGATGACAAGGGCCAAGAAGAGCAATCTAGAATAGCAGTAGGATGGCAAGGGCCGAGATGAACAATCTAGAATAGCAGTAGGATGGCAAGGGCCAAGAAGAGCAACCTAGAATAGCAGTAGGATGGCAAGGGCCGAGAAGAGCAATCTAGAATAGCAGTAGGATGGCAAGGGCCGAGAAGAGCAATCTAGAATAGCAGTAGGATGGCAAGGGCCGAGAAGAGCAATCTAGAATAGCAGTAGGACGGCAAGGGCCAAGATGAGCAATCTAGAATAGCAGTAGGATGGCAAGGGCCAAGAAGAGCAATCTAGAATAGCAGTAGGATGGCAAGGGCCAAGAAGAGCAATCTAGAATAGCAGTGGGATGGCAAGGGCCGAGAAGAGCAATCTAGAATAGCAGTAGGATGGCAAGGGCCAAGAAGAGCAATCTAGAATAGCAGTGGGATGGCAAGGGCCGAGAAGAGCAATCTAGAATAGCAGTAGGATGGCAAGGGCCAAGATGAGCAATCTAGAATAGCAGTAGGATGGCAAAGGCCGAGAAGAGCAATCTAGAATAGCAGTAGGATGGCAAGGGCCGAGAAGAGCAATCTAGAATAGCAGTAGGATGGCAAGGGCCAAGATGAGCAATCTAGAATAGCAGTAGGATGGCAAAGGCCGAGAAGAGCAATCTAGAATAGCAGTAGGATGGCAAGGGCCAAGAAGAGCAATCTAGAATAGCAGTAGGATGGCAAGGGCCAAGATGAGCAATCTAGAATAGCAGTAGGATGGCAAGGGCCGAGAAGAGCAATCTAGAATAGCAGTAGGATGGCAAGGGCCGAGAAGAGCAATCTAGAATAGCAGTAGGATGGCAAGGGCCAAGAAGAGCAATCTAGAATAGCAGTAGGATGGCAAGGGCCGAGAAGAGCAATCTAGAATAGCAGTAGGATGGCAAGGGCCAAGATGAGCAATCTAGAATAGCAGTAGGATGGCAAGGGCTGAGAAGAGCAATCTAGAATAGCAGTAGGATGGCAAGGGCCAAGATGAGCAATCTAGAATAGCAGTAGGATGGCAAGGGCCAAGACGAGCACCCTTGAATACCATATGATGGCAAGGGTCAAGATGACCAACATAGAATGCTGGTAGGATGGCAGGGGCAGAGATTAGTAACCTAGAATGCCAGTAGGATGACAAGGGCCAAGATGAGCAATCTAAAATAGCAGTAGAAATGCGAGGCCAAGATGAGTAATTTAGAATAGCAGCAGGATGGCAAAGGCCAAGATGAGCACTTTTGAATACCATATGATGGCAAGGGTCAAGATGACCAACATAGAATACTGGTAGGATGGCAGGGGTAGAGATTAGTAACCTAGAATGCCAATAGGATGGCAGGGGCTGATATGAGCAACCTAGAAAACCAGAGGGTGGCAAGGGCCAAGATGAGCATCCGAGAATACCAGTAGGATGGCAGGGGGGTCAGATGAGCAACCTCGAAAACCAGTAAGATGGCAAGGGCCAAGATGAGCAACCTACAATACCAATATGATGGCAAAGGCTGAGAGATGAACAACCTACAATACCAGTAGGATGGTAAGGGCTAAGAGATGAGCAACCTAGAATACCTGTAGGATAGCAAGGACTGAGAAATGAGCAACCTAGAATACTGGTAGGATGGCCAGGGCTGAGATGAGCAACTTAAAATACTATAGGATGGTAAGTGCTGATAAGGGCTGAGATTAGCAACCCAGAATTCTATAGGATGGCAAGGGATGAGATGAGCAACTCAGAATACCAGTAGGATGGCAAGGCTGAGATGAGCAACTTAGAATACTGTAGGATGGTAAGGTCTGAGATTAGAAACCTAGAATTCCATAGGATGGAAAGGGCTGAGATGAGCAATTTAGAATACTGTAGGATGGTAAGAGCTGAGATTTAGTAACCTAAAATTCCTTAGGATGGCAAGGGCCGAGATGAGCAACCTTAAATACCAGTAGGATGGAAAGGGATGTTATCAGTACCACAGACAATATTCTACAGTAGTTCACCACTAAAGACTGTGCCAGTTGAGAATGAAAGATGTTACAGTGATGGAATGGATATCTTTCCATATCTACAATACAAAAAATAGAATATGAAGAAGCATACAATAAGTGACACTGCTTATTCAAGTAAAGGCAGATAGTGGAGGACCAGGTACACATGATGTGAGGCTGTGCGCAAACCTTCAGTGACCCGTCCTTGGAGATACATCCAACTTCAGGGACCCAGGAATAGAGAACAAAATTTATTTGATTTACACCTTTCTGAATGGGTATACAAGAGAAAAGAAGTTCTTGCCACAGTTTCAACCCCAACCTCCCTTTCAAAATTTACAAAGCATAGCAGTTTGGATTTGGGGTTGCGACCACATGGAAACATAAACTCACTGCAGTGAGCTGTTTACAGGAACCCTGTCACAGATGCAGGCAGGTGGATGGTAACTTTACTTCAAAATTGCTCAAATCCCACTTGGGCCAAAGCACATGCTGTGTAAGCTCCAAAACAGTGGGGCTGTGTTCAGCCTTCTATATAATCCACATGGTGAGACAACCATTTATGTTTGAGTCTGAAGTTCAGTATGTGTACTGAAAATGAAAAACCAGGCATTCTAAAAGTTTGGTGCCACAAACCCTCCCTAGATCTGCAGTAGATGTTGAGATGCTGCAGGAGCCCCACAGCCTGACTTTGTCTCCGTGCTAAAAGAACTAAGTCTTAGGTGGGGTTAATGGCAGGTAAATAAAGAGGTTGCTATCCTTTCCCACAGGAATAGTGTTAAGGTCTCTCTGAATTGTGTAGAACACAAAATGACAGATGCCAGAGGTCTGATTAACGGTGTCAATACCATTCACCTCGGACCAATAAAGTTTAGGGGTTTACAGTATAATAAGTTACAATTGGTTGATGATGATTCAGAGGTACTTCAAAATGGCCTATAATAGCTTAAGCAAAAATTGGTTCATATCCAGAACTGAGTAAAAATGGATTTAGTTATCACTTCCAGGAAATTGGCGATATAAAACCTCTAAAGGTAGAATGTGACCACAGGTGTTCTGTCTGAAAGAAGTATGAATAAGGGGTTAATGTGGCAGATGTATTGAAATGTCTCTTATCACAGCCAACTTCGGGCTTGGAGTCGACAGAATTGGATTCTTATCTAATATTATCAGGATGCCTATAGTCATAGGTTTAGAGGTCACTTCCCGCACTTGCACTGTTTTTAGTATTCTTAGGAAATTCATTGGCTAGTACGAAACACACCACAATTGACACATTGGCGGACACCAAACTCTCCAACATGGTAAAGCTCTATTTTAAAGCCTTGACAGACAACAAAATCACCGATACGGAGTTTGACATTATTTTATCTGAAGAAGTTAAATTCAAACAGTTGATGGGTGGGATATGTGATACAGCTTTGCAGAAACAAACCTTTGATCCTGGTTTTAAAAAGGATAATGATCTTGTTTTTACATGAGGACAGGCAGGGGTCTGTTGATATGTTTGATACACTGTTTCCTAGGTGTTAAAGTGAAATACAAATTGAGTACCTAGGTGTCATTGGCTTTTGGACTCAGATCATTTCCTAGGTGTTCAAGTGAAATACAAATTGAGTACCTTGGTGTCACTGACTTGGATTCTGATCATTTCCTAGGTGTTCAAGTGAAATACAAATTGAGTACCTTGGTGTCACTGGCTTGGATTCTGATCATTTCCTAGGTGTTTAAGTGAAATACAAATTGAGTACCCAGGTGTTAAAAGTGAAATACAAATTGAGTACCTTGGTGTCACTGGCTTGGATTCTGATTGTTTCCTAGGTGTTAAAGTGAAATACAAATTGAGTACCTAGGTGTCACTGACTTGGACTCTGATCGTTTTTTAGGTGTTAATGTGAAATACAAATTGAGTACCTGTGTCACTGGCTTGGATTCTCATCATTTCCGAGGTGTTTAAGTGAAATAGAAATTGAGTACCCAGGTGTTAAAGTGAAATACAAATTGAGTACCTAAGTGCCACTGGCTTGGACTCTAATCGTTTCCTAGGTGTTAAAGTGAAATACAAATTGAGTACCTAGATATCACTGGCTTGGACTCTGATCGTTTCCTAGGTGGTAAAGTGAAATAGAACTTGAGTACCTAAGTGCCACTGGCTTGGACTCTAATCGTTTCCTAGGTGTTGAAGTGAAATACAAATTGAGTACCCAAGTGCCACTAGCTTGGATTCTGATTGTTTCCTAGGTGTTAAAATGAAATACAAATTGAGTACCTGGGTGTTAAAGTGAAATACAAATTGAGTACCTTGGTGTCACTGGCTTGGATTCTGATTGTTTCCTGGGTGTTAAAGTGAAATACAAATTGAGTACCTAGGTGTCACTGGCTTGGACTCTGATCATTTCCTAGGTGTTAAGAATACAAATTGAGTACCTAGGCATTAAAGTGAAATACAAATTGAATGCCTAGGTGCCACTGGCTTGGCTTCTGATCGTTCTTTTGATTATTTTATAAAAAAAGTAAGTTGAAAATCATCAACAATGCTGGGGCCAGTCACTGGGTGTGTAGCTCCAGTGTGCCCTGCAGCTTACCCCACACACCCACAGAGTGTTACTTCTAGCTGTAACCACTGATACATTATAGCAAGTACTGGTTGATACCCTATAGCATGATCCACTGACCCTAGAGGCACTTGATACAACTCAACATTCCCATTGGGGCGCGGTGGCTCAGTTGGTAGAGGTGCAGGCTACAAGCCGAGACGTCCTCGGTTCGAATCCCACCTGCGGCAACCGCGTTGTGTCCTTGGGCAAGACACTTCACCCCCACTGCCCACGTGGGGGCACGGTGACGTGTACTAAGGTGTACTGCACGTCGATGGTGCACCTGTCTTCAACCAATGCTAACCCTGCTTGTGTGGAGTTGGTATGTAGGGGAGCTGACAGTTGCTTGCCATTGCTCGGTGGTTCTCTCCGGGTACTCCGGCTTTCTCCACCCATAAAACTGTTACGGTCATGGTTAGCCATTGTGCAGAAATATGTGACCTTAAACACCAATAAATAAATAATAAATAACATTCCCATTCCATATTCTGATAAAGCAAGAGATAATTCATTTCTATTCTTTTGTGAATAGAATCACAAAAAAGTGAGGCTCCTCTTGCTGGTAGCATGGCATCATGATGAATCATATTTAACAAATAGTTTAGCATTCTACCAGTTATCAGTGTGCTGGTCTAGGTTTGGTGGAAGGAAAATTACTTTCTTCATTGCTTCCTGGCAGAGTTCCTCTAGGAACATGAAAAACATGAATGTCCTTGACTGTAAAATTGAAGTTTGATGACCTTGAAAGTCCTTGAATCCCTGAAGGAGTCTTGAAAACTCTTAATGTTGACCTTTTGAGTCATTTGATAGCAGCATGAAAATAACCAGGTTCTTGTTGGTTAGGGAATAATTTGACCGGCATCAAGGGATGGGGGTGTCGATTTGTAAATTTTTCATCTGTGACATCTTTACTGATGTGGCTGTTTCAGTGATTAGCACTCCCCCCCCCCCCTTTTCTCTATATTTTTTAAATTGGCAGATGCCAAATGTTGATAATGTTGTCCTCATGTGTGTATTCCCCTACATCTTGTGGAAGCTGCCATTTCATACAAGTCACATTATTGTGAAGCATAATTTGATAGGTCTTATTCGCAGAACTTGTAAGTTATCTGGATATCCTGCATACTATGACACATCAGACTCATAAGTCAGAAAATATCAAACATGTTTGACGTGTGAGGCATTGACTCGTGAGCTATTTGGCACAAGAAAAACATCCCACACACACTTGAGTCATATTACTTAAAAGCAATAGAGTTAAGAGTTAAGCTTGATTGCTCTGGTGGGGGGGGGGGGGGGGGGGCTTTAAGGTTTTGATATAATTCAGTGATGATAATTATATACTGCATTGGCAGTATATGAGATGTTTATAGTACTGCTAATGGTAGTGGTTTTAATATATATAGATTGTTATAATAAGGTGATCTGGGTCATAGTATTATGACTAGTTGATGAGATCAGATCAGTCAGATGAAACATGGTGACAAAGGCATGGTGGGTGTTTGTGACCTGTCTGATCTGGTCTCCACATGATTGACTGACTGTGTTTAATAATTTGTTTATTAAATATGGCAGTGGTTGAAATACAACAAAATAAACAAAATAGAAATTATATTAACCTATGTACAAATTATAACTCCTGAAAAATTTGAAGTCGCTGAGTTCCAAATTTTAAGCCTCTGTGAGTTCCAAATTTGAAGTCTCTGTGAGTTCCAAATTTGAAGTCTCCATGAGTTCCAAATTTTAAGCCTCTGTGAGTTCCAAATTTGAAGTCTCTGTGAGTTCCAAATTTGAAGTCTCTGTGAGTTCTGAATTTTTTGTCACCCTGAGTTCCAAATTTGAATTCTCACGAGTTCCAAATTTGAAGTCTCTGTGGGTTCCAAATTTGAAGTCTCCATGAGTTACAAACTTGAATTCTCCATGAGTTACAAATCTGAAGTCTCTGTGGGTTCCAAATTTGAAGTCTCCATGAGTTGCAAATTTGAAGTCTCTGTGGGTTCCAAATTTGAAGTCTCCATGAGTTACAAATTTGAAGTCTCCATGAGTTACAAATTTGAAGTCTCTGTGGGTTCCAAATTTGAAGTCTCTGTGGGTTCCAAATTTGAAGTCTCCATGAGTTACAAATTTCAAGTCTCCATGAGTTACAAATTTGAAGTCTCTGTGGGTTCCAAATTTGAAGTCTCCATGAGTTACAAATTTGAAGTCTCTGTGGGTTCCAAATTTGAAGTCTCCATGAGTTACAAATTTGAAGTCTCCATGAGTTACAAATTTGAAGTCTCTGTTAGTTCCAAATTTGAAGTCTCTGTGGGTTCCAAATTTGAAGTCTCCATGAGTTACAAATTTGAAGTCTTCATGAGTTACAAATTTGAAGTCTCTGTGGGTTCCAAATTTGAAGTCTCTGTGGGTTCCAAATTTGAAGTCTCCATGAGTTACAAACTTGAAGTCTCCATGAGTTACAAATTTGAAGTCTCTGTGGGTTCCAAATTTGAAGTCTCCATGAGTTACAAATTTGAAGTCTCTGTGAGTTCTGAATTTGAAGTCTTCGTGAACATTTGAAGTCTCTGTGAGTTCCAAATTTGAAGTCTCTGTGAGTTCCAAATTTGAAGTCTCTGTGAGTTCCAAATTTGAAGTCTCCATGAGTTCCAAATTTGAAGTCTCTGTTAGGTCCAAATTTGAAGTCTCTGTGAGTTCTGAATTTGAAGTCTCTGTGAGTTCTGAATTTGAAGTCTTCATGAGATTAAAATTTGAAGTATCTGTGAGTTCCAAATTTGAAGTCTCCATGAGTTCTGAATTTGAAGTCTCCGTGAGTTCTGAATTTGAAGTCTCCATGAGTTCCAAAACTGAAGTCGCTGTGAGTTCCAAATTTAAATTCTCCATGAGTTCCAAACATGAATCCTCTGTGAGTTCCAAATTTGAAATCTCCATGAGTTTCAAATTTTGAAAAGGGTACGATTGTCAGGATTTTTGTTTTTGACAAAAAAAAAATGATTAACTGTCTATTTGGCATCTTGATTAACTCTCTGATTAGTATAATTATTTAACTGTCTACTTAGTATGATGATTAACTATCTACTTGGTATGATGATCAACTGTCCACTTGGTATAATGATTAACTGTCTACTTGAAATGGTGATTAACCATCTACTTAGTATGATGATTAACTGTCTTCTTGGAATGATGATCAATGGTCTACTTGGTATAATGATCAACTGTCGATATAATGAACCACTGTCTACTTGGTATGATGATCAACTTGACTTGGTACGATGATCAAGTGTCTACTTGGCATGATGATTAACTGTCTACTTGGTATGATGATTAACTGTCTACTTGGTATGATGATTAACTGTCTTGTTGGTATAATGATTAACTATCTACTTGGTATGATGATCAACTGTACTTGGTATGATGATCAAGTGTCTACTTGGTATGATGATCAAGTGTCTACTTGGCATGATAATTAACTGTCTACTTGGTATGATGATTAACTATCTACTTGGTATGATGATCAAGTGTCTACTTGGTATGATGATCAAGTGTCTACTTGGCATGATGATTAACTGTCTACTTGGTATGATGATTAACTATCTACTTGGCATGGTGAGTAACTATCTACTTGGTATGATAATTAACTGTCTACTTAGTATGATGATTAACTATCTACTTGGTATGATAATTAACTATCTACTTGGTATGATGATTAACTGTCTACTTGGCATGATGATTCTACTTGGTATGATGATTAACTGTCTACCTGGCATGATTAACTGTCTACTTGGTATGATGATTAACTGTCTACTTGGTATGATGATTAACTGTACTTGGTATGATGATCAAGTGTCTACTTGGTATGGTGATCAAGTGTCTACTTGGCATGATGATTAACTGTCTACTTGGTATGATGATTAACTATCTACTTGGCATGATGATTAACTATCTACTTTGTATGATAATTAACTGTCTACTTGGTATGATGATTAACTATCTACTTGGTATGATAATTAACTATCTACTTGGTATGATGATTAACTGTCTACTTGGCATGATGATTCTACTTGGTATGATGATTAACTGTCTACTTGGTATGATGATTAACTATCTACTTGGTATGATAATTAGCTGTCTACTTGGCATGATGATTAACTGTCTACTTGGTATGATGATTAACTGTCTACTTGGAATGATGATTAACTATCTACTTGGTATGATAATTAACTGTCGACTTGGCATGATGATTAACTGTCTACTTGGTATGATAATTAACTGTCTACTTGGCATGATGATTAACTGTCTATTTGGTATGATGATTAACTGTCTACTTGGAATGATGATTAACTATCTACTCGGTATGATAATTAACTGTCTACTTGGTATGATGATTAACTATCTACTTGGTATGATAATTAACTGTCTACTTGGTATGATGATTAACTATCTACTTGGTATGGTGATTGACTATCTACTTGACATGATGATTAACTATCTACTTGGTATGATTATTAACTGTCTACTTGGCATGATGATTAACTGTCTACTTGGTATGATGATTAACTGTCTACTTGGAATGATGATTAATTATCTACTTGGTATGATAATTAACTGTCTACTTGATATGATGATTAACTATCTACTTGGTATGATAATTAACTGTCTACTTGGTATGGTGATTAACTATCTACTTGGTATGATAATTAACTGTCTACTTGGTATGATGATTAACTATCTACTTGGTATAATAATTAACTGTCTACTTGGTATGATGATTAACTGTCTACTTGGCATGATGATTAACTATCTACTTGGTATGATGATTAACTGTCTACTTGGTATGATGATTAACTGCCTACTTGGTATGATGATTAACTATCTACTTGGTATGCTGATTAACTGTCTACTTGGTATGGTGATTAACTATCTACTTGGCATGGTGATTGACTATCTACTTGGTATGATAATTAACTGACTACTTGGCATGATGATTAACTGTCTACTTGGTATGATGATTAACTGTCTACTTGGAATGATGATTAACTATCTACTTGGTATGATAATTAACTGTCTACTTGGTATGATGATTAACTATCTACTTGGTATGATGATTAACTGTCTACTTGGCACAATGGTTAACTATCTACTTGGTATGATAATTAACTGTCTAATTGGCATGATGATTAACTGTCTACTTGGTACGATAATCAAGTGTCTACTTGGTATGATGATTAACTATCTACTTGGTATGATGATTAACTGTCTACTTGGTATGATGATTAACTATCTACTTGGCATAATGATTAACTGTCTACTTGGCATGATGACTAACTATCTACTTGGCATGATAATTAACTGTATGGTAATTAACTCTACTTGTCATGATGATTAACTGTCTACTTGGTATGATAATTAACTGTACTTGCTATGGATGATCAGCTGTCTTCTTAATATGATGATCAGCTGTCTACTTTGTATGATGATTAACTGTCTGCTTGGTATGGTGATCAGCTGTCTTCTTGATATGATGATCAGCTGTCTGTTTTGTATGATGATTAATTGTCTACTCGATATGATTAGTTGTCTACTTGGTATAATGATTAACTGTATACTCAATATGGTTAGTTGTCTACTTGGTATAACTGTTTACTCGATATGATGATTAGTTGTCTACTTGGTATAATGAATAACTCTACTCGATATGATGATTAGTTGTCTACTTGGTATAATGATTAACTGTATACTCAATATGGTTAGTTGTCTACTTGGTATAACTGTCTACTAGATATGATGATTAGTTGTCTATTTGGTATAATGATTAACTGTCTACTCGATATGATGATTAGTTGTCTACTTGGTATAGTGAATAACTCTACTCGATATGATGATTAGTTGTCTACTTGGTATAATGATTAACTGTATACTCAATATGGTTAGTTGTCTACTTGGTATAACTGTCTACTCGATATGATGATTAGTTGTCTACTTGGTATAATGAATAACTCTACTCGATATGATTAGTTGTCTACTTGGTATAATGATTAACTGTATACTCAATATGGTTAGTTGTCTACTTGGTATAACTGTCTACTCGATATGATGATTAGTTGTCTACTTGGTATAATGAATAACTCTACTCGATATGATGATTAGTTGTCTACTTGGTATCATGATTAACTGTATACTCAATATGGTTAGTTGTCTACTTGGTATAACTGTCTACTCGATATGATGATTAGTTGTCTACTTGGTATAATGAATAACTCTACTCGATATGATGATTAGTTGTCTACTTGTTATAATGATTAACTGTATACTCAATATGGTTAGTTGTCTACTTGGTATAACTGTCTACTCGATATGATGATTAGTTGTCTATTTGGTATAATGATTAACTGTCTACTCAATATGATGATTAGTTGTCTACTTGGTATAGTGAATAACTCTACTCGATATGATGATTAGTTGTCTACTTGGTATAATGATTAACTGTATACTCAATATGGTTAGTTGTCTACTTGGTATAACTGTCTACTCGATATGATGATTAGTTGTCTACTTGGTATAATGATTAACTGTCTACTCGATATGATGATTAGTTGTCTACTTGGTATAATGATTAACTGTCTACTTGATATGATGATTAGTTATCTACTTGGTATAACTGTCTACTTGATATGATGATTAGTTATCTACTTGGTATAATGATTAACTGTCTACTCGATATGATGATTAGTTGTCTACTTGGTATAATGATTAACTGTATACTCAGTATGGTTAGTTGTCTACTTGGTATAACTGTCTACTCAATATGATGATTAGTTGTCTACTTGGTATAATGAATAGCTCTACTCGATATGACTAGTTATCTACTTGGTATAATGATTAACTGTCTACTCGATAGGATGATTAGTTGTCTACTTGGTATAATGATTAACTGTCTACTTGATATGATGATTAACTGTCTACTCGATATGATGATTAACTGTCTACTTGGTATGATAATTAACGGTACTTGCTATGATGATCAGCTGTCTTCTTGATATGATGATCAGCTGTCTTCTTGATATGATGATCAGCTGTCTACTTTGATGATTAACTGTCTACTCGATATGATGATTAGTTGTCTACTTGGTATGATTAACTGTCCACTCGATATGATGATTAACTGTCTACTCGATATGATGATTAACTGTCTACTCAATATGATGATTAGTTGTCTACTTGGTATAATGGTTAACTGTCTACTCAATATGATGATTAGTTGTATACTTGGTATAATGATTAACTGTCTACTAGATATGTTGATTAGTTGTCTACTTGGTATGATGATCAACTGTCTACTCGATATGTTGATTAACTGCCTACTTAGTATGATGACTAACTGTCTACTTGGTATGATGATTAACTGTCTACTTACTATGATGATCAACTGTCTACTTGGTATAATGATTAATTGTCTACTTGGTATGATGATCATCTGTGTACTTGCTATGATGATTAGCTGTCTACTTGCTATGATGATTAGTTGTCTACTTGATATGATGGTTAACTGTCTACTTGCTATGATGATTAGTTGTCTACTTGATATGATGGTTAATTGTCTACTTGATTGAGAAATAAGAAGCACTGTTTTCTGACATCTATTTGGACAGCATTTTCATATAATTCAGTTTGAATGGCATCAAGGGAGATAAGTGCGTGATTGTATTTTTGTGAATGTTGCAAGTTAGCTGCCTTGATGTGCTTTCATGCACACAGAAATTATAAAATTGGAACTTTGGGGGTCCTGTCTGTTTTGTGGACTGAAATATAATATGAATTAGTGTCTGCATGACATATTCACTTTAACATCCTGAACATACTACATCTCTGTATTTATTTCCAATTCATTTATTATACTGATCTTATTATAGACCTTATTATACTGATTTTATTATAGATCTTATTATACTGATCTGATTATAGATATTATTATACTGATCTTATTATAGATATTATTATACTGATCTTATTATACTGATCTTATTATAGATCTTATTATACTGATTTTATTATAGATATTATTATCTGATCTTATTATAGATCTTATTATACTGATCTTATTATACTGATCTTATTATAGATCTTATTATAGATCTTATTATACTGATCTTATTATACTGATCTTATTATACTGATCTTATTATAGATCTTATTATACTGATCTTATTATAGATATTATTATAGATCTTATTATACTGATCTCATTTATACTGATCTTATTATAGATCTTATTATACTGATCTTATTATAGATCTTATTATACTGATCTTATTATAGATCTTATTATACTGATCTTATTATAGATCTTATTATACTGATCTTATTATAGATCTTATTCTACTGATCTTATTATAGATCTTATTATACTGATCTTATTATAGATATTATTATACTGATTTTATTATAGATCTTATTATACTGATCTTATTATAGATCTTATTATAGATCTTATTATAGATCTTATTATACTGATCTTATTATAGATCTTATTATACTGATTTTATTATAGATCTTATTATACTGATCTTATTATAGATATTATTATAGATCTTATTATAGATCTTATTATACTGATCTTATACTGATCTTATTATAGATCTTATTATAGATATTATTATACTGATTTTATTATAGATCTTATTATACTGATCTTATTATAGATCTTATTATAGATCTTATTATAGATCTTATTATACTGATCTTATTATAGATCTTATTATAGATCTTATTATAGATCTTATTATACTGATCTTATTATAGATCTTATTATACTGATTTTATTATAGATCTTATTATACTGATCTGATTATAGATATTATTATACTGATCTTATTATAGATATTATTATACTGATCTTATTATAGATCTTATTATACTGATTTTATTATACTGATCTTATTATAGATCTTATTATACTGATTTTATTATAGATCTTATTATACTGATCTTATTATAGATCTTATTATACTGATCTCATTTATACTGATCTTATTATAGATCTTATTATACTGATTTTATTATAGATCTTATTATACTGATCTTATTATACTGATCTCATTTATACTGATCTTATTATAGATCTTATTATAGATCTTATTATAGATCTTATTATACTGATCTTATTATAGATCTTATTATACTGATTTTATTATAGATCTTATTATACTGATCTTATTATACTGATCTTATTATACTGATCTTATTATACTGATCTTATTATACTGATCTTATTATACTGATCTTATTATACTGATCTTATTATAGATCTTATTATACTGATCTTATTATAGATCTTATTATACTGATCTTATTATAGATCTTATTATAGATCTTATTATAGATCTTATTATACTGATCTTATTATAGATCTTATTATACTGATCTTATTATACTGATCTCATTTATACTGATCTTATTATACTGATCTTATTATACTGATCTTATTATACTGATCTTATTATACTGATCTTATTATACTGATCTTATTATACTGATCTTATTATACTGATCTTATTATAGATCTTATTATACTGATTTTATTATAGATCTTATTATACTGATCTTATTATAGATCTTATTATACTGATTTTATTATAGATCTTATTATACTGATCTTATTATAGATATTATTATAGATCTTATTATAGATCTTATTATACTGATCTTATTATAGATCTTATTATAGATCTTATTATAGATCTTATTATACTGATCTTATTATAGATCTTATTATACTGATTTTATTATAGATCTTATTATACTGATCTTATTATAGATCTTATTATACTGATTTTATTATAGATCTTATTATA
Organism: Pictodentalium vernedei; assembly: GCA_031216915.1. Classification (NCBI taxonomy): domain Eukaryota; kingdom Metazoa; phylum Mollusca; class Scaphopoda; order Dentaliida; family Dentaliidae; genus Pictodentalium; species Pictodentalium vernedei. The sequence goes on along the minus strand of CM062288.1, from coordinate 334,218,640 downwards.
CTGATCTTATTATAGATCTTATTATACTGATTTTATTATAGATCTTATTATACTGATCTTATTATAGATATTATTATACTGATTTTATTATAGATCTTATTATACTGATCTTATTATAGATCTTATTATAGATCTTATTATAGATCTTATTATACTGATCTTATTATAGATCTTATTATACTGATCTCATTTATACTGATCTTATTATAGATCTTATTATACTGATTTTATTATAGATCTTATTATACTGATCTTATTATACTGATCTCATTTATACTGATCTTATTATAGATCTTATTATAGATCTTATTATAGATCTTATTATACTGATCTTATTATAGATCTTATTATACTGATTTTATTATAGATCTTATTATACTGATCTTATTATACTGATCTTATTATACTGATCTTATTATACTGATCTTATTATAGATCTTATTATAGATCTTATTATAGATCTTATTATACTGATCTTATTATAGATCTTATTATACTGATCTTATTATAGATCTTATTATACTGATCTTATTATACTGATCTTATTATACTGATCTTATTCTACTGATCTTATTATAGATCTTATTATACTGATCTTATTATAGATCTTATTATACTGATCTTATTATAGATCTTATTATACTGATCTTATTATACTGATCTTATTATACTGATCTTATTATACTGATCTTATTATAGATCTTATTATACTGATCTTATTATACTGATCTTATTATACTGATCTTATTATAGATCTTATTCTACTGATCTTATTATAGATCTTATTATACTGATCTTATTATAGATCTTCTTATACTGATCTTATTATAGATCTTTTTATACTGATCTTATTATAGATATTTTTATACTGATCTTATTATAGATCTTATTATACTGATCTTATTATACTGATCTTATTATACTGATCTTATTATACTGATCTTATTATAGATCTTATTATACTGATCTTATTATAGATCTTATTATACTGATCTTATTATACTGATCTTATTATACTGATCTTATTATAGATATTATTATACTGATCTTATTATAGATCTTCTTATACTGATCTTATTATAGATCTTTTTATACTGATCTTATTATAGATATTATTATACTGATCTTATTATAGATCTTATTATACTGATCTTATTATACTGATCTTATTATACTGATCTTATTATACTGATCTTATTCTACTGATCTTATTATAGATCTTATTATACTGATCTTATTATAGATCTTCTTATACTGATCTTATTATAGATCTTTTTATACTGATCTTATTATAGATATTTTTATACTGATCTTATTATAGATCTTTTTATACTGATCTTATTATAGATCTTATTATACTGATCTTATTATAGATCTTTTTATACTGATCTTATTATAGATCTTATTATACTGATCTTATTATAGATCTTTTTATACTGATCTTATTATAGATCTTATTATACTGATCTTATTATAGATCTTTTTATACTGATCTTATTATAGATCTTATTATACTGATCTTATTATAGATCTTATTATACTGATCTTATTATAGATCTTTTTATACTGATCTTATTATAGATCTTATTATACTGATCTTATTATACTGATCTTATTATACTGATCTTATTATACTGATCTTATTCTACTGATCTTATTATAGATCTTATTATACTGATCTTATTATAGATCTTCTTATACTGATCTTATTATAGATCTTTTTATACTGATCTTATTATAGATATTTTTATACTGATCTTATTATAGATCTTATTATACTGATCTTATTATAGATCTTATTATACTGATCTTATTATACTGATCTTATTATACTGATCTTATTATACTGATCTTATTCTACTGATCTTATTATAGATCTTATTATACTGATCTTATTATAGATCTTCTTATACTGATCTTATTATAGATCTTATTATACTGATCTTATTATACTGATCTTATTATACTGATCTTATTATACTGATCTTATTCTACTGATCTTATTATACTGATCTTATTATAGATCTTTTTATACTGATCTTATTATACTGATCTTATTATAGATCTTATTATACTGATCTTATTATAGATCTTATTATACTGATCTTATTATAGATCTTATTATACTGATCTTATTATACTGATCTTATTATACTGATCTTATTATACTGATCTTATTATACTGATCTTATTATAGATCTTATTATACTGATCTTATTATACTGATCTTATTATAGATCTTATTATACTGATCTTATTATACTGATCTTATTATAGATCTTATTATACTGATCTTATTATAGATCTTATTATACTGATCTTATTATACTGATCTTATTATACTGATCTTATTATACTGATCTTATTCTACTGATCTTATTATAGATCTTATTATACTGATCTTATTATAGATCTTCTTATACTGATCTTATTATAGATCTTATTATACTGATCTTATTATACTGATCTTATTATACTGATCTTATTATACTGATCTTATTCTACTGATCTTATTATACTGATCTTATTATAGATCTTTTTATACTGATCTTATTATACTGATCTTATTATAGATCTTATTATACTGATCTTATTATAGATCTTATTATACTGATCTTATTATAGATCTTATTATACTGATCTTATTATACTGATCTTATTATACTGATCTTATTATACTGATCTTATTATACTGATCTTATTATAGATCTTATTATACTGATCTTATTATAGATCTTATTATACTGATCTTATTATACTGATCTTATTATACTGATCTTATTCTACTGATCTTATTATACTGATCTTATTATAGATCTTATTATACTGATTTTATTATAGATCTTATTATACTGATCTTATTATAGATCTTATTATACTGATCTTATTATAGATCTTATTATACTGATCTTATTATAGATCTTATTATACTGATCTTATTATACTGATCTTATTCTACTGATCTTATTATAGATCTTATTATACTGATCTTATTATAGATCTTATTATACTGATCTTATTATAGATCTTATTATAGATCTTATTCTACTGATCTTATTATAGATCTTATTATAGATCTTATTATACTGATCTTATTATACTGATCTTATTATAGATCTTATTATACTGATCTTATTATACTGATCTTATTATACTGATCTTATTATAGATCTTATTATACTGATCTTATTATACTGATCTTATTATACTGATCTTATTATAGATCTTATTATAGATCTTATTCTACTGATCTTATTATACTGATCTTATTATAGATCTTATTATACTGATCTTATTATACTGATCTTATTATAGATCTTATTATACTGATCTTATTATACTGATCTTATTATAGATCTTATTATACTGATCTTATTATACTGATCTTATTATACTGATCTTATTATACTGATCTTATTCTACTGATCTTATTATAGATCTTATTATACTGATCTTATTATAGATCTTATTATACTGATCTTATTATAGATCTTATTATAGATCTTATTCTACTGATCTTATTATACTGATCTTATTATAGATCTTATTATACTGATCTTATTATAGATCTTATTATACTGATCTTATTATAGATCTTATTATAGATCTTATTATACTGATCTTATTATAGATCTTATTATACTGATCTTATTATAGATCTTATTATACTGATCTTATTATACTGATCTTATTATACTGATCTTATTATACTGATCTTATTCTACTGATCTTATTATACTGATCTTATTATAGATCTTATTATACTGATCTTATTATAGATCTTATTATACTGATCTTATTATAGATCTTATTATACTGATCTTATTATACTGATCTTATTATACTGATCTTATTCTACTGATCTTATTATACTGATCTTATTATAGATCTTATTATACTGATCTTATTATAGATCTTATTATACTGATCTTATTATAGATCTTATTATACTGATCTTATTATACTGATCTTATTATAGATCTTATTATACTGATCTTATTATACTGATCTTATTATACTGATCTTATTATAGATCTTATTATACTGATCTTATTATAGATCTTATTATACTGATCTTATTATAGATCTTATTATACTGATCTTATTATAGATCTTATTATACTGATCTTATTATAGATCTTATTATAGATCTTATTATAGATCTTATTATACTGATCTTATTATAGATCTTATTATACTGATCTTATTATAGATCTTATTATACTGATCTTATTATAGATCTTATTATACTGATCTTATTATAGATCTTATTATACTGATCTTATTATACTGATCTTATTATACTGATCTTATTATAGATCTTATTATACTGATCTTATTATAGATCTTATTATACTGATCTTATTATAGATCTTATTATACTGATCTTATTATAGATCTTATTATACTGATCTTATTATAGATCTTATTATAGATCTTATTATAGATCTTATTATACTGATCTTATTATAGATCTTATTATACTGATCTTATTATAGATCTTATTATACTGATCTTATTATAGATCTTATTATACTGATCTTATTATAGATCTTATTATACTGATCTTATTATAGATCTTATTATAGATCTTATTATAGATCTTATTATACTGATCTTATTATAGATCTTATTATACTGATCTTATTATAGATCTTATTATAGATCTTATTATAGATCTTATTATACTGATCTTATTATAGATCTTATTATACTGATCTTATTATAGATCTTATTATACTGATCTTATTATAGATCTTATTATACTGATCTTATTATAGATCTTATTATAGATCTTATTATAGATCTTATTATACTGATCTTATTATAGATCTTATTATACTGATCTTATTATAGATCTTATTATACTGATCTTATTATAGATCTTATTATACTGATCTTATTATAGATCTTATTATACTGATCTTATTATACTGATCTTATTATACTGATCTTATTATAGATCTTATTATACTGATCTTATTATAGATCTTATTATACTGATCTTATTATAGATCTTATTATACTGATCTTATTATAGATCTTATTATACTGATCTTATTATAGATCTTATTATAGATCTTATTATAGATCTTATTATACTGATCTTATTATAGATCTTATTATACTGATCTTATTATAGATCTTATTATACTGATCTTATTATAGATCTTATTATACTGATCTTATTATAGATCTTATTATACTGATCTTATTATAGATCTTATTATAGATCTTATTATAGATCTTATTATACTGATCTTATTATAGATCTTATTATACTGATCTTATTATAGATCTTATTATAGATCTTATTATAGATCTTATTATACTGATCTTATTATAGATCTTATTATACTGATCTTATTATAGATCTTATTATAGATCTTATTATAGATCTTATTATACTGATCTTATTATAGATCTTATTATACTGATCTTATTATAGATCTTATTATACTGATCTTATTATAGATCTTATTATACTGATCTTATTATAGATCTTATTATAGATCTTATTATAGATCTTATTATAGATCTTATTATACTGATCTTATTATACTGATCTTATTATACATCTTATTATACTGATCTTATTATAGATCTTATTATACTGATCTTATTATAGATCTTATTATACTGATCTTATTATAGATCTTATTATACTGATCTTATTATAGATCTTATTATAGATCTTATTATACTGATCTTATTATAGATCTTATTATACTGATCTTATTATAGATCTTATTATACTGATCTTATTATAGATCTTATTATAGATCTTATTATACTGATATGTGAAGAATATGAGATTGTCATTCTTGGCTTTAAGTCCCATGTTGTCTTTCCTGCTATTGGATAAAGTTCATTGGAAGGGTAGAATCCTATGTTGACTTTCCTGTTATTGGTTAAAAGTTCATTGGAAGGTTAGAATCATTTGTTGTCTTTTCTGCTTTTGGTTATAAAGTTCATTGGAAGGGTAGAATCCTATGTTATCTTACCTGCTACTGGTTATAAAGTTCATTGGAAGGGTAGAATCCTATGTTATCTTACCTGCTATTGGTTATAAAGTTCATTGGAAGGGTAGAATCCTATGTTATCTTACCTGCTATTGGTTATAAAGTTCATTGGAAGGGTAGAATCCTATGTTATCTTACCTGCTATTGGTTATAAAGTTCATTGGAAGGGTAGAATCCTATGTTATCTTACCTGCTATTGGTTATAAAGTTCATTGGAAGGGTAGAATCCTATGTTATCTTACCTGCTATTGGTTATAAAGTTCATTGGAAGGGTAGAATCCTATGTTATCTTACCTGCTATTGGTTATAAAGTTCATTGGAAGGGTAGAATCCTATGTTATCTTACCTGCTATTGGTTATAAAGTTCATTGGAAGGGTAGAATCCTATGTTATCTTTCCTGCTATTGGTTATAAAGTTCATTGGAAGGGTAGAATCCTATGTTATCTTACCTGCTATTGGTTATAAAGTTCATTGGAAGGGTAGAATCCTATGTTATCTTACCTGCTATTGGTTATAAAGTTCATTGGAAGGGTAGAATCCTATGTTATCTTACCTGCTATTGGTTATAAAGTTCATTGGAAGGGTAGAATCCTATGTTATCTTACCTGCTATTGTAAAGTTCATTGGAAGGGTAGAATCCTATGTTATCTTACCTGCTATTGGTTATAAAGTTCATTGGAAGGGTAGAATCCTATGTTATCTTACCTGCTATTGGTTATAAAGTTCATTGGAAGGGTAGAATCCTATGTTATCTTACCTGCTATTGGTTATAAAGTTCATTGGAAGGGTAGAATCCTATGTTATCTTACCTGCTATTGGTTATAAAGTTCATTGGAAGGGTAGTATCCTATGTTATCTTACCTGCTATTGGTTATAAAGTTCATTGGAAGGGTAGAATCCTATGTTATCTTACCTGCTATTGTAAAGTTCATTGGAAGGGTAGAATCCTATGTTATCTTACCTGCTATTGGTTATAAAGTTCATTGGAAGGGTAGAATCCTATGTTATCTTACCTGCTATTGGTTATAAAGTTCATTGGAAGGGTAGAATCCTATGTTATCTTACCTGCTATTGGTTATAAAGTTCATTGGAAGGGTAGAATCCTATGTTATCTTACCTGCTATTGGTTATAAAGTTCATTGGAAGGGTAGAATCCTATGTTATCTTACCTGCTATTGGTTATAAAGTTCATTGGAAGGGTAGAATCCTATGTTATCTTACCTGCTATTGGTTATAAAGTTCATTGGAAGGGTAGAATCCTTTGTTATCTTACCTGCTATTGGTTATAAAGTTCATTGGAAGGGTAGAATCCTATGTTATCTTACCTGCTATTGGTTATAAAGTTCATTGGAAGGGTAGAATCCTATGTTATCTTACCTGCCCTGCTATTGGTTATAAAGTTCATTGGAAGGGTAGAATCCTATGTTATCTTACCTGCTATTGGTTATAAAGTTCATTGGAAGGGTAGAATCCTATGTTATCTTACCTGCTATTGGTTATAAAGTTCATTGGAAGGGTAGAATCCTTTGTTATCTTACCTGCTATTGGTTGTAAAGTTCATTGGAAGGGTAGAATCCTATGTTATCTTACCTGCTATTGGTTATAAAGTTCATTGGAAGGGTAGAATCCTATGTTATCTTACCTGCCCTGCTATTGGTTATAAAGTTCATTGGAAGGGTAGAATCCTATGTTATCTTACCTGCTATTGGTTATAAAGTTCATTGGAAGGGTAGAATCCTATGTTATCTTACCTGCCCTGCTATTGGTTATAAAGTTCATTGGAAGGGTAGAATCCTATGTTATCTTACCTGCTATTGGTTATAAAGTTCATTGGAAGGGTAGAATCCTATGTTATCTTACCTGCTATTGGTTATAAAGTTCATTGGAAGGGTAGAATCCTATGTTATCTTACCTGCTATTGGTTATAAAGTTCATTGGAAGGGTAGAATCCTATGTTATCTTACCTGCTATTGGTTATAAAGTTCATTGGAAGGGTAGAATCCTATGTTATCTTACCTGCTATTGGTTATAAAGTTCATTGGAAGGGTAGAATCCTATGTTATCTTACCTGCTATTGGTTATAAAGTTCATTGGAAGGGTAGAATCCTATGTTTTTCTTTCTATTGGTTATAAAGTTCATTGGAAGGGTAGAATCCTATGTTATCTTACCTGCTATTGGTTATAAAGTTCATTGGAAGGGTAGAATCCTATGTTATCTTACCTGCTATTGGTTATAAAGTTCATTGGAAGGGTAGAATCCTATGTTATCTTACCTGCTATTGGTTATAAAGTTCATTGGAAGGGTAGAATCCTATGTTATCTTACCTGCTATTGGTTATAAAGTTCATTGGAAGGGTAGAATCCTATGTTATCTTTCCTGCTATTGGTTATAAAGTTCATTGGAAGGGTAGAATCCTATGTTATCTTACCTGCTATTGGTTATAAAGTTCATTGGAAGGGTAGAATCCTATGTTATCTTACCTGCTATTGGTTATAAAGTTCATTGGAAGGGTAGAATCCTATGTTATCTTACCTGCTATTGGTTATAAAGTTCATTGGAAGGGTAGAATCCTATGTTATCTTACCTGCTATTGGTTATAAAGTTCATTGGAAGGGTAGAATCCTATGTTATCTTACCTGCTATTGGTTATAAAGTTCATTGGAAGGGTAGAATCCTATGTTATCTTACCTGCTATTGGTTATAAAGTTCATTGGAAGGGTAGAATCCTATGTTATCTTACCTGCTATTGGTTATAAAGTTCATTGGAAGGGTAGAATCCTATGTTATCTTACCTGCTATTGGTTATAAAGTTCATTGGAAGGGTAGAATCCTATGTTATCTTACCTGCTATTGGTTATAAAGTTCATTGGAAGGGTAGAATCCTATGTTATCTTACCTGCTATTGTAAAGTTCATTGGAAGGGTAGAATCCTATGTTATCTTACCTGCTATTGGTTATAAAGTTCATTGGAAGGGTAGAATCCTATGTTATCTTACCTGCTATTGGTTATAAAGTTCATTGGAAGGGTAGAATCCTATGTTATCTTACCTGCTATTGGTTATAAAGTTCATTGGAAGGGTAGAATCCTATGTTATCTTACCTGCTATTGGTTATAAAGTTCATTGGAAGGGTAGAATCCTATGTTATCTTACCTGCTATTGGTTATAAAGTTCATTGGAAGGGTAGAATCCTATGTTATCTTACCTGCTATTGGTTATAAAGTTCATTGGAAGGGTAGAATCCTATGTTATCTTACCTGCTATTGGTTATAAAGTTCATTGGAAGGGTAGAATCCTATGTTATCTTACCTGCTATTGGTTATAAAGTTCATTGGAAGGGTAGTATCCTATGTTATCTTACCTGCTATTGGTTATAAAGTTCATTGGAAGGGTAGAATCCTATGTTATCTTACCTGCTATTGTAAAGTTCATTGGAAGGGTAGAATCCTATGTTATCTTACCTGCTATTGGTTATAAAATTCATTGGAAGGGTAGAATCCTATGTTATCTTACCTGCTATTGGTTATAAAGTTCATTGGAAGGGTAGAATCCTATGTTATCTTACCTGCTATTGGTTATAAAGTTCATTGGAAGGGTAGAATCCTATGTTATCTTACCTGCTATTGGTTATAAAGTTCATTGGAAGGGTAGAATCCTATGTTATCTTACCTGCTATTGGTTATAAAGTTCATTGGAAGGGTAGAATCCTATGTTATCTTACCTGCTATTGGTTATAAAGTTCATTGGAAGGGTAGAATCCTATGTTATCTTACCTGCTATTGGTTATAAAGTTCATTGGAAGGGTAGAATCCTATGTTATCTTACCTGCTATTGGTTATAAAGTTCATTGGAAGGGTAGAATCCTATGTTATCTTACCTGCTATTGGTTATAAAGTTCATTGGAAGGGTAGAATCCTATGTTATCTTACCTGCTATTGGTTATAAAGTTCATTGGAAGGGTAGAATCCTATGTTATCTTACCTGCTATTGGTTATAAAGTTCATTGGAAGGGTAGAATCCTATGTTATCTTACCTGCTATTGGTTATAAAGTTCATTGGAAGGGTAGAATCCTATGTTATCTTACCTGCTATTGGTTATAAAGTTCATTGGAAGGGTAGAATCCTATGTTATCTTACCTGCTATTGGTTATAAAGTTCATTGGAAGGGTAGAATCCTATGTTATCTTACCTGCTATTGGTTATAAAGTTCATTGGAAGGGTAGAATCCTATGTTATCTTACCTGCTATTGGTTATAAAGTTCATTGGAAGGGTAGAATCCTATGTTATCTTACCTGCTATTGGTTATAAAGTTCATTGGAAGGGTAGAATCCTATGTTATCTTACCTGCTATTGGTTATAAAGTTCATTGGAAGGGTAGAATCCTATGTTATCTTACCTGCTATTGGTTATAAAGTTCATTGGAAGGGTAGAATCCTATGTTTTTCTTTCTATTGGTTATAAAGTTCATTGGAAGGGTAGAATCCTATGTTATCTTACCTGCTATTGGTTATAAAGTTCATTGGAAGGGTAGAATCCTATGTTATCTTACCTGCTATTGGTTATAAAGTTCATTGGAAGGGTAGTATCCTATGTTATCTTACCTGCTATTACAAAACCATATAATGTGACCCCCCCCCCCCCCCCCCCCCTCACTGGAACAAACTCAACAAGCTTGTTCCAATAAGGGGGTAACATGATATGGTTTTGTTAAAAAATTTGTAAATTATGTCAGCTAGATGTGTGCGATTTGTTAGATAATTAAGCGTTAATGCAAGGTAATGACTAGAACTAGCCAGCACTATTCACAAAAATCATTCCAATATTTTTTATTTTTAACTCAACTTTGACGTAGTCAAATTTGAGGTTAGGCCATGGTCCATCTTCTGTCTTCCATCTGAACATCTATCAACAAGTAAATACGGCTCGGGCTAGAGGCCGTATTTATGAACCGATCTTTACTAAACTTTTTGGGTACCTTTGTTATCACCCTGCGACAAGAACGAGTGTTTTTGGGAGTGGCCCAAAATTCAAGATGGCCACCAGCAGCCATTTTGTACCAAATTAGTGCAATCAGTTTTTTGTACAGAACTTCTATATAAAAGTTCTGAGTTGAATAAATTTTTGTATGAATGTTTAGTAACATGGAATACATCACATTTAATACAGGTTTTTTCTTGTGCAGAAATTATGCAAATTAGATGAATTATGATTTATTCAGTGCTACTTATACACAGTAAGTACACATGTCAATACGGCTCGGGCAAGGGGCTGTATTTATGAATCGATCTTCACGAAACTTCTTGGGTATCTTTGTTATCACATTGGGACGAGGAGTGTTTTTGGGTGTGGTCCGAAATTCAAGATGGCTGCTGGTGGCCATTTTGTACCGAAATTAGGTACAATCAGTTTTGTGTACAGAAGTTCTTTTCAGCTCAGGGTAGAGGCCGTATTTATGAACTGATCTTTACAAAACTTTTTGGGTACCTTTGTTATCACCGTGGGACAAGAACGAGTATTTTTGGGTGCGATCCAAAATTCAAGATGGCTACCGGTGGCCATTTTGTACCGAAATTAGTGCAGTCAGTTTTTTGTACAGAACTTCTGTATGAAAGTTCTGATTTGAATAAATTATTTTTGTATGAATGTTTAGTAACATGGAATACATCACATATAATACAGGTTTTTTTTTCTTGTGCAGAAATTATGCAAATTAGATGAACTTTGATTTTTTCAGTGCTACTTATACGAGTGTTTTGGGGTGTGGCCCAAAATTCAAGATGGCTGCCGGTGGACACCTTATACTGAAATTAGGTGGAATCAGGGTTTTTTTTGTACAGAACTTCTAGGACTACATTTGTTATCATCATGGGATGGTAACGAGTGCTTTTGGGCTCAGGCAAAAATTCAAAATGCCTGTTAGTAGTAATATTTACGGGAATTGTGTGTATTACTTTTTTTGTACAGAACCTGTAAAGAAGATTTTTTATGTCAGTAATGTTTGCTATAAATTTATTGGGTGCCTTTGTTATCACTGTGGTATGAGAATAAATATTTTTGGGTTCAGTCAGACCCACTCGGGGACTCAAAAAGGGCGATAATTAAAAATCTTTTCCAAAAACACCAGACAAAATAATGTTTCTTGAATTCAGCATCCCTAGTATGTATTCAAACGTGTTGAAGCCAAGTTCCTGTGTTAATATTTGGTGTTGTTTGGGGAGGGTAAACATTATTAGCACAACACGATTTTCTATTTCCAATGAGAAAAATAAAACCTCCTCACCCATGGGAACCCTATGAGCAAAAGGTAAAAAATTCAAATACCTATATTTTTAGAAGGACTGGACAAATATTTATTAATTAGTATGAATCAACCTTAGAAGGGTTTGAATCAAACAGGCCAAAACAATTGCTAACATTTGGCTTATGGTACACCATACAAGGATCCCCATTGTAACATTAACCTCATGGAGATTTCTTTTCTAGTTTAGCATCTAACTGTCACCCACCTTTACAATACTTTACCTGTACATTTGTTACAGGCTACAGTCTGTATTTATGTACAGACCTTTACAATATTTTACATGTACTTTTGTTATCAGGTCATTACCTAGATGTGTGTCCCTGCTGTGTCACATACTATACATGTACATGTCTTACACAAGTTGAGCTACAGTGTCATTGACACTTTCATTTTTCAATTTTTGCCTGAGAAACATAGTATATGACCTAATTGGAAAGAGCTTTCAATCTGATCAAGAAAGTGGCTGCTTTTATAATCACACTACTTATTTTTTTTTTAAATTATTTTATAACCTTTTGTTCAACTGGTTGAGCTCTAGAAGTCTTCTACCATCAGGACTTTACTGAAAAGTGATGAAAGCCACTTTAGTGAGGTTACACTGTATGCATTGTCTTGTCATTTGTGCAGCAGTCAATAAAGAAATGTTCATATAAAATGTTTTGTTACTGTTTATTGCAGAGTGTCAACAGGCAGCCAACTGGCATTCACCAATAAATAGTAACAACGCAATTACTGCAAAACTAATGCACGACTTACTGGCAGCATTGTATGTTTGAAAAAAATACACATTGCAAATCTCCTTTGAAAATAATTTAGCAATCTTCCAGTTAATATTGTCTGGAAGACATAATTGCCAAATTTTTCTCAAATAACTGAAAATTTTCATTTTGGACTCCAACACGTAAACTTTGACCACTCATTGGTACAAGTTTATTGTTTGAATATGAGGGGTTAAAGCTATATTATAGTGGGAAAAATTTTGGATTGTAATAAAATTTGAAATGTAATTTTTGGGAACAACGGACATCAAAGGGCACATTTGGCTGTTACAATAAAATAAGGGTTAAATTATTTTTTTTCTTCTTTCTCATTCTCCAGGTTTCTTCTCTTCTCAACGAAAGTCACTCTTTTTCACATTCAGGTTGAAGTGGCAAGTTTGTACTCGCTGTTGTGTTATTTCAATAATGTTTGGCCTTCAGATAAGGGTAGTTCAGTGACATATCATTTGTGTAAAAATGCACTCGCAAGGCATGCAAGAATGATTTCCCTTTGTTATGTCCAATTACCAGTTTAAGTAAAAATTGCCCCCACTGTGTCCAAACAACAATCAAGCTGTTATATTTGATTTGAGGTTACTTTGGTGGTTGTTTACCCTTAAATTGGAGTTGCTCATCTGTACACTAAACATGTTTTACTAAATATAATCTTAATAGTGTTATTTATAGAAACCAGTCAGCCATCACTATTGTATGTTGATGAACTAAAGACTAGCACATTCATGTGATTTATAGTCCATGATAAAAAAACAACAAGTAGGACCCTTGAACTGCAGGGTCAGTTGATATCTACTGAAACACAGGGTGATGGAGGAGGGAGTTGTTAAGAGGTTTGACATTGCTAAAAGAAAAGCTATAAAATTTTCATGTTATGTGATATTACAGATATGACCTTTATATGCATGCAAGTTAGTGATTCACACTTCAAAAGAAGAACTGAAGCCCCCACACACTCATGTGACTTTTATACAGTGTGAAAAAACAAATATGACTTGTGGATTACAGAGACAGTACAAAACTGAAACTCAGACGACTATTGAGTTACACAGAAAGTAGATATTACCAAAACTCTGATGACTCTTGGATTACACGGACCGTGCATATCACCGAAACCCAGGGAGGGGGTGGAGTGGGAACTGTTGTAGAACTATGATGTGGGGGTGGGTTGGGACAGCCCTCCTTCCATAAAAGGCTTTCCTCCATTGTTCTACTCCAGGTCTAGAAATAAAAAGTTTACATTGTAACGTGTTAGCAGATTAAGCTATATAACATGGTGGTAACCTATATATCATTAAGCTATATAACATGTTGGTAACCTATATATCAGGATATGTTGTTGCCCTCTCGGTTTCACTATGCCAGATTAAGCTATATAACATGTTGGTAACCTATATATACTTGCCCAAAAAAGAAAGTGTGCATAGCAGAAATTGATCAAACTCCAAAAAAATAATTTCATAGGTGTAAAGAGTGTTAACCTGTTCATGAATAAGTTATATTGAACACAAAAACAGCTTTCCCCGTTAAAATTGCATTAACGTTAAATGACGTGCTGCACGTTTGTGAAAAGGCATGTTTTGCACGTGGAGAGTCTGAAAATTCATGCAGCAGTGTGAATCGTTGGGTATTTAAACACTAAAGTAAGGGGCCTTCCTATTGTTCACATTCAAACTTGCGCTGCTGTTAAAACGACTCCACATTAGCATGCCAAGATTGACAATGAATCAACGTCTCCTTGCCCTGGGTATGATTAGAGCTGGCAGAACACACAGAGAGGTTGCCCAGCATTTGAACTGCCACCGTAACACTGTAGACAGGCTAGTCCATCGACATGCACAACATGATGACGTTCGAGACCGACCCCACTCCGGGAGACCCCGAGTTACCACCCCTGCACAAGATCGGTATATCCGTGTCGTCCATCTCCAGAACCGGCAACAAATGGCAACAGCGACAGCCAGGAACATCCCTAACTTGAGACGGATACATCCTCAAACAGTAATCAACCGGCTGAGAGAATACGGTTTACGTCCTCGAAGACGTGCAATTCGTCCGATTTTTATGTTACGTCATCGTCGTGCTCGACTTCAGTGGTGTAGACAACATCTCAGGCATCCCTTACACTGGTGGCGACGTGTTTTATTCACAGATGAATGTCGTTTCCATCTTTCATCATCAGATGGCCGCCAGAGAGTGTACAGACGTCGAAATGAACGCTATGCAGATCCATGTGTCATGGAGCGAAACTGTTATGGGGGAGGGTCTCTCATGGTGTGGGGTGGCATCACTGCCCATAACAGAACTGAGCTGGTCATTATTGATGGCAATCTCAATGCAGCCAGATATCGTGATGAAGTGCTTACACCTGTTGTTGTCCCATTTTTGCAACGTCACGGCCCCGGCGTCATTCTACAGCAGGACAACTCCCGACCCCACGCAGCTTGTGTTGTTCAACAGTATCTGCAGCAACAACAAGTGGATGTTCTTCCCTGGCCCGCAAATTCGCCCAATATCTCACCCATTGAGCACGTATGGGACAAAATGAAACGACAGCTATGCCGGCTTCCCCATGCACCGTCAATGCTTGTGGAACTCCAAAGACTGCTTATCAGAATATGGAACAACATCCCACAACACTTCCATGCTAACTTGTTTGCTTCCATGAGGCGTAGATGCACAGCAGTAGTCGATGCAGACGGAGGTCATACCAGATATTGAGTGTGTTACTTTTGTGTTTGACCCTTAGTGTCTTTGACTCACCATGGCACCAAGAGTATTCGTCGTAGCGTAATGAAATTTCTCGTGTTGATCACAAATTGATTCATCTGTGATTGAATAAAATTTCCATGAATGAAAATGATATATATCTTTTTTTAGTGTTATTTTTTAGCATGCACACTTACTTTTTTGGGAGAGGATATCAGGATATGTTGCTGCCCTCTCGGTTTTACTATGTCAGATTAAGCTATATAACATGATGGTAACCTATATATCATTAAGCTGTATAACATGTTGGTAACCTATATATCAGGATATGTTGCTGCCCTCTCGGTTTTACTATGTCAGATTAAACTATATAACATGTTGGTAACCTATATATCAGGATATGTTGCTGCCCTCTCGGTTTTCCTATGTCAGATTAAGCTATATAATATGGTGGTAACCTATATATCAGGATATGTTGCTGTCTTCTCAGTTTCACTATGTCAGATTAAGCTATATAACAGGGTGGTGACCCATATATCAGGATGTGTTGCTGCCTTCTCGGTTTTACTGTCAGATTAAGCTATATAACATGATGATAACCTATATATCAGGATATGTTTCTGCCCTCTCGGTTTTACTATGCCAGATTAAGCTTTATAACATGGTGGTAACCTATATATCAGGATATGTTGCTGCCCTCTCGGTTTTACTGTCAGATTAAGCTATATAACATGGTGGTAACCTATAGATCAGGATATGTTGCTGCCTTCTCGGTTTTACTGTCAGATTAAGCTATATAACATGATGGTAACCTATATATCAGGATATGTTGCTGCCCTCTCGGTTTTACTGTCAGATTAAGCTATATAACATGATGGTAACCTATATATCAGGATATGTTGCTGCCCTCTTGGTTTTACTGTCAGATTAAGCTATATAACATGATGGTAACCTATATATCAGGATATGTTGCTGCCCTCTTGGTTTTACTGTCAGATTAAGCTATATAACATGGTGACCTATATATCAGGATATGTTGCTGCCTTCTCGGTTTTACTGTCAGATTAAGCTATATAACATGATGGTAACCTATATATCAGGATATTGTGTTGCTGCCCTCTCGGTTTTACTATGTCAGATTAAGCTATATAACATGGTGACCTATATATCAGGATATGTTGCTGCCTTCTCGGTTTTACTGTCAGATTAAACTATATAACATGATGGTAACCTATATATCAGGATATGTTGCTGCCTTCTCGGTTTTACTGTCAGATTAAGCTGTATGACATGTTGGTAACCTATATATCAGGATATGTTGCTGCCCTAGTGGGTTTTACTGTCAGATTAAGCTATATAACATTGTGGTAACCTATATATCAGGATATGTTGCTGCCCTCTTGGTTTTACTGTGCCAGATTAAGCTGTATAACATGGTGGTAACCTATATATCAGGATATGTTGCTGCCTTCTCGGTTTTACTGTCAGATTAAGCTGTATGACATGTTGGTAACCTATATATCAGGATATGTTGCTGCCCTAGTGGGTTTTACTGTCAGATTAAGCTATATAACATTGTGGTAACCTATATATCAGGATATGTTGCTGCCCTCTTGGTTTTACTGTGCCAGATTAAGCTGTATAACATGGTGGTAACCTATATATCAGGATATGTTGCTGCCCTCTCGGTTTTACTATCAGATTAAGCTATATAACATGATGGTAACCTATATATCAGGATATGTTGCTGCCCTAGTGGGTTTTACTGTCAGATTAAGCTATATAACAAGGTGGTGACCTATATATCAGGATATGTTGCTGCCTTCTCGGTTTTACTGTCAGATTAAACTATATAACATGATGGTAACCTATATATCAGGATATGTTGCTGCCCTCTCGGTTTTCCTATGTCAGATTAAACTATGTAACATGGTGGTAACCTATGTATCAGGATATGTTGCTGCCTTCTCGGTTTTACTGTCAGATTAAACTATATAACATGATGGTAACCTATATATCAGGATATGTTGCTGCCCTAGCGGGTTTTACTGTCAGATTAGGCTATATAACATGGTGGTAACCTATATATCAGGATATTGTGTTGCTGCCCTCTCGGTTTTACTGTCAGATTAAGCTATATAACATGTTGGTAACCTATATATCAGGATATGTTGCTGCCTTCTCGGTTTTACTGTCAGATTAAGCTATATAACATGATGGTAACCTATATATCAGGATATGTTGCTGCCCTAGCGGGTTTTACTGTCAGATTAAGCTATATAACATGGTGGTAACCTATATATCAGGATATTGTGTTGCTGCCCTCTCGGTTTTACTGTCAGATTAAGCCATATAACATGGTGACCTATATATCAGGATATGTTGCTGCCTTCTCGGTTTTACTGTCAGATTAAGCTATATAACATGATGGTAACCTATATATCAGGATATGTTGCTGCCCTAGCGGGTTTTACTGTCAGATTAAGCTGTATAACATGGTGGTAACCTATATATCAGGATATGTTGCTGCCCTCTCGGTTTTACTATCAGATTAAGCTATATAACATGATGGTAACCTATATATCAGGATATGTTGCTGCCCTAGCAGGTTTTACTGTCAGATTAAGCTATATAACATGGTGGTAACCTATATATCAGGATATTGTGTTGCTGCCCTCTCGGTTTTACTGTCAGATTAAGCTATATAACATGTTGGTAACCTATATATCAGGATATGTTGCTGCCTTCTCGGTTTTACTGTCAGATTAAGCTATATAACATGATGGTAACCTATATATCAGGATATGTTGCTGCCTTCTCGGTTTTACTGTCAGATTAAGCTGTATGACATGTTGGTAACCTATATATCAGGATATGTTGCTGCCCTAGTGGGTTTTACTGTCAGATTAAGCTATATAACATTGTGGTAACCTATATATCAGGATATGTTGCTGCCCTCTTGGTTTTACTGTGCCAGATTAAGCTGTATAACATGGTGGTAACCTATATATCAGGATATGTTGCTGCCCTCTCGGTTTTACTATCAGATTAAGCTATATAACATGATGGTAACCTATATATCAGGATATGTTGCTGCCCTAGTGGGTTTTACTGTCAGATTAAGCTATATAACAAGGTGGTGACCTATATATCAGGATATGTTGCTGCCTTCTCGGTTTTACTGTCAGATTAAACTATATAACATGATGGTAACCTATATATCAGGATATGTTGCTGCCCTCTCGGTTTTACTATCAGATAAAGCTATATAACATGATGGTAACCTATATATCAGGATATGTTGCTGCCCTAGTGGGTTTTACTGTCAGATTAAGCTATATAACAAGGTGGTGACCTATATATCAGGATATGTTGCTGCCTTCTCGGTTTTACTGTCAGATTAAACTATATAACATGATGGTAACCTATATATCAGGATATGTTGCTGCCCTCTCGGTTTTACTATCAGATTAAGCTATATAACATGATGGTAACCTATATATCAGGATATGTTGCTGCCCTAGTGGGTTTTACTGTCAGATTAAGCTATATAACATGGTGGTAACCTATATATCAGGATATTATGTTGCTGCCTCTCGGATTCACTATGTCAGATTAAGCTATATAACATGTTGGTAACCTATATATCAGGATATGTTGCTGCCTTCTCAGTTTTACTATGCCAGATTAAGCTATATAATATGGTGGTAACCTCCTATATATCAGGATATGTTGCTGTCTTCTCGGTTTTCCTATGTCAGATTAAGCTATATAACATGTTGGTAACCTATATATCAGGATATGTTGCTGCCCTCTCAGTTTTACTGTCAGATTAAGCTATATAACATGGTGGTAACCTATATATCAGGATATTATGTTGCTGCCCTCTCGGTTTTACTATGTCAGATTAAGCTATACAACATGGTGGTGACCTATATATCAGGATATGTTGCTGCCTTCTCGGATTTACTGTCAGATTAAACTATATAACATGAAGGTAACCTATGTATCAGGATATGTTGCCGTCTTCTCGGTTTTACTGTCAGATTAAGCTATATAACATGGTGGTAACCTATATATCAGGATATTATGTTGCTGCCCTCTCGGTTTCACTATGTTAGATTAAGCTATATAACATGTTGGTAACCTATATATCAGGATATGTTGCTGCCTTCTTGGTTTTACTATGCCAGATTAAGCTATATAACATGGTGGTAACCTATATATCAGGGTATGTTGCTGTCCTCTCGGTTGTCGGTTTTCCTATGTCAGATTAAGCTATATAATATGGTGGTAACCTCCTATATATTAGGATATGTTTCTGCCCTCTCGGTTTTCCTATGTCAGATTAAGCTATATAACATAGTGGAAACCTATATATCAGGATATGTTGCTGTCTTCTCGGTTTTACTCGGCCAGATTATGGTATATAACATGGTGGTGTAGATATGCATAAAAATGTTAACATCAACAATCTGACAGCTGACAGGGATGAGAGACCATGTAGATAGGCATAAAAATGTTAACAGCAACAGTCCAGCGACAGCTGACAGGGATAAGAGACCATGTACATAGGAATAAAAATGTTAACATCAACAATCCAACGACTGCTGACAGGGATGAGAGCCCACTCCGGCCATCTGGAATGAACACATAAAGGGTTAACATAAACAATCCAATGACTGCTGACAGGGATGAGGGCCCACTCAGGCCATCTGGAATGAACACAGGCACAAAGGGTTCACATCAACAATCCAATGACAGCTGACAGGGTTGAGAAGCCACTCAGGCCATCTGGAATGAACACAGGCATAAACATGTTAACATAAACAATCCGATGACAGCTGATAGGGATGAGAGACCATGTACATATTCATAGAAATGTTAACATAAACAATCCAACGACTGCTGACAGGGATGAGAGCCCACTCAGGCCATCTGGAATGAACACATAAAGGGTTAACATCAACAAGCCATTGACAGCTGACCGGGATGAGAGACCATGTAAATAGGCATAAAAATGTTAACAACAATCTGACAACAGCTGACAGGGATGAGAACCCACTCAGGCCATCTGGAATGAACACAGGCACAAAGGGTTCACATCAACAATCCATCGACAGCTGACAGGGATGAGAGCTCACTCAGGCCATCTGGAATGAGAAATAATTAGGTATTTATTGCAATCACCAAGAAATTTATTGCACAGTGATTTTCAATTTTCCTCAACAACTGTAACTGCTGTAACTGACTGTTGATGGCGTGGAGTTACTATCAGAGGAATATAATCTTTGTCCTCATTGATGCTGTGTTAGATTTTCTGTTCATTTATTTGTCTGTGTGAAACACACAGTCTTCTTCTTCTGCATTCTTCTGTATTCTGTGCACTTCCTTATCTGCATGATAACTCAACGAATTGTCCTATCTCGCTGATTTTTGGCATACTGTTGTAAAATGTGGTTAAAATGTATGTCCAAATATTTAATTGAGGGATTTTGACACTACGTGAAGCATAAAGTTAATCCAAATAGATGTCTTGTCAGTACCAGTTCTTATCAATGAATGACAATAAAGGGTGATTGTCCATCAGTGAGCATATCAAGGGAGATAATATGTTATAACAGTGCATTAACCAAACAGAAGCCTATGTACATAAATGACGAGAACCTCTCAGTACAACACTCCTCCCCTGCCTGTTTAGAGCTATTTACATTTTAGTCAAACTGGGGGTCATCATGTCCAAACAGGCGGACAAAAAAATTATCTACAAACAATACATTATTACCAAAAGGCAGTGCAGTACAGTTAATCTATTCATAAAACTGTTGGGAAATGACAACAATCACCCCTTAACCCTTTACCCAACGCAGACGACATCAAAATTTATTATTTTAAATATCAATTTTTTAAATTTTTCAAAAAATTTCAACACAACCATATCATGTGAACCTTCATTGGAACAAGCTCAATGAGCTTGTTCCAATGTGGGGTCACGTGATATGAATTTGTTGAAATATTTCGAAAAATTTAATTTTTTCAACTGCTCAGTTTGTGTATTACGCGGACGGATGCAGGCGATTCGTTAGGTAAAGGGTTAATACGTCTACGTACAAATCGTGCAGTCAGAAATGGATATTCACGAAAGCTCATACTCCAAAAGGAAGTGCAACTAAGTATGTGAGTAATTATCGGCAGATTTACCAAATGGAGCATAGCAAGGTAGCAGAAATCACCTCCCTGTCAGATCAGTCCAGTTACTAAAACTGTCGACAATTCTAATGGAGCATAACAAGGTAGCAGAAATCACCTCCCTGTCAGATCAGTCCAGTTACTAAAACTGTCGACAATTCTAATGGAGCATAACAAGGTAGCAGAAATCACCTCCCTGTCAGATCAGTCCAGTTACTAAAACTGTCGACAATTCTAATGGAGCATAACAAGGTAGCAGAAATCACCTCCCTGTCAGATCAGTCCAGTTACTAAAACTGTCGACAATTCTAATGGAGCATAACAAGGTAGCAGAAATCACCTCCCTGTCAGATCAGTCCAGTTACTAAAACTGTCGACAATTCTAATGGAGCATAACAAGGTAGCAGAAATCACCTCCCTGTCAGATCAGTCCAGTTACTAAAACTGTCGACAATTCTAATGGAGCATAACAAGGTAGCAGAAATCACCTCCCTGTCAGATCAGTCCAGTTACTAAAACTGTCGACAATTCTAATGGAGCATAACAAGGTAGCAGAAATCACCTCCCTTGTCAGATCAGTCCAGTTTCTAAAACTGTCGACAATTCTAATGGAGCATAACAAGGTAGCAGAAATCACCTCCCTGTCAGATCAGTCCAGTTACTAAAAATGTCGACAATTCTAATGGAGCATAACAAGGTAGCAGAAATTACCTCCCTGTCAGATCAGTCCAGTTACTAAAACTGTCAACAATTCTAATCAGTGTTGAGCCATGAATAACCATTTGTGAGAAAAATGTTTCATGTTTGTTACAATGTTTTTCAGACGGAGAACATTCCTCCCATAAAATCAGAGTACAAATAAAACAGATTTTCAATTGAAAACTTCTGTCACTTCTCGAATGGAAAAACATTCGAATGCCACAAATTTGGTGAGTTGATTCACAAGAGAAAGCAACAAAGGCCTTCCCTAAAATGGCACCACCCATCAACATTTTTGACCGACGTGAGAGGAGCTTCCACTGAATGGTCAAACTGACACCGAATACACTCTGTTTAAAATAAACTGAGAGAATGGATTAAAATCTTGAAAATAGTTTGTTAAAAGAACTGTTGCTGTGAGTTAAAGATTTCTGTGAATTATTAAAATTGATGAACGGTAAAAATAACGGCGTGTGTGCTTGTGTTAAAATTTCATCCGCAAATGTTCCCGCGAGGAAGTGACTTAAGACCTCCCCACGTAAAACATGTGGGCGTGTTTAGGTGATGTGTCAAAACTGTTGTATGTTTTGTGAATGTTATAAAATGTGTTAATGCTGGTCAGGCAAGAAAGTAGTTAGGACCTTCTTTCACTGACTGGTAGGTGAGTGTAGTTGTGTGAGTATGGCAGTAATGTAATGTGTTAAAGTTGTTTTTATGTGTACCCATACTATGTATGGTACACATAATGCCGTCATCCGGGGTGGTCATCCGTCGTTCGTCCATCCTTTGTCTGTCCATCCGTCTGTCTGTCTGTCTGTCCGGCGTCCGTATCCATTTCTTTGTCATCTCAACCCTGAGATATTAACCCTTTATCCTTCAAATTGAAAATTCCTCCAATCCCTTTGGCATTCGATAACTTGAAAAATATTGCTTGGATTGTCAAGTTACTTTATATTTGTGTTCAGGTTACTGATGTGCCGAGCTGTATAGTTTTTGGTGTAAATCTGATGATTTGATCCCGAGATATTAACCCTTTATCCTTCAAATTGAAAGTTCCTCCAATCCCTTTGGCATTTGATAACTTGAAAAATATTGCTTGGATTGTCAAGTTACTTTATATTTGTGTTCAGGTTACTGATGTGCTGAGCTGTATAGTTTTTGGTGTAAATCTGTTATTTTGATCCTGAGATATTAACCCTTTATCCTTCAAACTGAAAATTCCTCCAATTCCTTTGATAACTTGAAAAATATTGCTTGGATTGTCAAGTTACTTTATATTTGTATTCAGGTTACTGATGTGCCGAGCTGTATAGTTTTTGGTGTAAATCTGATAATTTAATCCTGAGATATTAACCCTTTATCCTTCAAATTGAAAATTCCACCAATCCCTTTGGCATTTGATAACTTGAAAAATATTGTTGGATTGTCAAGTTACTTTATATTTGTGTTCAGGTTACTGATGTGCCGAGCTGTATAGTTTTTGGTGTAAATCTGATAATTTGATCCTGAGATATTAACCCTTTATCCTTCAAATTGAAAATTCCTCCAATCCCTTTGGCATGAGATAACTCCAAAAATATCAATCCGATTGTCATATTACTTTATATATTTATTCAGGTTACTGATGTGCTGTGCTGTATAGTTTTTTTATGTAAATCTGATAATTTGATCCGGAGATATTAACCCTTTATCCATCAAATTAGGTACTCCTCCAATCCATTTCTATATGTACCCATACCATGTATGGTGTACATAATGTCGGCATCCGTGGTGGACCTCGGTTATACAGCTTTCTACTAGTTGCGCATATGGGTACACATCTGACGATTTCATCGGCCTATTTTTCTATGTATTCCCACGCCATTAATAATGTAGTATATATTTCCGTTCTCTGGCTCAAATGCACACAAGATACATTGGTGCCGTTGACAGAGATATTGGGGTTACGCCACTGTAGACTTGTCCATATTGTGACGAATGCATGTATCCTCCGTTTGGAGCCTGATGCCAATATTGTGTGGGTAGCAGAAATTGGTTATTTAATTGTTGAATGTTGCCTGCACCGCAGCTAGATGGCACCTGTCTGTATGTACATGGCCTTCCAGGAAACTGATATGGTAAATAGCTGACTGACTCTGATCAGACCACCATTGACACATGTGCTGCTGTTGATCCTTTGTTGTAAATGGTGTGGAACCATTGGGTTTTCCACAGCCTGAATTGAGACGAATAGAGTGGATGGTGTGTTTTCCTGCCTGTAGTTATGTTTGTTCTGGTGCAATACTTGGTTGGCTTTTGGAAGTCGATGTCCAGTGTTTATGTGTGGAACAGTGACGTTGCTGTTATACATGTTGTTGATGGGCCAATCCTGACTTGAGCACAACTTTATTTGTGGCATTTTCTTCTTTTTTGCTTGTTCGCCTTTCTAGTCGAGGCAGTAAAGATTGGAGACCACTCTCCAGGCTGGCAGGAATTGATTTTTGCACGTCGCGATTAACTAGCTTCATCGATGATTACTTCATGGACGGTGGGCTGAAACTGTTCGGCAGTTGCGAAAATGTTTTCATTGAAATGAGTGGAATTCTTTAGAATGTTATTCACAAATGGTCTATTTTGCAATACTTGTTCATTTTCTCTTTTAACGTTAACTTAGTTGAATACAAGAGTATCATATTCACTTGGCATTGTGTTCTGTTGGAATGAGGGCTTTTCTGATATTGTACACAGCTCGCCCTTCGAGGTTTTCTCTGTCACGTTGTACCAATTGTTATCAGCGTTCTGAATAATGTGAGTTTGATCGCCGTCGTTTTCAGTTGCAGATGATGTAAACGGGGCATGTCTGTCAGCCCCGAGTTGCACAATGCTCCTGTTCACTGATTCCATACTCTTCTTGTGTTCAGAGTTTTCATTTAGGCAGTCTTCGACGAAAACGTCTGTTGTATCGAACAAACAACATAGCTTTCTAAATTCCACATTAGTGGATTCTTCATCGCAAACTGTCGAAAAAGATACTTCCATCCCAGTTGTCAAAAATTTGTTATCGATTGGCTGCAATTTGTCAGTGCGCACAGCCTTTCCACTCTGTGTGCCAACACAATTTTGTTTGAGAGGGGTAGTCTCACAATGCAAACTCTGATTTTCACATGTTTCTTGAATTTGATCACCAAGTGTCTTCGTAAATTTGCTATTTAGAGTTGAGAACTCTTGAAGAAAACGTTTATATGTTAAGTACTCTGTTTTTAATTTGTGCTCCCATTTTTCTTGCATTTGTTGAATTTCATGCAAGTGCTTATCTTGCAGCATGGAGTATTTCTTTGGGAAATGTCTAGTTTCTCCTCCCACTGTTTACTGATTTCATTAATCTCTTCATTGTATTTTTCTTATAAAACACAATGTTCATATGTATAGATTTCCCACTGTTTCTTCATCTCTTCTACTGCCATCCAGTAATTGGTCTCACATGAGATTTCTCTTTTTCGTAGTTCACCTTTTAGGTCTTGCACCTCCTCCCTGAGAAGCAGAACGACATTGTACCAGTGATCGTTTTCTACTTTTGGCTTTCGTTTTTCAATTGTGTTAGGAGTTTGAGTACCTCGGTCCGTGCTTGATATTTGTTGTTTATGAGATGACTGAACATTTGGTAGATGCAAGGTTATTGTGCCATCCAGAAGCAAATCAGACCAAAAATCGATGGATAAATTCATCTTCGACAGTAAGTCATCCAGTTCCAGAAAACCTTTTCGCACTCTGCGTTTTAGTAATTTATGGGCTGTATTTTCATTGATACGCCTCAATTTCTGGAGTTCCTCCGATGCTGCAGTCTGAATATTTATACGACCCATTTTCCAAACAAAGCCTATCACACCAACGATAAATAAAAATTGAGATTCTTTTGAATCGGTTGACTTTCTCAAAATGACTATAAAATTGTGTTTTAAAATATTCACCTTTTACACCTAAGAGGTACAAAGTGAAAATTTGTTTAAATACTGAGGTAAAAATACAATTAATTGAACAGCAATGTTGTAAAAATGAAAACAATATACAAATATTCCAACTAGAACTGTACAATACAAAAATGCTGGACAGTCAGCAACTTGAATGAATATTTACACACAAATGCCCAGTCATTGGAATGCTCAGTCAGTGAAGAGAAAAGCTTCCAGTGAGCTGTACTCATGATTAATCAGTCACAATGACAATATACACAAACAATGACTGACAAAAACAAGGGCAGCTGAAACAAATGCTTGCTTTACACAGAAAATATTACAATCTTGAATCTAACATTTGAGAACGTACACAAACTGAAGAAAATGAAACCATCATCTTTTTCTATACATTTGGCGTAAATAATACACTCTGCTGATAAACAGAAAACCCCAAAGATAATGCTTTCAAAACGTAAATTATTCTACAAACAAATCAAGATGGCTAAACAAACCGACTTCCTCTCCATCGGCATTGAAAAAAAACATTTACAAAAACTTCTCCAGCTCCCCAAAATTACAATATACAAATTATCAAGCGAACAATGGCAAAATTTGTGAATCAGGCAGCGATGAGATACCGCCCAATCCAGGTATGCTCTGGTATCGTTCCTTGGGGAAACATCTTGAGACAGACAGAAAAAAATTAACAATAAGCCGAGACAAATTTTATAAAAAAATCACAAACTTTATTCCTTGCATCCAATTAGTCGCGGTGACGCCAGTGTTGTAAAATGTGGTTAAAATGTATGTCCAAATATTTAATTGAGGGATTTTGACACTACGTGAAGCATAAAGCTAATCCAAATAGATGTCTTGTCAGTACCAGTTCTTATCAATGAATGACAATAAAGGGAGATTGTCCATCAGTGAGCGTATCAAGGGAGATAATATGTTATAACAGTGCATTAACCCAACAGAAGCCTATGTACATAAATGACGAGAACCTCTCAGTACAACAATACTGATAGACAGTCACAAGTTCTCAGCCACCTATGTTTCTCAGATTCCTGGGGCATTAGGGGTATCCATAGGAGTGTTTTGAAAGTGGGTCAAGCTGATATCTCAGACACGATATGACCTATGGACTTGGGACCAACACCAAATGAGTCGACACTCGATGGAAATTCAAAATATGGGTCAAGATCACTGAGGTCACCCAGGGGTCATTGAGTGCATTTTTCAGAATTTCTGGAAATCACATTTTTTGACCTCCTTAATGCATTGCTGAAGTTCACACTCATATCTCCAGCATGGTATGACGTATGAACCTGGGACTAAGCAAATGAGTTGAAACTCAGTCAGGAGTCATCGAGTGCATTTTCCTGAATTGCTGGAAATCACATTTATTGACCCCCAAATGCATGCCTGAACTTCATATAACCATTTTTATACGAAAAAAAGTGGGCGTGCTCAAATATGAAAGTGGGTCATGCGCATATGTCAAGCATGGTGTGATATATGGATCTGAGACCAACACCAAATTAGTAAAAACTCAACAGAGGTTCAAAATATGGGTCAAGGTCACTGAGGTTACTCAGGGGTCATTGAGTGTATTTCAGAATTGCTGGAACTCACATTTTTTGATCCCCCTAATGCATTGCCATGTAAATAGTGAAATGCATTATAACCAATAAACTCTGCGCTATTGATAGTGGTGCTGACTCTGATACTGCTGGTTATGGTGATAATATGGTTTCAGGAGTCTTTAGTGACCCGGTTTTTCAGGGGTTCTGTAGATTCAGAAATCTTGAGCCGAATTATAAAATGAAAGCAGAGTTTGTCTGTGACTGACACTGCGGAATGGGGAACAACAGACTTATGCAGTGATTATTTACACATCTATCTTACGATATAAGAATTTCAAAATCCTGTAAAGTCAATATGTACCTAAATGTTTTATATATATACTTATTGGGCTGAGTGTCTCTCTTGGACGTCATTCCAAAATCCTCCCGGGTGACAGGTCTTGCTTTTAGATTTCAATTCTGCACACAACTTATCTAATTTTTGAATTTAGGGGTTTGAGCTCGGGTTCGGGTTTGGAGTTACGGGCGGGGTGTTGCTATCTGTGTCTTTGAAATGTGTAGATCGCATGGGGTTCGTTTTCAAATCCTTTGGTCGCGTTTGTGTGATGATGTTGAGGCATATGAAGTTCTGGGGTGGGGGTGGGTGGCTAATACATTTTTGCCCTATTCAGCCATGATTCTCGCTAAGATCATCATGTTTTCAAGGATTATCGAAAACATCAGCAGTTTCAGTTTTATGCTATTATTAACCACACACTTGTTGACATATTGCATTTGTTCTGTTTTGTTTTTCATGGATATGATGACTTAAAAATATTTATTCCTGTGTGATTTTGTGTCTGTTTGTATGTGTGAGTGTGTAGTTGCATTGCACTGCACACATTATGATTATGTTTACATTACAATCCCATCTTTGATTTGACGCTGCCCACATCAAAACACCCTTTTAAGGCCTAACTAAAGTAACTCTGCTGGCAGAACACAGGAAGAAATGTTTGTCATAAACTGTCCAACATTCTTCCTCCGACATTGCTCGCCGACTCACACAATCCTGACAACAGCACACAATTCCTCTTGCAAAATACCTGCTCAGTTACATTGGCAAAGTCTTTTGGTTTATTCCTCGGTAGAGTGGCCCTCATTCCAACATTTGATAATGGCTAATACACTTACATTTGATGAGATACAGAGCAGCAGCTCATTTGACTTTATTTCTCAATTTAACGATGTAATTACCGATAATGATGCTGCTGAATTGAACTCTCCCTTCACTATGGAAGAAAGAAGTTGTGAATACAACATACCAGGGCGTTTTAGTAATGAGATATAAAAAAAGCCCAACTCACTCACGCTCTTCAACCTTAACCGTTGAAGCCTTAATGCCAACTGGGAGCCCCTTAAGAACTTGATATGCAGCCTCCAACATGAATCAAATGGTTTAGACATTATAGGTTTAACAGAAATATTCAATGTAAAAGAAAACATTACCTTCTCACTAGAAGGCTACCATCCCTTGATTACTCGACAAAGACCTATTAACGACGACGTTAGGGGAGGTGTAGGACTTTATATAAAAGATACCATCCTTTTTAAAATCCGTGAAGACCTTTCTGTGTTTATCCCACATGTATTTGAATCCCTTTTTGTGGAAATCTCGATGAAAGACAAAAATATTGTTGGAACCTTATTCCTTGAAAAATTGACGAATTTAGTAAACATCTTAGATGACTCTAAAAAAAGTGTTTATCTTATGTGTGATTTTAATATCGATCTTCTTGGCTTTTGTAGACATAACAAAACCAATTTATTTATCGACAATATGTTTAGTGCAGGTTTTATGACATTTATTACAAGACCAACTAGAATTACAGACCATTCAGCCACCATAATTGATAACATATTCAGTAACAAAATTAATCTCTGTACATCCGGAATAATTGTACTGTTTTGTTTACAAAATGAATAATTATTTAATCAAACATCAACTTTGGTTGACTAATTAATGAATTGGAATATCGCATGTGTTAATTGATTACAATTCAGATCTTCCATAGAAATCGTCTTTTTAGTTCCCGTTGATTGTTTAAAAGGTTTCTAGGTTTGACGTCATTCTTGTGTACTAGTTACAATATACCCGGCAGTTTTGATTAATGAAATTTGATGATTGACTGAAATATTTTTGGAGCTATTGAGTATTCTTTTTCACCTTTTTCAGAAATTGTGGAATTTCTGTTAGGTGAAGTGCATGTATTGCATGTCTTTCTATCCAGTTTTGACATTTTGGGGTTTTGTGTTGGGAGCTTCATTGCAATTCAAACAACGGTTGGGTGGCCTTAGGCATGGGTGGCTCACAATGAACTTGGGAAGATTCATTAAGGACTCTTCATGAGCTCATTGGATTTCAAATTGTATTTGCTCCTGCTTTCTTCGTCTTTAACTATGTGTATGCCTCCAGTGTTTAATAATGTCAATGTGTGCTTGTTTTTAACTATTTACTGCATGTTGTATGTGTTAATGCAGAATGTGCATGATGACTATTAATAAGTCTAGTCAGTCCATCTATTTTCAATGTGTAATTATAAAGTCTAGCCATAATAAAATATGTATCATAGCAAGAGTTACTTTTATATGTATGGTTGAGTAATTACTCGACAAAGACCTATTAACGACGATGGTAGGGGAGGTGTAGGACTTTATATAAAAGATACCATCCCTTTTAAAATCTGCGAAGACCTTTCTGTGTTTATCCCACATGTATATGAATCCCTTTTTGTGGAAATCTCGACGAAAGACAAAATATTGTTGGAATTGTTTATAGACCAAATACAGTCCCTAAAGCGGACCTTGATTTATTCCTGGAAAAATTGACGAATTTAGTAAACATCTTAGATGACTCTAAAAAAAGTGTTTATCTTATGGGTGATTTTAATATCGATCTACTTGGCTTTTGTAAACATAACAAAACCAATTTATTTATCGACACTATGTTTAGTGCAGGTTTTATGCCATTTATTACAAGACCAACTAGAATTACAGACCATTCAGCCACCATAATTGATAACATTTTCAGTAACAAAATTAATCTCTGTACATCCAGAATAATTATTACAGATGTAAGTGACCATTTTGCAACATTTTATGTTGATGAATCATCAAAAAGGCACACCCATCCCATAAAAACTTCTAAAAGATCTTTTAAACAGGAGAATGTAAACCAGTTTAAGTCTCTTTTATCTAACAGTGACTTCACAAATGTAATGAATGCACTCTGTCCCAACGAAGTCTACAATATCCTTGTCGAGACAATTTATGTAGCCTTTGACCAAGCTTTTCCAGAACAATGTGTAAGAGTTCCCCATAAGTTTGTGAAACGGGAACCACGGATGACTTCAGGCCTTTTGCAGTCATCATTGGAAAAAACAAAACTATACGTCAAAAAATTAAAATCCCCAACCACACAGAATAAAATGAGATACAAAACGTATTGCACCATCTTTAACAGATTGAAAAGGGCTCGCAAATCTAATTATTACAAGACTATACTTTACGAAAATAAATACAAAATGAAAAAAACTTGGGAAATCTTGAAGAGAGCAATTAACAAATGTAATTCTACATTTACATACTCATCCACATTTGTCGCTGGCAATGTGGAAATATCAGACCCTAAAGAGATAGCTGACAAATTTAACTCTTACTTCGTTAACATTGGTTCAAAATTAAGCGAGTCAGTACCTACCTCCTCTCGTCGTTTCACTGATTACGCTCAGGAAAATAACCTTGAGTTATTTTTTACTTTGCCAACTACTCCGCAAGAAGTAATACAATGTACAAAAAACCTGAAATCCAAAACAAGTAGAGACCTTGACAATATGTCCTCAAAAATGGTAAAGGAGATAATATATGAGATAGCTGACCCTTTAACACACGTAATTAATTTATCTTTCTCAACTGGTATTGTCCCAAGCAAAATGAAAATTGCAAAAGTAATTCCCGTCTTTAAATCTGGCGATCAATGACTATTTAACAATTATAAGCCCATTAGCATCCTACCAACCTTTTCTAAAATATTAGAAAAATTAATGTACTCTAGGTTAATATCTTTCTTAGAAGATAATAAGATAATTCATCAATATCAATTTGGCTTTAGAAAGGCACACTCAACAATACATCCGGTATTGCATCTCATAAACAATGTTGCTGAAATGAACAATAAGTCAACAAAGGATTGTATTTTAGCTCTATTTCTCGATTTCTCCAAAGCATTTGATACTATAAATCACTCGATCTTACTAAAAAAGCCAGAACTCTATGGAATACGGGATCATGCAAACGCCTGGATCGAGGATTATTTGACACACAGATCCCAATTGGTGTCCCTCCCAAAGGCCAGTTCCGACTTCCAGGTCATACCAACTGGTGTCCCTCAGGGATCTATTGTTGGTCCTCTTCTTTTTATAATTTACATAAATGATATTATAAATTCGACACTTTTGAAAATTTTATCATATGCAGACTATACTACTGCCTATACATCTGGTAATAATATAGATACTATTATAGAATTAGTTAACAACGAACTCAATAACATATACTATTGGTGTACGGCTAATAAACTTGCCCTAAATGAGAGTAAAACAAAATTTATTATTTTTCACCCTCAGAGTGACATGTACTCCATTGAAAGCAGCAGACTTGTGGTTAATAATTCAACGATCTCACTCGTTGCAAATAATCAATAGGAAAAATCTGTAAAATTCTTAGTAATCCACATAGATGAAAATTTGAATTTCAAAAAGCAAATTCAGAAGTCTGTTCTAAAATTTCCAGAGCAATTTATGCCATAAACAAATTAAGCGGATTCTACCGAAAAAGTGCCTAAAAATATTATACTACTCTTTGATCCAGAGTCACATGATGTATGGTATTCATAATTTCATATCTGGGGTCACTCGCCATCAACTCGAAAGATTGCAATATTACAAAAGAAAGCCATCCGAATTATATCTGACAAAAAATACAATACTCATACAGACCCACTGTTTAGAGAACATGGTATTTTAAAATTTACAGACCTATATAAACTCCAGATCTCTCTGTTTATGCACGACTGGTACAACAACATGCTACCTGAAAGCTTTGTGGACACTTTTAGAATTTACCCAAACCCTTCAGGAATGGACACAAGACAGTCGGGTAAATTACATACATTAAAACCAAGAACTCAGTTCTCCGCAAAACTTTCCAATTCATACTTTCCCTAGGATGTGGAACTCAATAGAATCGTCGTTTCAAAACTCTTCCAGATCATCATTCAAAAATTCTCTAACGGAGCAATTCTTGAATTCGTACTCTTTTCGCGTCAGGTGTAATAATCCAGTTTGCCCCGACTGTAGGTCCTAGCTCTGTAATCTCATCCTTATCTATTAACTACCCCTAAATTGTTTCATTTTCTAAAAACGATGGAAAATTATTTTATTTATATGGAAAGAACCATTTTAAAAATTAATCCATTCAATTTCTCTTCATTAACATAACCATTGTCAGGATTGTCTCACATTGTACTTCTTTGTTTTTATTGGGAATGGCGGGAAGACAGTCCTAGTGGCTATGTCATCTCCCTGTAGTGCAACCTTGTATCTGAAATAATTGTATGTTTCTGTATTTAGTTTGTATTTGTATACATGTTGTATTACAAAATAAAATCATTCATTCATTCATTCCCAAAGTTCATACATGCATTTTTTACACTAAAAAAATTGGGTGTTGCAAAAATTTTTTGACAGTTGGTTATGATCATATCTCAAGCATGGTATGATATATTGACCTGGGACCAACAGAAAATGAGTTGAAATGCAATGGAGGTTCAAAATATGAGTCAAGGTCACTGAGATCACCCAGGGGTCATTGAGTGCATTTTTCAGAATTGCTGGAAATCACATTTTTTAACCCACTAATGCATTCCCAAAGTCCATACATGCATTTTTACATGAAAAATAGTCAAAAATATCCATTGCTGATTCCTTTATGGAATGCATTTAATGCTATGTACAGAAGTTATTTCCAGTTTTTTGAAAATTGTATCTGAATCCTATATGAAAATCTTTAAATGCTGTTTACGAAAACCTATTTCTGAATTCTTTAACCCTTTACCCAAAGCAGACGATATCAAAATTTATTATTTCAAATATCATTTATTAAAATTTTTCAAAAAATTTCAACAAAACCATATCATGTGACCCCTCGTTGGAATGAGCTCGACGAGCTTGTTCCAACGAAGGGTCACATGATATGGTTTTGTTGAAATTTTTTGAAAAATAATATTTTTGTCAACTGCTGAATTTGCATATAACGCGGGCGGATGCGGACAATTCGTTGGGTAAAGGGTTAAAGATATTTTAGTCCTGATAATAAGTCTCCATAAATTCTTTTTCTATATAATTTAGTTCTAATGCTTTCACCATTTTCACACAGACTCGAATTTATTTGTTGCAGTAAATTCTGTTTCTTTAGTTTTCTTATTTCATTGACTAGACAGTATTGACAAGAGTGGTATATGTCATTTATAATATATTTACCTTGTGTGTAAATGTTTTGGTTTTTTTTACCATCCAACAATTTCATAGAGAAATTGTTTGTTTGTTTATTTGGGGTTTAATGATACTTTTGATAGCCAGGGTCAAACCATGTTTGCCAGTTTTATGAATAAAGGCAGCCTTAGTAAGTATAGAGAACCAATGAGGAGAGTAAGGTGAGGCAAGTAACTGATAGACTCTCCAACTTATGAACTCTGTACCAGCAGAGTTAGCTGTGGTTGAAGGCAAGTACACCATTGACGTGCAGTATGCCTTATGATCATACACCTATTTAATTTGACCAATCAGTGTGCTCTAATAGCATCAGTGGACTATGCAATATTAGGTTATTCAATGGAGAAGCAGGTATCGGATTGAGTCCATACACTGCCAGCGACCGTGTATGAGCCCATACACCCCCCCTGCTGGGCGCCATTTTGTTTCCGATAGAATTTTTACACCTCAAGTTTTCACCTATTTTCATGCAAATAAAAGACAGATAAATATTCAAAATGAAGATATTCAAATCTTTTAGTTTATTATTTAATTCATTTGGTGGCCTGATAAATACGTTACAGGACATTTACTTGCCAGGTATGGCATCATGTGAGGCACAGCATGATCAGTATTCCTTGCCTAATATTATTCTCACTTCGCCTCACATGATGCCATACCTGGAAAGTAAACATCCTATAACTTATAATACATAGTACCACCATGCTCCCATGTGGTCAATCAGGATAAAATGTCTTGCCCAATGACACTATGCAGTTATCGCTGCTCAGGGTTGTCAACCTTTTTGACTTGAAGTCCATTGCTCTAACCACTGAACCACTGCACCCCCTTACAGAGAAATAAATTAGACATTTATTTGGACAATGGAAAATTTTAACCCTCTGCCAGGGTTTTCGCTAGGGTAAAAATGTTGGGCCCAGTCATTTTTGGAAAATCCTGTCTCTGTACTTTGATGTCAAAATGGCAAAGTTTTCAGCAGCAAATATTTCCCAGAATGCAGTTTGATATTTAACTAAATATACCTTATTTGACAGAGCTCATTGAGCTCTGTCAAACAAAATATAATTGGATAAATTCATAGTTAAACAAGACAAAAAAAAGAGTGAGTGGAGAAAATTCTCTTCTACCACCTAAGTGCCAAGGGTTAATTTTTCTCAGAAGTTACAAAGTGAAAATGGTTTTCTTTTATAATTTATTTATTTATTGGGGTTTAACGATACTTTTGTCAGCCAGGGTCACCTCGTGTCAGACAGTTTTACGGGTGGAGGAAGCTGGAGTACCCAGAAAGAACCACCAAGCAATGGTGAGCAGCTGTCAGACTCCCAAACATACTAACTCCACATAAGCAGGATAAGCATTGGTTGAAGACAAGTGCCCCATCGACGTGCAGTACACCTTAGTACACAATGCTTTAGCACACAACACCACCATGCCCACACATGGGCAATTGGGATTAAGTGTCTTGCCCAAGGACACAAGGTGGTTGCCACAGGTGGGATTCGATCGGAAGACCTCTTGGCTTGCAGCCTACATCTCTACCTACTGAGCCACCATGCTCCCTTTCATTTATAAATGTGAGAGTATATCTCCCCAGGTTTTTGTTTTATTACAACTTGAACTGTAGTTATCAGAATTTATTAATACAGTCGAGGCCACTCAATTGGATATCTCTTAATTGTATATCCCTGTTAATTGAATATAATTTTCAAACACAAAACTATTTACCATATCTTCAGTACAAATTTGATCTGTTAATTGCATATGGGTTGTAGAGTAAACTCCTGTTAACTGGTAGAGTGCTGGAAGCCCATATTTGGGCTTTACTCTTAAGTGTCAGTACCAGCACTTAAAGGCTTCATATTTTGTGGATGTTGTTCACACCACCCTTGAAGTGAAATTATTTAGTCTGTTAGTATTTGCCTTGTTACAATTTATGGGAGAGTGCCTATTGGCACTCTCCCATAAATTGTAACAAGGCAAACGTATGTGAACAAATTTTGATGACCAAAAATAATTCAGCACTCTACCAGTTAATTGTATATAAATTTTGTAATATGTCAAAAAAATTGGTTCTTTGTCACACATAACTTATGTCTCAGATCATCAGAGACAAGGGCAGGAGGGGATTCACACATAACTTATGTCTCAGATCATCAGAGACAAGGACCGGAGGGGATTCACACATAACTTATGTCTCAGATCATCAGAGACAAGGACATAAGGGGATTCACGCATAACTTATGTCTCAGATCATCAGAGACAAGGACAGGAGGGGATTCACACATAACTTATGTCTCAGATCATCAGAGACAAGGACAGGAGGGGATTCACACATAACTTATGTCTCAGATCATCAGAGACAAGGACAGGAGGGGATTCACACATAACTTATGTCTCAGATCATCAGAGACAAGGACCGGAGGGGATTCACACATAACTTATTTCTCAGATCATCAGAGACAAGGACAGGAGGGGATTCACACAAAACTTATGTCTCAGATCATCAGAGACAAGGACCGGTGGGGATTCACACATAACTTATGTCTCAGATCATCAGAGACAAGGACAGGAGGGGATTCACACATAACTTATGTCTCAGATCATCAGAGGCAAGGACAGAGGGGATTCACACATAACTTATGTCTCAGATCATCAGAGACAAGGACAGGAGGGGATTTACACATAACTTATGTCTCAGATCATCAGAGACAAAGACAGGAGGGGATTCACACATAACTTATGTCTCAGATCATCAGAGACAAGGACAGGAGGTGATTCACACATAACTTATGTCTCAGATCATCAGAGACAAGGACAGGAGGGGATTCACACATAACTTACGTCTCAGATCATCAGAGACAAGGACAGGAGGGGATTCACACATAACTTACGTCTCAGATCATCAGAGACAAGGACAGGAGGGGATTCACACATAACTTACGTCTCAGATCATCAGAGACAAGGACCGGTGGGGATTCACACATAACTTATGTCTCAGATCATCAGAGACAAGGACAGGAGGGGATTCACACATAACTTATGTCTCAGATCATCAGAGGCAAGGACAGAGGGGATTCACACATAACTTATGTCTCAGATCATCAGAGACAAGGACATAAGGGGATTCACGCATAACTTATGTCTCAGATCATCAGAGACAAGTACAGGAGGGGATTCACACATAACTTATGTCTCAGATCATCAGAGACAAGGACAGGAGGGGATTCACACATAACTTATGTCTCAGATCATCAGAGACAAGGACATAAGGGGATTCACGCATAACTTATGTCTCAGATCATCAGAGACAAGTACAGGAGGGGATTCACACATAACTTATGTCTCAGATCATTGGAGACAAGGACAGGAGGGGATTCACACATAACTTATGTCTCAGATCATCAGAGGCAAGGACAGGAGGGGATTCACACAAAACTTATGTCTCAGATCATCAGAGACAAGGACAGGAGGGGATTCACACATAACTTATGTCTCAGATCATCAGAGACAAGGACAGGAGGGGATTCACACATAACTTATGTCTCAGATCATCAGAGACAAGGACAGGAGGGGATTCACACATAACTTATGTCTCAGATCATCAGAGACAAGGACAGGAGGGGATTCACACATAACTTATGTCTCAGATCATCAGAGACAAGGACAGGAGGGGATTCACACATAACTTATGTCTCAGATCATCAGAGACAAGGACAGGAGGGGATTCACACATAACTTATGTCTCAGATCATCAGAGACAAGGACAGGAGGGGATTCACACATAACTTATGTCTCAGATCATCAGAGACAAGGACAGGAGGGGATTCACACATAACTTATGTCTCAGATCATCGGAGACAAGGACAGGAGGGGATTCACACATAACTTATGTCTCAGATCATCAGAGACAAGGACAGGAGGGGATTCACACATAACTTATGTCTCAGATCATCAGAGACAAGGACAGGAGGGGATTTGCTTGCAGTGCTATGCTTTTTATCTTGTTGGAGCATCCTTTTTGTGGTCCAATTATGCCTTACTGGTGTTTAACGATGCTTAGATCAGGCTGTTTACAAACAAGTTTTTCTTTCTCCTGTTATGGTGTGTAATAACAATAATGGTAACAGAAAGAAATCTTAGAATCAACAATAATAACTCCAATTTAACTATTCTAAAATTTAATAAAAAAGAGTAATTTGAAATGAAAATGATACAATATTTTGGTTTATAGAAAAATAAAACAGAAATACTTATCAGTTAGTGCAAAATAAAGTTCAATAGAATCCAGTAATCTAGTGATGAAGTACCAGCTGGTATTGGTCCAAGAATGTGTCTGCAAAACCGTATCCACTAAATTGTAATGAAATATTTGCTCAAAATTCAGCAGTCTCCGATAAATTCCAATAAAGCACTCAGCAAAATTCGAATGGAATTAATATTCAGCAAATATTTGCTTCTCAGATAGTTTCAAAATTATCCAGTTGAATCCTGGTTTTCAGAAGAATAAATCATGGTTAACACAAGAAGAATAAATTGTCTTCAAATTTCAGAAACACTTTTCTATTACAAAATATGCTCAGATCACAAAATAATATTCTGTAGAATATATATTAAACTCCACTGTGATCTGGAATAATGCACTGTCCTGTAATAATAGTCTCCAATGCTGAATGTATAGACAATAGTCGGTCACTTCTCAGTGCTGTGTGAATGGAAGATCATGCAAATTCTGTTGAGAGAGGTTATTTATATAGTCTTGAGATAGAAAGTTCCAGAATGAGAAATTTCTCCAGTATTCATTTGTTCCATTCATTTATGATAGGCAGAATTAAGTCACCTTGTTAAGTTGGCTGAATTAAGTCACCTTGTTAAGTTTCTAGATGATTCTGTCTAATTTCAAGTAAACAAGTGTGACCCAAATAAACAATTAGTGAGCTAAAACAGATACTGTTTAAAACTGTTTGTAAACATGTTGATAGGTACATTCAAAGGTCATTCAGTGTGAATAAGTGATCACACAAGCCAGAGTCTGCTTATTCTAATTAAAAAATAATTTTTAGAAGATATGAATTGTTTATAATTATTAACTGAAGACACGTCAACTTTGATATCATAATAAGGGTCTATAACAGCAGGCAGCATTCTTAGGACCAGTACAATGGAATGGTAAAAACAAATTGCCATTGGTTGGTTATATTGTACTGTAGACTGAATCAAAAAATGCTGGATCACCACATTTGCAAAAATTTTTTTTAAAATCTTATTCTCCTGAAAGACTGATAAGAATCTTTTAATATTTAGTATACAGCATCTATAGCAGTGGCAGATACTATTTTTAGTTGAGTTGTGATGAAGTCAAAATTGACTTATAGTTTGATGAATGGCGGGAGGGTGGGCGGTCAGGAGGGCAGGCGGGCTGTAAACAATTGTTTTCCGGACGAACTTGATAATGGTTCAACCCACATTCATGAAACTTCATAGGTAGGTTGGCATCGGTGAGAGGACGAACCCTATTTATTTTGGACTCCTTGGTCAAAGGTCAAGGTCACAGTGACCTTGAACATAGTAAATCATAAACAATTGGTTTCCAGATGATAACTTGTTTATGGTTCAACCCACACTCATGAAACTTCACATGTAGGTTGGCCTTCGTGAGAGGAAGAACCTTATTTATTTTGGACTCCTTGGTCAAAGGTCAAGGTCACAGTGACCTTGAACATAGTAAATCATAAACAATTGGTTTCCGGATGATAACTTGTCTATGGTTCAACCCACACTCATGAAACTTCATATGTAGGTTGGCCTTCGTGAGAGGAAGAACCTTATTTATTTTGGACTTCTTGGTCAAAGGTCAAGGTCACAGTGACCTTGAACATAGTAAATCATAAACAATTGGTTTCCAGATGATAACTTGTCTATGGTTCAACCCACACTCATGAAACTTCATATGTAGGTTGGCCCTCGTGAGAGGAAGAACCTTATTTATTTTGGGCTCCTTGGTCAAAGGTCAAGGTCACAGTGACCTTGAACATTGTAAATCATAAACAATTGGTTTCCGGATGATAACTTGTCTATGGTTCAACCCACACTCATGAAACTTCACATGTAGGTTGGCCTTCGTGAGAGGAAGAACCTTATTTATTTTGGACTCCTTGGTCAAAGGTCAAGGTCACAGTGACCTTGAACATAGTAAATCATAAACAATTGGTTTCCAGATGATAACTTGTCTATGGTTCAACCCACACTCATGAAACTTCATATGTAGGTTGGCCTTTGTGAGAGGAAGAACCTTATTTATTTTGGACTTCTTGGTCAAAGGTCAAGGTCACAGTGACCTTGAACATAGTAAATCATAAACAATTGGTTTCCAGATGATAACTTGTCTATGGTTCAACCCACACTCATGAAACTTCATATGTAGGTTGGCCTTTGTGAGAGGAAGAACCTTATTTATTTTGAACTCCTTGGTCAAAGGTCAAGGTCACAGTGACCTTGAACATAGTAAATCATAAACAATCGGTTTCCGGATGATAACTTGTCTATGGTTCAACCCACACTCATGAATCTTCATAGGTAGGTTAGTATCAGTGAGAGGAAGAAGCCTATTTATTTTGGACTTGCTAGGTGAAAGGTCAAGGTCACAGTGACCTTCAACATAGTAAATCGTCAATAATTGATTTCCGGATGATAACTTGATAATAGTTTGACCCACATTCATGAAACTTCATAGGTAGGTTGGCCTAGGTGAGTGGAAGACCTCTATTTATTTTGGACTCGCTAGGTCAAAGGTCAAGGTCACATTGACCCTTCACATAGTAAATTGTAAACAGTTGGTTTCCGGATGATAAATTGATAATGATTAAACCCACATTTGTGCTGTCACAACTCGACATTGGATCAGTGATCCTATCAGCATTTTGTTAAAATTAAACCCCTTGGATCATATTTGGGGTCAATGCAGGAGCCCGAATTTTAACTTGGTTCAATATGAGAAGTTCTCTGTAAAAGATCTTCTCCAGAACCACTAGTCA
Source organism: Pictodentalium vernedei (assembly GCA_031216915.1). Lineage (NCBI taxonomy): Eukaryota > Metazoa > Mollusca > Scaphopoda > Dentaliida > Dentaliidae > Pictodentalium > Pictodentalium vernedei. The sequence continues at coordinate 334,176,805 of CM062288.1, read as the reverse complement.
GAATCTTTGAATATCTGGTATACAGCATTGTTACAGGGGTCAAATTCACATTTGCTCAAATCAAGTCCCCCAGTTAATATTTGGGCTTCCTATGGAGGCCATATGTTAACTTAGTGCAACATGAGGAATACTCTTTAAAAATCTAAAAATCTTCTTCTTCAGATCCACCAGTGAGAATCTTTTGATATTTGGTATACAGCATCCTTAGGGAGGTCAGATCTAAATTTGTTCTAACCAAGTCCCCTTGTTAATATTTGGGCACCCTTTTGGAGCCTGAGGAATAATCTTTAAAAATCTTCTTCAGATCCACCAGTCAGAATATTTTGTTGTTTAGGATACAGCATCCTTACAGGGGTCAGATTGAAGTTTGTTCAAAGCAAGTTCCTTGATTAGTATTTGGGCTCCCTGTTTGAGCCAGAATTTTAACTTTGTTCAATATGTAGAATATTCTTTTAAAACCTCACCAACCCCCAATCAGAATCTTTTGATATTTGGTATACACAATCCTTAGGTAGGTCAGATTCAAGTTTGGTAAGACCAAGTCCCTGGGTTAATAGTTTGGCTCCCAGGTGGGACCCAAATTTTAACTTAGTCCAAATATTGAGAATAATCTTTAAAATGCTTCTCCAGAATCACTGATCAGAATCTTTTAATATATCATATACAGAATCCGTACAGGGGTCAGATTACAGTTTGTTTAAAATAGGCCCATTTGTTAATAATTGTGCTCTCTATGAGAGCCCAAATTTTTAACTGTATGCAACATGGGGAATACTCTTTAAAAATCTCCTTCAGATCCATCATTCAGAATATTTTGAAGTTTGATATACAGCATCCTTATGAGGGCCAGATTCAAGGGTGTTCTAATCAAGTCATTAATATTTGGGCCCCTTACTGGAGCCAGAACTTTAGCTTGATCTTTATAAATTTGAGATTAACCTGGGGTGTCACAAATTTTTAGAAAACTTTTATTTTTCTTGACACTATCTTTTGTAAAGTAAATTTCTTCACTAAGAAATCATAACTCAGTCTGACAAAACATAATTTATGCAAATGTTACAAAAATATTTTAGCCTGACAGAATGTAACTTATGGAAATCTCACAAAAATATTTGAGCTTGACAGAATGTAACTTATTCAAATCTCACATAAAATACTTGAGCCTGACAGAATGTAATTTATACAAATCTCACATAAAATACTTGAGCCTGACAGAATGTAACTTATGCAAATCTCACATAAAGTGCTTGAGCCTGACAGAATGTAACTTATGCAAATCTCACATAAAGTACTTGAGCCTGACAGAATGTAACTTATACAAATCTCACATAAAGTACTTGAGCCTGACAGAATGTAACTTATGCAAATCTCACATAAAGTACTTGAGCCTGACAGAATGTAATTTATACAAATCTGACATAAAGTACTTGAGCCTGACAGAATGTAACTTATGCTAATTTCCTATAAAATATTATTTTTTTTTATTTAATTTAATCTTATTTGTTTTACAAGGATTGGCGAACAAGTTATGGAACTTATATTAAAGCCTCTCCTTGGCCCAATGGCGCAGTTGTGTGGGATGATCTTTGTAGCGACAACTTCGTGGCCTCATTCTTCTTGAATACTATGAAGGGGATCTTTAGCCTGCACAGAGTGTGTGTCTCTCTCCGCACAGAGGACAGCCATTTTACGTCCCCACCCGATAGGACGGTACGCTTTGACAGCATCAACCCCACAATTGATGCTGACAGAGAGTGTTCGGACACCTCGAGAACTTTCCCCAACCGGAGATCGATCTTGGGACCTCTGGCATGAGAGACCAGCACACTTATCCAATCGACCACCACTCTATTATATAAAATATTTGAGCCTGACAGAATGTAAATTATGCAAATATTACATAAATATTTATAACTTATACAAATCTCACATAAAACACTTGAGTCTGACAGAATGTAACTTATGCAAATCTCACATAAAATACTTGAGCCTGACAGAATGTAAATTATACAAATCTCACATAAAATATTTGAGCCTGACAGAATGTAACTTATGCAAATCTCTCATAAAATACTTGAGTCTGACAGAATGTAACTTATACAAATCTCACATAAAATACTTGAGCCTGACAGAATGTAACTTATGCAAATATTACATAAATATTTATAACTTATACAAATCTCACATAAAATGCTTGAGTCTGACAGAATGTAAATTATACAAATCTCTCATAAAATACTTGAGCCTGACAGAATGTAAATTATGCAAATCTCCTATAAAATATTTGAGCCTGACAGAATGTAAATTATACAAATCTCACATAAAATACTTGAGCCTGACAGAATGTAAATTATGCAAATCTCCTATAAAGTATTTGAGCCTGACAGAATGTAAATTATACAAATCTCACATAAAATACTTGAGCTTGACAGAATGTAACTTATGCAAATCTCCTATAAAATATTTGAGCCTGACAGAATGTAAATTATGCAAATATTACATAAATATTTGAGCCAGACAGAATGTAACTTACGTAAATCTCACATAAAATACTTGAGCCTGACAGAATGTAACTTATGCAAATCTCACATAAAAACTTGAGCCTGACAGAATGTAACTTATGCAAATCTCCTATAAAATATTTGAGCCTGACAGAATGTAAATTATACAAATCTCACATAAAATACTTGAGCCTGACAGAATGTAAATTATGCAATTCTCCTATAAAATATTTGAGCCTGACAGAATGTAAATTATGCAAAAATTACATAAATATTTGAGCCTGACAGAATGTAACTTATGTAAATCTCACATAAAATACTTGAGCCTGACAGAATGTAACTTATGCAAATCTCACATAAAATACTTGAGTCTGACAGAATGTAACTTATACAAATCTTACATAAAATACTTGAGCCTGACAGAATGTAAATTATACAAATCTCACATAAAATATTTGAGCCTGACAGAATGTAACTTATACAAATCTCACATAAAATACTTGCGCCTGACAGAATGTAACTTATGCAAATCTCCTATAAAATATTTGAGCCTGACAGAATGTAAATTATACAAATCTCACATAAAATACTTGAGCCTGACAGAATGTAACTTACGTAAATCTCACATAAAATACTTGAGCCTGACAGAATGTAACTTATGCAAATCTCCTATAAAGTATTTGAGCCTGACAGAATGTAAATTATACAAATCTCACATAAAATACTTGAGCCTGACAGAATGTAACTTATGCAATTCTCCTATAAAATATTTGAGCCCGACAGAATGTAAATTATGCAAAAATTACATAAATATTTGAGCCTGACAAAATGTAACTTATGTAAATCTCACATAAAATACTTGAGCCTGACAGAATGTAACTTATGCAAATCTCACATAAAATACTTGAGTCTGACAGAATGTAACTTATACAAATCTTACATAAAATACTTGAGCCTGACAGAATGTAAATTATACAAATCTCACATAAAGTATTTGAGCCTGACAGAAAGAATGTAACTTATACAAATCTCGCATAAAATACTTGAGCCTGATAGAATGTAACTTATGCAAATCTCCTATAAAATATTTGAGCCTGACAGAATGTAAATTATACAAATCTCACATAAAATACTTGAGCCTGACAGAATGTGACTTATGTAAATCTCACATAAAATACTTGAGCCTGACAGAATGTAACTTATGCAAATCTCCTATAAAATATTTGAACCTGACAGAATGTAAATTATACAAATCTCACAGAAAATACTTGAGCCTGACAGAATGTAACTTATGCAATTCTCCTATAAAATATTTGAGCCCGACAGAATGTAAATTATGCAATTCTCCTATAAAATATTTGAGCCTGACAGAATGTAAATTATGCAAAAATTACATAAATATTTGAGCCTGACAGAATGTAACTTATGTAAATCTCACATAAAATACTTGAGCCTGACAGAATGTAAGTTATGCAAATCTCCATAAAATACTTGAGTCTGACAGAATGTAACTTATACAAATCTTACATAAAATACTTGAGCCTGACAGAATGTAAATTATACAAATCTCACATAAAATATTTGAGCCTGACAGAATGTAACTTATACAAATCTCACATAAAATACTTGCGCCTGACAGAATGTAACTTATGCAAATCTCCTATAAAATATTTGAGCCTGACAGAATGTAAATTATACAAATCTCACATAAAATACTTGAGCCTGACAGAATGTAACTTATGTAAATCTCACATAAAATACTTGAGCCTGACAGAATGTAACTTAAGCAAATCTCCTATAAAATACTTGAGCCTGACAGAATGTAAATTATACAAATCTCACATAAAATACTTGAGCCTGACAGAATGTAAATTATGCAAATCTCCTATAAAGTATTTGAGCCTGACAGAATGTAAATTATACAAATCTCACATAAAATACTTGCGCCTGACAGAATGTAACTTATGCAAATCTCCTATAAAATATTTGAGCCTGACAGAATGTAAATTATACAAATCTCACATAAAATACTTGAGCCTGACAGAATGTAACTTATGTAAATCTCACATAAAATACTTGAGCCTGACAGAATGTAACTTAAGCAAATCTCCTATAAAATACTTGAGCCTGACAGAATGTAAATTATACAAATCTCACATAAAATACTTGAGCCTGACAGAATGTAAATTATGCAAATCTCCTATAAAGTATTTGAGCCTGACAGAATGTAAATTATACAAATCTCACATAAAATACTTGAGCCTGACAGAATGTAACTTATACAAATCTCACATAAAATACTTGAGCCTGACAGAATGTAACTTATGCAAATCTCCTATAAAATATTTGAACCTGACAGAATGTAAATTATACAAATCTCACAGAAAATACTTGAGCCTGACAGAATGTAACTTATGCAATTCTCCTATAAAATATTTGAGCCCGACAGAATGTAAATTATGCAATTCTCCTATAAAATATTTGAGCCTGACAGAATGTAAATTATGCAAAAATTACATAAATATTTGAGCCTGACAGAATGTAACTTATGTAAATCTCACATAAAATACTTGAGCCTGACAGAATGTAAGTTATGCAAATCTCCATAAAATACTTGAGTCTGACAGAATGTAACTTATACAAATCTTACATAAAATACTTGAGCCTGACAGAATGTAAATTATACAAATCTCACATAAAATATTTGAGCCTGACAGAATGTAACTTATACAAATCTCACATAAAATACTTGCGCCTGACAGAATGTAACTTATGCAAATCTCCTATAAAATATTTGAGCCTGACAGAATGTAAATTATACAAATCTCACATAAAATACTTGAGCCTGACAGAATGTAACTTATGTAAATCTCACATAAAATACTTGAGCCTGACAGAATGTAACTTAAGCAAATCTCCTATAAAATACTTGAGCCTGACAGAATGTAAATTATACAAATCTCACATAAAATACTTGAGCCTGACAGAATGTAAATTATGCAAATCTCCTATAAAGTATTTGAGCCTGACAGAATGTAAATTATACAAATCTCACATAAAATACTTGCGCCTGACAGAATGTAACTTATGCAAATCTCCTATAAAATATTTGAGCCTGACAGAATGTAAATTATACAAATCTCACATAAAATACTTGAGCCTGACAGAATGTAACTTATGTAAATCTCACATAAAATACTTGAGCCTGACAGAATGTAACTTAAGCAAATCTCCTATAAAATACTTGAGCCTGACAGAATGTAAATTATACAAATCTCACATAAAATACTTGAGCCTGACAGAATGTAAATTATGCAAATCTCCTATAAAGTATTTGAGCCTGACAGAATGTAAATTATACAAATCTCACATAAAATACTTGAGCCTGACAGAATGTAACTTATACAAATCTCACATAAAATACTTGAGCCTGACAGAATGTAACTTATGAAAATCTCCTATAAAATATTTGAGCCTGACAGAATGTAAATTATACAAATCTCACATAAAATACTTGAGCCTGACAGAATGTAACTTATGTAAATCTCACATAAAATACTTGAGCCTGACAGAATGTAACTTATGCAAATCTCCTATAAAATATTTGAGCCTGCTGACAGAATGTAAATTATACAGATCTCACATAAAATACTTGAGCCTGACAGCATGTAACTTATGTAAATCTCACATAAAATACTTGAGCCTGACAGAATGTAACTTATGCAAATCTCCTATAAAATATCTGAGCCTGACAGAATGTAAATTATGCAAATTTTATATTAAATACTTGATCCTGACAGAACTGCAAGGTGTAATCAGTCTTTATTTGTAATATTCAGTAAACATACATGTCTAATAGTAATGTAATACAAGATGCACTCAAATCACAATTGAGAAACATATGTTGGATTGATTAAAAAAATCGAATGCTCATCATTTTAAAATCAATCGGATCCACCAGAGTACCTTATAAAGTAAACTGCCAATTTATAACTTCAATCTGTTAACTGGTAGAGTACTGGAAGCCCATATTTGGGCTTTATTCTGAAGTGTAGGTACTACAACTTAAAGGTTACATATTCAGTGCTTCATATTATCTTCAAAGTTAAATTTATTCTGTAAGAATTTGTCATGCTGCAATTTATGGGAGAGTGCCTATAGGCGTGTCTCTCGGTGTGCCTATAGGCACTCTCCCATAAATTGTATAACATGGCAAAAACCTGTTGACAAATTTTGATAACCAAAAATAATTTAGCACTCAACTAGTTAATTCAGTTAGTTATCAACTAGTTAATTCAGTTAGTTATCAACTAGTTAATTCAGTTAGTTAGCAACTAGTTAATTCAGTTAGTTAGCAACTAGTTAATTCAGTTAGTTAGTAACTAGTTAATTCAGTTAGTTATCAACTAGTTAATTCAGTTAGTTATCAACTAGTTAATTCAGTTAGTTATCAACTAGTTAATTCAGTTAGTTAGCAACTAGTTAATTCAGTTATCAACTAGTTAATTCGGTTAGTTATCAACTAGTTAATTCAGCTAGTTATCAACTAGTTAATTCAGTTAGTTATCAGCTAGTTAATTCAGTTAGTTATCAACTAGTTAATTCAGTTAGTTAGCAACTAGTTAATTCAGTTAGTTAACAACTAGTTAATTCAGTTAGTTAGCAACTAGTTAATTCAGTTAGTTATCAACTAGTTAATTCAGTTAGTTAGTAACTAGTTAATTCAGTTAGTTATCAGCTAGTTAATTCAGTTAGTTAGCAACTAGCTAATTCAGTTAGTTGTCAACTAGTTAATTCAGTTAGTTAGCAACTAGTTAATTCAGTTAGTTAACAACTAGTTAATTCAGTTATCAACTAGTTAATTCAGTTAGTTAGCAACTAGTTAATTCAGTTAGTTATCAACTAGTTAATTCAGTTAGTTAGCAAAGTAAAGCTTTAAGATTTGCAGATTCACTCTTCCAACCAAATGAAATATTCCATCTAATTGAATTTAAAAATAGGCAATGAACTATATAAAGTTAGACTGGTTCCAGGCCATAACAGCTCTCAGTTTCATTTAAGAATTTTACTGGCGGCTTGAGAGTTTCTTTCATGAGTAAGCGAATAATTTGTACCAACACTCCTACATAACTGACACTGAAAAAAGCTTTAAACATTACTGTATATTTAATGAATTAAATCACCTTAACACTAGAAAATTCATTACAATTATTTGAGAGTTATCCCTGCTGTAGTTGTCAATGCACATGTATCAGACAATTTTTCAGTTATCCCAGATTCATGTTTATGAAGAGGAAGAAAAATATTGAGTTATTGGAATTTCCTTTGAGAAGTTCTTGTTATGGAAATGGAAACATGTTTGTTTGAACACAACTATGGTTTCACATCACTTGATACATGATTTAATTGGAATGTCAGTAATGATCATGAAGTCCCAGAACTTGATCAAGTGAAGTAGATTGAAATAAATCACGAACTTTTATTTACTCATGTTTTTGAACTAAATGGTTAGATTCAGAATTGATATTGCATGGAATTAACTGGTAGAGTGATGGACTATTATCATCTGTCCATCCATCTGTCCATATGTTGGTTCAAGCTTCTTGAGTTCACAACGCTCCCTATATTTATGAACCAAACTTCTCAAACATCGATAATTATAACCAGTTAACATGATGAACAAACTCTCAAATTTTGAATCTGAGATGACTTAAATGGTGTTATCTCCCCTTGAATACAGAAGATTGCTGTAGATATTTATGTGAGAATCATATGTGTGCAAACTTCTACATTTATAAATCGATATTGACGGAAATTCTCAAACATGATCACTAACTTCAGAATTTTCAATATCTGTTGATTTTAACCAAGTTATCTAAAGTTTCAATGTAGATTTTTTATGTGGAATTCTTGTGTATACAACTCCTACATTAATAAACTGATTTCAATGAAACTTCTTCTCAGATATGACCACTAACAAGTGAACATGCTCATATTCTCAAATTTTCAGTTCTGCAATAATTGTAACCCCTTGAAGTTTAATGTAGATTTCTATGTTAGATATTCTTGGGTGCACAACTTCTCTTATAATATAAAAATACGTGACACGTAATGGTGCACACCCAATATTGTTAATTTCGGTAAATATTGCAGGCCCCAACCAGGATTTTTCAGGAAAGAGATGTGTAACAGGGGTGGGGTGAACGACTCCCCAGGGGCTAGAACCCTGGCCGAAATCTCCCTGTTGTTCTTCAGATTCGTGAGGATCTGGGTCAACTAGCAAACCATGGATAAAATATAACTCAACTCTAGAGGTCGAATAACCATTAAGTTATGTGTTGTGGTCTGGATGAATTCACAATAAAATAGAAAAAACAGTTTATACGTGGTTTATTAAGAAGCCAAAATAGTGTGATATGAAATGGACATGAATATGAATGACGGGTCAAAAACCACGGGCCCACTACACTTTCAACCAAAAGGGGTTAAATTATACACAAAATATGTTCAGTAAATGTGGATGCTCGCCCAGAACTCGGACCTGGAGAGAATCAGTCAGAAACCTTGATTCTCACCAGGGCCGAGTTGAACAGGTCCAAAAATTACGGAACCCATTACGGTTAACCTTTTTACAGGTTACAAAGTGTCCCCATAACTAACCTCAACAGGCAGTTGTGCTGGCGCAGCTGATTTAGAGCTTTAATGCCAAGACGTGGGCGAATTATGAGCGAGCCCGTTCTTATATAGGATAATTTCGCAGGGAAAGATTTTGAATACTGTAATCTGATTGATCCCTCGCTTTCACCTCGACGAATGAAACAACAACACAATGCACTACGCCGTGAACCAATTAGGTACATCGATTCATTTTAAACATGGAAATGACTTGAAGCCAACAAAAATAGAATTACACTTCTGTTATGAGCAGATGAATTATAACAGTGTAATTTAGAACTTCTATTGCATATTATATTTCAACTGCTGTTACCAAATCCGTTACACTTCCCCCTCCTTAAAAAGAAAATGTGTAACATTTTTAGAACCATACAGCAGTTGTTAAATAGATTCAAATAAATCTTTGATATTTCATAAGTTTCATTTAAAATGTGGCGTTCCACATAAAACATTCTTCCATAAACTTTCACGAGACCCGGCTTACCAAGCCAATTCCCCTGAAAACATTATGTGCAAAATTTAAATTGATGATATGAAGGAGAGGAACAAGGTGTTACAGAATTTCACATGATTTCTCTACCGACTATTATATAGTTTAAGTTATTGTCTCTTTTTAGAAATTCTGTACAGTCTTGATCTTGTCTCTCTTCTTCTTCTGAAGTAGTCCTCTGGTGTTCACTGCTGGAATGTTTCCAATTTCTTTTCATCAAGATAATTCTCTTGTTGTACACAGCACGCTAAACCATACGCCGTTCTGTTCTGGAGAAGTGAAGTTCTCTTGCATTACCACCACTCATCTCGGATCTGCTGCAACACGTTCATCAGATTCTGCTCTCTCGGCTAGCACCGAAAGGCATGGCAAAATTGCGTCAGCAGAATCACGAATTCTTTTCTGACACACTGCATGCAACATCGCCCTACTTCGGTGCCAGCTTCTTGTGATGGTGTACACTCCATTGATGTGAAACAGACATTCAGTTTCTACTGGGAGGAGCAAACAAATTAAATGTGCAGCAGTAACAGCAATTCTAATTGCTTCCCCTGCTTTATGCTTTACAGAAATTCCAAACTACGAAATATTGGATATACTGGTTAATTTTCCAGTAAGATAGATGATATATCCAGAATACAATTAATATAGATGAAATTCTGGATAAAATTATTTCTCTCAGTTGGATTTTACAATTCCGCCAATAATTTTAAAACTATTCAAAATTTAATTGTAACATTCTAAAGGTCAACAAGGCCACGTGGTTTTTACTAATCTAACACATGTGATAGCTCCCCAGTTCTTTCACTATCAACCATATATTACTATCAATGGGACGTATCAAGATTCGAGCAGAATAAGCAGCTGTATTCAGCTTTTTATATATATAGACTGCTCACAATTGTGCCCCATTTTAAATTTAATGGTCAATTTGGAAATTATATTTTGGGCTATCCACGGAGAACACAATTTCCAACAACCAACTATTTTACACTAGCATTCAAGAACAGTTTTTACATTTTAGTAAACGAAAGAGAGATTGACCACTACCCATAAAACAACAAGCCTCAGGATTGCAATATTTCCTCTACTGTAAATTACTTGCCCAATATAAGACACTCCAAATGTACACCTCTAAGATTAGTTCAATTTGACATTACAGTAACAGCTTCAGTTTTTGCCAGAGCTAAATGATGTATCGCAATGACATCCACAAATATTATCTATGTAATATTAAAACAGCACCCAGACTTCTGAAGCCAAACCACCTATTATTATCAGAATCCAAGACACCGGGAGCATAACTTAAAAAAGAAATGTACAAATATTTACAAACTCCTACACGTCGCGATTACTATTTAATAGAAAAGGCTCCACGTACGTCAATGCCTATTGACAACAGAAATTTGACACACCAACGCACTGTGTACTACCTACTTTAAATAAGCAGACTACGAGGTCTTATTTCGGTTTTTAGGAAAAACATCCTTTCTGGTCACTACCGAGTGTTACCTACAGTAACACAGAATACATCCAAACTAATGAGCAATGCAATCATCTAGCATTTTAGCTTTTAATATCGACTTACTAAAAGATTCTTTCCCTTGAATCAAGTTTTCTTAACAGTCAATACCTTATCGAACCTCTTACTTTGCCCTGTTTATTAGATTTAATGTTGACCTTAAACATTTTCAGAAGTTGAAAGAAAAATTGTGGGGTTAAATCCGTAAACACTCAATATTACTTTGTACTAAAGGGCATATAACTCGACTTCCCTTCCCATTTGCCCATGGTTGAGTTGCCTCATAGATTGATTCACCAAATGGATCATCTTCACAATGAACCCGAAAAGTGAAGATATTTCAGAAAAATTGTAATTCAACTGCAGACATTTTTTACGACCAATACCACTCACAGCTTTTTCGAATAAGCTTCTTGAGCTACATTGGCACTTATAAATTTCCAATAATATGGCTGAACATTTAACCTTCAATACCTTTACCAGTCTCAAAATAAATCCATCTATAACAAGATGCTAAAATGCCTTTATCGGGTATTTTTCACATTCATAATTGTGTTTGGGCTGAGTTGACTGATCAGCCCAGACCCTTTCAAATTTTCTGGCTCAAATTACTCAGATTACCGACGAGAATACAAACTGCGTATTGTTTTTGATGTGTGTGTGTGTGGGGGGGGGGGGGGGGGGGGGGGGGGGGTTGTTTCGGCCCTTGTTAATGCCAGTTTAGTGACACCTTGGGGGTTTAGTGCAGAGTACAATAGACAACAAAATGAACAGTCTATAATCTTAGACTTCAACTCACTCATACACTGACTTTGTCTACCAAACTTATGAGCTTATGAGCTTCCACTTCACCAGCAGTGATATACTTGGGCTCATTGTGCCATTTAAAATCACAAAGTAGGATTCCAAAGGTTTTCAATTGCATTCAATTGGGGAGAAGCCCTTGCATTTGAAATAATACAACAAAATCTATTGAAATTATGCATACCAACAATCGAGCTCTAATTTCCCCATGAATTAAATTCATCTTGATCGTTCAAAGAACGCAGACCTTGATGATAATAAATACCCATAATGTAAGTAGCTGTAATAACCAGATCCTGGTAGCCTCGCCAATTTGTAACAGGGGTGGGGTGAACGACTCCCCAGGGGCTAGAACCCTGGCCGAAATCTCCCTGTTGTTCTTCAGATTCGGGAGGATCTGGGTCAACTAGCAAACCATGGATAAAATATAACTCAACTCTAGAGGTTGAATAACCATTAAGTTATGTGTTGTGGTCTGGATGAATTCACAATAAAATAGAAAAACAGTTTATACGTGGTTTATTAAGAAGCCAAAAATAGTGTGATATGAAATGGACATGAATATGAGTGACGGGTCAAAAACCACGGGCCCACTACACTTTCAACCAAAAGGGGTTAAATTATACACAAAATATGTTCAGTAAATGTGGATGCTCGCCCAGAACTCGGACCTGGAGAGAATCACTGTCAGAAACCTTGATTCTCACCAGGGCCGAGTTGAACGGGTCCAAAAATTACGGAACCCATTACGGTTAACCTTTTTACAGGTTACAAAGTGTCCCCATAACTAACCTCAACAGGCAGTTGTGCTGGCGCAGCTGAATTAGAGCTTTAATGCCAAGACGTGGACGGCGAATTATGAGCGAGCCCGCTCTTATATAGGATAATTTCGCGGGGAAAGATTTCGAATACTGTAATCTGATTGATCCCTCGCTTTCACCTCGACGAATGAAACAACAGCACAATGCACTACGGCGTGAACCAGTTAGGTACATCGATTCATTTTAAACATGGAAATGACTTGAAGCCAACAAAAATAGAATTACACTTCTGTTATGAGCAGACGAATTATAACAGAGTAATTTAGAACTTCTATTGCATATTATATTTCAACTGCTGTTACCAAATCCGTTACAGATGGTATATAATAATAGCAGCGGTTATGTGATATATACTGAGTCAAAAAAGAAAGTATAATAAACTTTGAGGAGCAATTGTTTTTAGTATTATCGACTTTAATCCCAAACAAATTATTGTAAATTCATTTTTCGAGTCTAGCTGTATGAATTGGCATAATTTCATGTTCTTACTATTGCCAGCGTCACGTTAGGATGTCGCAATTCAGACATCGGGTGAAATGAAAAGTTCACACATGCAGTCAATAGTGTGTATGTCCACCGTTTGCCTCTTGGATGGCAAGACATCGATGGCGCATGGACCTGATAAGTCTCTGGATGGCACCCTGTGGTATTGCGTTCCACTCCTGCCTTAGAACATTACGCAAATCGCCTAATGTCTGAAGATCATGAAGTCGTATCCGATGGTCCAATTGATCCCAAAGATGCTTGATTGGCGACAAATCTGGTGAAAGTGGGGGCCAGGGAAGAAGTTTGATGCTCTGCTCCTCAAGAAGTCACGACAGATACGCACCACGTGACATCGGGCATTGTCTTGCTGGAATAACTGCAATCCGACATTAGCGTTGAATAATGGGACAACAACAGCGTTAACAATTTCGTCCCTATATCACTGTCCATTCAGATCACCATCGATGAAGATCAATTGCGTTCGATGGTGCAAGGAAATTCCTGCACAAACCAATTACACTGCCCCTGTCGAAACGGTCGCATTCCCTAATGCAAGCATCAGAAAACCGTTCTCCTCATCAGCGATACACTCTGGTCCTACCATCAGTGCGCCACAGACAAAATCATGATTCATCACTAAAAAGAATTGTGTTCCAACGCTGCTGAGTCCAGCGAACACGCTCACATACCCATTCCATTCTGACGGTATGGGGACGTTGGGTAAGGATTGGTCCATGGTATGGATGCCTCGGATGCCATGTTCAGCGAGTCTGTTGTGGGCAGTTTGTGCACTGATTCTATTGTTAGTTCTACCAGGAGTAATTGCTGCTATCCTCATCGCCGGAAGAAAGCGATCCCACATGTGAGACATCCTGATGTGTCGGTCTTAGTTTAAACAATATTTATTCAATAGAGAATGTTATAAGTCACATTAACATCATAAATCAGACAGAAGCAAAAAACACTAAACAAAAAAACACAGTGTAACATATATCAAAATTGCAATGGACATTAAGTACTGTAGGGATTTAACGGTAAGCTTATAGCTTATTCGGGCCATCTTTCAAGGTTCTTGAATAATTAACTCATAAAGGTGGTATAAGAAATTGAATAGATGACTTACCACAATCTGATGGTATGGACCCCTAATCAATCCCAAGTTGATCAATTACAAAATCAGTCGCTCACCGTCGAAGATTATGCCCGGGCAGTGGGATGAACGATTCAATAATTAATCAACTTGGGCTGGAATAATAACTAAAAAAAGTATATAACTCGCACGCGGACCCCCTTTTCAAAGGATTTGGAATTCTAAAATGTGATGGCCTCTATAACCTTCACTTATTCCTCTTTATGCATGACTGGAAGAATAAAAGACTGCCCAGGTCATTTGATAATGCATGTCCGGTACATAGAAACCCTTCGGAGATGGACACAAGACACACGGTAAATTAGAAACACAGCTGAATTGTCTGTCCTCACCTTCCCGGGAGTCTGGAACAATATCGACTCGTTAACCCAGCAAAACAGTATATCAAACCAGATGCCAACAACTGTAAGTGTGGCATTCGGTTCGGGTAGAGAACAAAAATACATGGAAAGACAGGGCACCCAGACCACCATGGAGAAGTATGGGATATTGTTTAAACTTTACCTGGAGTTAATGAGTATGTGAAAAAAAAAATATAGGAGAATTTATTTGCTTCAAACGGAAAAAGAAGAAAAGGCCAGATTAAAAGATAGGAAAAAAAGAAGGAAAGCATGAGAGAGAAAAAAAGAGAGGAAGCCAGCCTGAAAACACCAAGTGTCCAAGTGTGCTGCCTAAGCAAAGAATCACGGGGTTCCCCAATAATACACAATGCAACCAAGATGCCGCCAAAATGTCTCCGGTGGCATGATGACGTCACAACAACGCTGCGATGTTGTCATGCAACCAAGGATGTGGCAGCGACGTCTCAATAGCACTGCAGTTGCGCATTAGCATGGTTGCCAACCTTTGTACCAATAAACTCTTGTGGAGTCTTCACGGCACTGAGCAAGATAAGAGGCAAGTATTATGGGTGACTCTGGCAGTCGGACACAATTGGTTTTCTCACAAGGCGGATCAAAACACTGACATCACTGGAAGCGTCCACTTAACATGATAAATTCTTGAACCAACTCAAAGACCAGTTTGTTTTCTTGATTATTTAGGAGTTCTGAGCCAAAAAGAAGAGTAAAAATATCGAGAGAAAATGGTAGTAGGTTGATTGTATTACTTCTGACAGTTGAGAAAATTGGACAATGTAAAAGAAAATGCTCTGGTGTCTTGCACTCCCCACATTGGCAGTGAGGTGTGCCTGACAAATGATTCTCATATAAATGGTACTTTAAACTACTACAGCGCAGCCTCACCCTGCAGTGTTTTGAAAGGGTTTTGATGCTGCGCAGGGACGAGTTCTCGCGAACAGGTAAGGGTAGATTATTCCATTTGTTTGTTACTCTAGGGATGAAAGAATTCTTATACAATTGCGTGCAAGAAAATGGGACTCTGTGAGTATGGCATGATCGGAGGTTGAGCGATGGATTCAACAGTGAAACAAGTGGAGGAACTTTATTTGAGATGTATGAGGGTAACACATGATGATACATTTGAAAAACTGTATCAACTTATGTTTCCGGCATCTTTCTTGAAGGGGATCCCAACGTGTTTCGGAGTAAAGCAGAGCCTTGCTACAACTTATCGTTGCTCCCGTAACGATCCTGGTGGCTGCAATCTGTATTGTTTCTAAGGCAATGACTTTCGTTGACGAACAATTATCCCAAACGACATCAGAGTATTCAACAAGAGGTCTAACGAAAGCAAAATATATTTTTTCCAGTACACCTCGATCGAGGATGAATTTCTGTTTCCTCAGTAAAGCTAGTCGAGACCAGGATTTGCTGCATATATGATCAATGTGGTCCTCCCACGTACATCTACTATTTAATGTAACCCCTAGGCATTTATGGTTGTGAACTTCGGTTATCCGCGTAATTCCCAAGAAAAAAGGCGGTCTTGTGTAGGGGTCATAACTGTGGTCGACCTGAAGTGGTCAGCCAGCAGTTGATCCAGTGCTTCTATACCTTCCAATGAGACGGTAAATAGTGGCCACAGTGACTCCGAACTCAGCAGCGAGCTCATCTGGAGGTATCCCAGCCCCATGCAGATCAATGGCACGCAACCTCGGATTTTCGGTTTACCTTGGCATTTTCAGTCCCCTACGGGAAACATAAGGGAACTATAGGATTGCACTCCGTCTGTCTGTCCATCCGTCCGTCCATCCATCTGTCCGTCCATCCGTCCGTCCGTCTGTCCGTCTGTCCGTCCGTCCGTCCGTCTGTCTGTTTTTTATGTTACCACCTCTCCCTCCAACATGCTTTAAGCTACACCTTTCATATTTGGTACATGGAAAAATGGTTCTGAGGGGATGATGCACGCTCCAAATTTTTTTTTCAAAATCCAAGATGGCGGAATGGCGGCCATTTTTGTTGTGTTTTTCAAGCTTTTTTTCTCTATTTTCATGTTACCACCACTTCCACCAACATAGTTCAAGCTACACCTTTCATATTTGGTACATGGATAAATGGTTCTGAGGGTATGATGCACGCTCAAAATTTTTTTTTCAAAAAATCCAAGATGGTGGCATGGCGGCCATTTTGTTGTGTTTTTTTAAGCTTTTTTCTCTATTTTATGTTACCACCCCTCACTCCAACATGGTTCAAGCTACACTTTTTATATCTGGCACGTGGATAGAGGGCTGTAATGGGATGTTGCACGTTCAATATTTTTTTCCCAAAATTCAAGATGGCGCCATGGCAACCATTTCTGTTGTGTTTTTTAAGCTTTTTTCTCTATTTTATGTTACCACTGCTCCCTCCAACATGGTTCAAGCTGCACTTTTCATATATGGTACATGGATAAAGGGTTGTGAGGGGATTATGCACGCTCAATATTTTTTTTTCAAAATCTAACATCTGTCTGTCTGTCTGTCTGTCTGTCTGTCTGTCTGTCTGTCTGTTTTTATGTTACCACCTCTCCCTCTAATATGCTTCAAGCTACACCTTTCATATTTGGTACATGGATAAATGGTTCTGAGGGGATGATGCACAGTCAATATTTATTTTTCAAAATCCAAGATGGCAGAATGGCGGTCATTTTTGTTGTGTTTTTTAAGCTTTTTTTTCTATTTTATGTTACCACCCCTCCCTCCAACATGGTTCAAGCTACGCCTTTCATATATGGTACATGGATAAAGGGTTGTGAGGGGATTATGCACGCTCAATATTTTTTTTTCAAAATCCAAGATGCTTATATACTCTAGTGTCTTCTGTGACAAAAACACCTTATGTCACAAAAGCGCCGTAGGGGACTAATACCACCTCAGTGGTCAAACACTTATTTAAAATGTCAGAAGACAAAAACTAGCGTGTTTTCTCAATAACCCAGGCTCTCTAGCACAACATAACACAAAGAAAATCGTCGGTCACCCATTCAATTTGACATTCTCGGGTAGCACGTGCTATTTTGAAATCCATAGCAAAATTGTATACGGTTGGGTGGACAACAACAACATGTCATTAAACTCTTTGCACGACTTCTTGTCCACAAACATGCAAAATTAGAACTATTATATTTCATCCTTTATACTATTTTTAGCTCAACTTTGGCGAAGCCAAATTTGAGTTATTGTCATGGCGCTGTACACACGGCTCGGGCTAGAGGCCGTATTTATGAACGGATCTTTACAAAACTTCGTGGGTACCTTTGTTATAACTGTGGGATGAGAACGGGTGTTTTTGGGTCCGGTCTGAAATTCAAGATGGCCGCTGGCAGCCATTTTGTACAAAATTAGGTGCAATCCGATTTTTGCACAGAGCTTCCATATGAAAGCTCTGATTTGAATAATTTTTTGTCTGAATGTTTAGTACCATGGGATACATCACATATAATACGGGGTTTTTTTCTCATGCATAAATTATGCAAATTAGACTAACTTTGATTTATTTAATGTTACTTTCAGCACTGTAACTGCAAATGCCAATACGGCCCGAGCTAGAGGCCGTATTTATGAACCGATCTTTACGAAACTTCTTGGGTACCTTTGTTATCACTGTGGGACGAGAACGAGTGTTTTGGGGTCCGGTCTGAAATTCAAGATGGCTGCTGGCAGCCATTTTGTACAAAATTAGGTGCAATCAGATTTTTGCGCAGAACTTCCATATGAAAGTGCTGAATTGAATAGATTTTTGTGTGAATGTTTAGTACCAAGGGATACATCACATATAATACAGGTTTTTTATTTATTTTATTTAATGTTACTTTCAGCACTCTAACTGCAAATGCCAATACGGCTTGGGCTAGAGCCCATATTTATGAACCGATCTTTACGAAACTTCTTGGGTCCCTTTGTTATCACCGTGGGATGAGAATGATTGTTTTTGGGTGCGGTCCAAAATTCAAGATGGCTTCCGGCGGCCATTTTGTACCAAAATTAGTGCAATCAGTTTTTTGTACAGAACTTCTGTATGAAAGTTCTGATTTGAATAAATTTCTGTATGAATGTTTAGTAACATGGAATACATCACATATAATAGAGGTTTTTTTCTCGTGCAGAAATTATGCAAATTAGATGAACTTTGATTTATTCAGTGCTACTTATACACAGTAAGTACATGTGTCAATACGGCTAGGGCTAGAGGCTGTATTTATGAACCGATCTTCACAAAACTTCTTGGGTACATTTATTATCACCTTGGGATGAGAACAAGTGTTCTGGGTGCAGTCCAAAATTCAAGATGGCTGCCAGTGGCCATTTTGTTCCGAAATTAGGTCCAATCAGTTTTTGTACACAACTTCTATACGGCTCTGGCTAGAGGCCGTATTTATGAACTGATCTTTACGAAACTTCTTGGGTACCTTTGTTATCTCTATGGGACGAGAACGAGTGTTTTTGGGTGCGGTCCAAAATTCAAGATGGCCGCCAGCAGCTTTTTTGTACACAAAATTAGTGCAATCAGTTTTTTGTACAGAACTTCTGTATGAAAGTTAGAAATTATGCAAATTAGATACACTTTGATTTGTTCAGTGCTACTTATACACATTAAGTGCACATGTCAATACGACTCGGGCTAGAGTCTGTATTTATGAACTGATCTTCACGAAAGTTCTTGGGGTACCTTTGTTATCACCTTGTGACAGGAACGAGTGTTTTTGGGTGCCTTTGTTATCACTGTGCTATGAGAACAAATATTTTTGGGTTCAGTCAGACCCACTCTGGGACTCAAAGATTTCTTTTCTAGTTTAGCATCTAACTGTCACCTCACATTTACAATACTTTACCTATATTTTTGTTACAGGCTACGGTCAGCATTTATGTACAGACCTTTACAATACACATGTACGTTTGTTATCAGGTCATTACCTAGATGTTTGCCATTGCTGTGTCACACACTATACATGTACATGTCTTAAACAAGTTGAGCAACAGCGTCATTGATACTTTCATTTCACATTTGTTTCTATTATACTTTCTTTTTTGACTCAGTATATAATAAATTGCCAAAACTTGTACAGCGACATGCAATAAACACAGAACCACACATGTATGTTCATATGTTAATGTGGCGATAAATATAGCAATCGAGAAATTTAAAAAGATTGCGGAAGGATCAAACTTCAGACAAGCTATAGTAAAACAAACCTTCATTTTTTAAACTGACAAAATATCATATTTCAATGGCAAATTGGTTCATTAGGGTTTAACAACACTTTCAAAAACAAAGGCTATATTATGAGTGGGATTATACGTCAATTTCAATAACTAAGGTTCTTATATCACGTTGTTAGTTCCCAAGATGAAGGTCAAGCTGATCCACTAGATGGCCAATAAAAACACCAATCCCTGGTGAGGACCTTGCAAGCTCACCCACACAGACATCATAATATCCTGATGAAACAAATTCCTTAGAATCTCCACACCATTGAGAAGTCTATATGAACAGTCAGGCCATTGCTGCAATGTATTAACAATCTGGCTACCACAGATGTCATTATTATATCCAAGACACCCTGCAGGAAAGCCGCCCATGCATCAAAAGCTGGGCCTGTGATAACCTGATCAAGGAACAAAGACGGGCTAAATGGCACATGAATTTTCAACAGTGTCCAACAGCTCCCATAAATCATATCTTCAGCGCGGGCCTGTTAAACACCAGGTGTTATGATATCGACAGTTCCCACCTGAAGGCAGATCCACAAGACCACATAATCTACTACAGCTTCAAGCGAGGAACTGACAAGCTTGCCCACATAAGAATGATGGTATTCAAAATTAGCAGAATATGACAAAAATAAAAGATACTTCTGTACATCTGTCATAACATTTAGTTTCACCAACCTGGAATGAGGGGGGTATATTCTTCTCCAGAAACACACTCAGAGTAATCAATGGACAAACACGGAGATCACAACACTCAGAAGTGGCAAGGAAATGACAAGCTTGCTCAAATATGCAATGGAGATATGATAAATGATAATATTTTCTTATCACAAGATATGTGTATAGATTTGAATAATCAAAGTACATGACATATATTATTTTAAAAAAAATCAGTTTCTATTGACCTGCAAAATATCTTCCACACATGTGCATACTAGACTGAAACTACGCATACTGGGCTGGGGTAACAGTAGGTTTTAGTACCAAGGTGGCAACTGGAATCATGTCAGAGAATTATTATGCACACGTGTCTGTCTCTATTAATGATCAAACATGCAAATAAAAAAAACCTTAATATTAGAGGTTGCTTTTCTTCAGGTGAAACCAATGGAGAAACGACAATAGGACCATGAAGTAATTTTTATTGTGTCGCCTGCCCCACGAAGTGGGGAGCGACATATAGGGATTACTTTTGTCGTCTTGCGTCGTCCGCATCATCTGCGTCGTCGTCCGCATCACACTTTCTCTTATCCGCCACTCCTCTTTAACCTATGAATGGATTTTGATGAAACTTTTAGTGATTCTTTATCACATAATGGCATTGTGCACCTCCTATTTTATTTTTTGATCCGCTGTATTTTTTCCAGAGTTATGCCCCTTTTCCACTTAGAATTCTGTCTGAAATATTAAAATATAGTGCAGGCGACACACGTCTTCCATGGAAGACTCACATCTAAGTTAGTAATTGTATTGTCCGTTTTCGATTCGTTGTAAACAACTTGTTTTAGTTTAAAAAAGAAAAAAAATATGGAACAGAATTCGAGATCAAGATCTTGAATAACAGGACATGAGTAGTAGATCATGTACCCGATACCCCTTTTCATAAAAAACTATGATATAATTCATAAATTAATTGGTGTTGACACAAAACAAACATCTTGTGACAAAACTATCACAAATGGGAAATTTATACTGATGTGATAAAAATTTAAAACAAAGCCCTCAATGAATGTGCCCCCCCCCCCCCCCCCCACAGTATGCACCTTTTCATCAAAAACTATGATATAATTCATAAATTAATTAATGTTGACACAAAACAAACAACTTGTGACATTAAATATCCCACTTTCAGGCTTCTGAAGACATTTCACATCATGTGTTTGGTGAATCACTTGCAATTTTTGTAAAAAAAAAAAAAAAGCCAGTTTTCTCAGTTAAGGCACCTAGAGTTATTATGCCCCCGAAAAGTTTTCAAGGGGGTATATAGTCGAGGTCTCCGTCCATCCGTCTATCCGTACGAACATTTTGTATTATAACTCAAGCATCAGTTGTCGGATTTTAATGTTCTTTGGTATGGTGATAGGGCAGCTTGGGGGAACGGAACAGAACAGAACAGAATTTTATTCGAAGATTGCAGTTATATACAAGTATAATGAATACAATAGTATACAGATAGTTATTAGCATCTTCAGGAGGTGACATGGCCTTTTTGGCCGTTTCCAGTACCTAGCATTTCGTCCATTCATGTTTGGTAGAGTTATGGCCCCTGTTTGTTTTTGGCCTCTGTTTCTGTCTAAGGTAAATTGTACCAAAGCCTATAGGGCAAAGTGCTGCCCAATTGTTTTTGTAGTTCATTATTTTTCTGCGGCCCAGTGCTTGCAGGGGAGGTTGCATGACATTTTAACCTCTACATATTAATATATCCAAAAAAATATGGATGACACAAGAATTATAGTGATTTTGGTTCCAGACCATTTAAAATTGTATCAAATTTTATGATAGGAAAATTCAAAATACAGGTCAAGTTCGACTCCGATCATTCTTGCAAGAGTTATGCCTCTTTTTGAATTAAAAAATCACACATTTCCCAATTTAAGTTTTATTCTTATTGTCCAGTGCCTATAGGGGAAGTGGTGCCCGATTTTTTTTAGTCCACTATTTCTGTACTGCCCAGTGCTTGCAGGGGAGGTCCCTACTACATATCACTATAACCATATAAATATGGATGCCAATTTCAGCTTTATTCTTACTGGCCAGTGCCTATGGGGGAAGTACTGCCCAATTTTTTTTAGTCCACTATTTCTGTGCTGCCCAGTGCTTGGTGGGGAGGTTGCATGTCATTTTAACCTACTACATATCGATATAACCATATAAATATGGATGCCAATTTCAGCTTTATTCTTACTGGCAGTGTCTTATAGGGGAAGTGCTGCCCAATTTTTTATTTAGCCTACTATCCCAATTTTTTCTAGTCCACTATTTCTGTACTGCCCAGTGTTTGCAGGGCAGGTTTTCATGTCATTTTAACCCACTACATATCAATATATTCATATAATTATGGATGACACAAGAATCATAGTGTTTTTTAATTTCGTTCATTCAAAGTTGTTTGGATGAACCAATTCTCTTCAAACATTCAGAAGTTATTTATTTACATGCAAGTCCGACTTTGCTACCTTCGGGGGCATCAGCACACGCATTAGCGTTGCTCTTGTTGGTATGGTACAGACAAAACATAAAACACTGTTTTTTTAAAAACAGTATGACCAGTACTGCTTCTGCGATATCTCAGAGCACTGTTAAAATGCCTAAAAACAACCAATATTGATTCTGTGGAGATGTGCTTGAGCTGCAAGTATCCATTAGGGCACTTTCACAACCTTGTATTTAATCCCCACAAACAGCCATTCTGATAAAAAGAGTGCAGTTGTGGAAAATATGTAACCAAGGAGGATGAATCAGATATTTGCTTCATGAATATGGTGTTTTTTTTAGAGTTTAATATATTTGTGTGTGGGGGGGGGGGGGGGGGGGTGTAGAGTGTGAAAAATAGTTAGGTAGCTGCCAGTTACTGAAAATGTAGAACCAGGCAAATGAAAAGTAAAGGAACACTTTGTCTGATGGACAGACAGACAGACAGACATACAGTCACACAAATTGACAGTCTGCATAGAAATAAAGACTGCCATACAATGGAAAATTTTGTGAGAAGAGCTAGGACAAGATGGTCAAACAGAAAAAACCCTCCGTGGACACTGAGTGCTGCAGTACCAAAGCAAATCATAGGAAACTGAGAGTTTAGGAGATTGACTTTAGTTTCTAAAAACATACTGTACAGTCTTTCCAATTGTTTCTCATCAACTGAGGCCTCAGTATGGGTGGGTAGGTGGGTGGGTGTGGACTTGATTCAAAGAGAGAACAATATTTCACAGTTGTTACTGTAGTTTTGTGCTGTAACATGGGAACCGTGACAACAACATTCTAGCTAAACAAAATATGATCGCATCACTTTAATTTTGGGATGTCAAGAATAACCCTTCAGAGATCTTTCTCAAACCCCAAAATAGGGGGGCATGCATCAAATAAGTGAGAAAATTTAGTACTAGACTACTTTATTAGTACTAGACAACTTTATTAGTACTAGACTACTTTCTTAGTACTGGACTACTTTATTAGTACTAGACTACTTTATTAGTACTAGACTACTTTATTAGTACTAGACAGCTTTATTAGTACTAGACTGCTTTATTAGTACTAGACTACTTTATTAGTACTAGACAACTTTATTAGTACTAGACTACTTTATTAGTACTAGACAACTTTATTAGTACTAGACTACTTTATTAGTACTAGACTACTTTATTAGTACTAGACTACTTTATTAGTACTAGACTACTTTATTAGTACTAGACTGCTTTATTAGTACTAGACAGCTTTATTAGTACTAGACTGCTTTATTAGTACTAGACTACTTTATTAGTACTAGACAACTTTATTAGTACTAGACTACTTTATTAGTACTAGACAACTTTATTCTAGACTACATTATTAGTACTAGACAGCTTTATTAGTACTAGACTGCTTTATTAGTACTAGACTGCTTTATTAGTACTAGACTACTTTATTAGTACTAGACAACTTTATTAGTACTAGACTACTTTATTAGTACTAGACAACTTTATTCTAGACTACTTTATTAGTACTAGACAACTTTATTAGTACTAGACTACTTTATTAGTACTAGACAACTTTATTCTAGACTACTTTATTAGTACTAGACAGCTTTATTAGTACTAGACTGCTTTATTAGTACTAGACAGCTTTATTAGTACTAGACTGCTTTATTAGTACTAGACTACTTTATTAGTACTAGACAACTTTATTAGTACTAGACTACTTTATTAGTACTAGACTGCTTTATTAGTACTAGACAGCTTTATTAGTACTAGACTGCTTTATTAGTACTAGACTACTTTATTAGTACTAGACTACTTTATTAGTACTAGACAACTTTATTAGTACTAGACAACTTTATTAGTACTAGACTACTTTATTAGTACTAGACAGCTTTATTAGTACTAGACTACTTTATTAGTACTAGACTACTTTATTAGTACTAGACAACTTTATTAGTACTAGACAACTTTATTAGTACTAGACTATTTTATTAGTACTAGACAACTTTATTAGTACTAGACAACTTTATTAGTACTAGACTACTTTATTAGTACTAGACTACTTTATTAGTACTAGACAACTTTATTAGTACTAGACAACTTTATTAGTACTAGACTACTTTATTAGTACTAGACAACTTTTTTAGTACTAGACAACTTTATTCTAGACAACTTTATTAGTACTAGACAACTTTATTAGTACTAGACTACTTTCTTAGTACTAGACAACTTTATTAGTACTAGACTACTTTATTAGTACTAGACAACTTTATTAGTACTAGACTACTTTATTAGTACTAGACAACTTTATTCTAGACAACTTTATTAGTACTAGACTACTTTATTAGTACTAGACTACTTTATTAGTACTAGACAACTTTATTAGTACTAGACAACTTTATTAGTACTAGACTACTTTATTAGTACTAGACTACTTTATTAGTACTAGACAACTTTATTAGTACTAGACTACTTTATTAGTACTAGACTACTTTCTTCTAGACTACTTTATTAGTACTAGACAACTTTATTAGTACTAGACTACTTTATTAGTACTAGACAACTTTATTAGTACTAGACAACTTTCTTAGTACTAGACAACTTTATTAGTACTAGACAACTTTATTAGTACTAGACTACTTTATTAGTACTAGACAACTTTATTAGTACTAGACTACTTTATTAGTACTAGACAACTTTATTAGTACTAGACTACTTTATTAGTACTAGACTACTTTATTAGTACTAGACAACTTTATTAGTACTAGACAACTTTATTCTAGACAACTTTATTAGTACTAGACAACTTTATTAGTACTAGACTACTTTCTTAGTACTAGACAACTTTATTAGTACTAGACTACTTTATTAGTACTAGACAACTTTATTAGTACTAGACAACTTTATTAGTACTAGACTACTTTATTAGTACTAGACAACTTTATTAGTACTAGACTACTTTATTAGTACTAGACAACTTTATTAGTACTAGACAACTTTATTAGTACTAGACTACTTTATTAGTACTAGACTACTTTATTAGTACTAGACAACTTTATTAGTACTAGACAACTTTATTCTAGACAACTTTATTAGTACTAGACAACTTTATTAGTACTAGACTACTTTCTTAGTACTAGACAACTTTATTAGTACTAGACTACTTTATTAGTACTAGACAACTTTATTAGTACTAGACAACTTTATTAGTACTAGACTACTTTATTAGTACTAGACTACTTTCTTAGTACTAGACTACTTTATTAGTACTAGACTACTTTATTAGTACTAGACAACTTTATTCTAGAATACTTTATTAGTACTAGACAACTTTATTAGTACTAGACTACTTTCTTAGTACTAGACGACTTTATTCTAGACTACTTTATTAGTACTAGACAACTTTATTAGTACTAGACTACTTTCTTAGTACTAGACAACTTTATTCTAGACTACTTTATTAGTACTAGACAACTTTATTAGTACTAGACTACTTTCTTAGTACTAGACAACTTTATTCTAGACTACTTTATTAGTACTAGACAACTTTATTAGTACTAGACAACTTTATTAGTACTAGACTACTTTATTAGTACTAGACTACTTTATTAGTACTAGACTACTTTCTTAGTACTAGACAACTTTATTCTAGACTACTTTATTAGTACTAGACAACTTTATTAGTACTAGACTACTTTCTTAGTACTAGACAACTTTATTCTAGACTACTTTATTAGTACTAGACAACTTTATTAGTACTAGACAACTTTATTAGTACTAGACTACTTTATTAGTACTAGACTACTTTATTAGTACTAGACTACTTTCTTAGTACTAGACTACTTTATTAGTACTAGACTACTTTCTTAGTACTAGACAACTTTATTCTAGACTACTTTATTAGTACTAGACAACTTTATTAGTACTAGACTACTTTCTTAGTACTAGACAACTTTATTCTAGACTACTTCATTAGTACTAGACAACTTTATTAGTACTAGACTACTTTATTAGTACTAGACAACTTTATTAGTACTAGACAACTTTATTAGTACTAGACTACTTTCTTAGTACTAGACAACTTTATTAGTACTAGACAACTTTATTAGTACTAGACTACTTTCTTAGTACTAGACTACTTTATTAGTACTAGACAACTTTATTAGTACTAGACTACTTTATTAGTACTAGACAACTTTATTCTAGACTACTTTATTAGTACTAGACTACTTTATTAGTACTAGACTACTTTATTAGTACTAGACAACTTTATTAGTACTAGACTACTTTATTAGTACTAGACAACTTTCTTAGTACTAGACTACTTTATTAGTACTAGACAACTTTATTAGTACTAGACAACTTTATTAGTACTAGACTACTTTCTTAGTACTAGACTACTTTATTAGTACTAGACAACTTTATTAGTACTAGACTACTTTCTTAGTACTAGACAACTTTATTAGTACTAGACTACTTTATTAGTACTAGACAACTTTATTCTAGACTACTTTATTAGTACTAGACAACTTTATTAGTACTAGACTACTTTATTAGTACTAGACAACTTTATTAGTACTAGACAACTTTATTAGTACTAGACTACTTTATTAGTACTAGACAACTTTATTCTAGACTACTTTATTAGTACTAGACTACTTTATTAGTACTAGACAACTTTATTAGTACTAGACTACTTTATTAGTACTAGACAACTTTATTAGTACTAGACTACTTTATTAGTACTAGACAACTTTATTAGTACTAGACTATTAGTACTAGACTACTTTATTAGTACTAGACAACTTTATTAGTACTAGACTACTTTATTAGTACTAGACTACTTTATTAGTACTAGACTACTTTATTAGTACTAGACTACTTTATTAGTACTAGACTACTTTATTAGTACTAGACTACTTTATTAGTACTAGACTACTTTATTAGTAGTAGACAACTTTATTAGTACTAGACTACTTTATTCTAGACAACTTTATTAGTACTAGACTACTTTATTAGTACTAGACAACTTTATTAGTACTAGACTACTTTATTAGTACTAGACAACTTTATTAGTACTAGACAACTTTATTAGTACTAGACTACTTTATTAGTAGTAGACAACTTTATTAGTACTAGACAACTTTATTAGTACTAGACTACTTTATTAGTACTAGACAACTTTATTAGTACTAGACTACTTTATTAGTAGTAGACAACTTTATTAGTACTAGACTACTTTATTAGTACTAGACAACTTTATTAGTACTAGACAACTTTATTAGTACTAGACTACTTTCTTAGTACTAGACAACTTTATTAGTACTAGACAACTTTATTAGTACTAGACAACTTTATTAGTGCTAGACAACTTTATTAGTACTAGACAACTTTATTAGTACTAGACAACTTTATTAGTACTAGACTACTTTATTAGTACTAGACAATTTTATTAGTACTAGACAACTTTATTAGTACTAGACTACTTTATTAGTACTAGACAACTTTATTAGTACTAGACTACTTTATTAGTACTAGACTACTTTATTAGTACTAGACAACTTTATTAGTACTAGACTACTTTATTAGTAGTAGACAACTTTATTAGTACTAGACTACTTTCTTAGTACTAGACAACTTTATTAGTACTAGACTACTTTATTAGTACTAGACTACTTTATTAGTACTAGACAACTTTATTAGTACTAGACTACTTTCTTAGTACTAGACTACTTTATTAGTACTAGACAACTTTATTAGTACTAGACAACTTTATTAGTACTAGACTACTTTATTAGTACTAGACAACTTTATTAGTACTAGACAACTTTATTAGTACTAGACTACTTTATTAGTACTAGACAACTTTCTTAGTACTAGACTACTTTATTAGTACTAGACAACTTTATTAGTACTAGACAACTTTATTAGTACTAGACAACTTTATTAGTACTAGACAACTTTCTTAGTACTAGACAGCTTTATTAGTACTAGACAACTTTATTCTAGAATACTTTATTAGTACTAGACTACTTTATTAGTACTAGACAACTTTATTAGTACTAGACAACTTTCTTAGTACTAGACAGCTTTATTAGTACTAGACAACTTTATTCTAGACAACTTTATTAGTACTAGACTACTTTATTAGTACTAGACAACTTTATTAGTACTAGACAACTTTATTAGTACTAGACTACTTTATTCTAGACTACTTTATTAGTACTAGACTACTTTATTAGTACTAGACAACTTTATTCTAGACTACTTTATTAGTACTAGACTACTTTATTAGTACTAGACTACTTTATTAGTACTAGACTACTTTATTAGTACTAGACTACTTTATTCTAGACTACTTTATTAGTACTAGACTACTTTATTAGTACTAGACAACTTTATTAGTACTAGACTACTTTCTTAGTACTAGACAACTTTATTAGTACTAGACTACTTTATTAGTACTAGACAACTTTATTCTAGACTACTTTATTAGTACTAGACAACTTTATTAGTACTAGACTACTTTATTAGTACTAGACAACTTTATTAGTACTAGACAACTTTATTAGTACTAGACTACTTTATTAGTACTAGACAACTTTATTCTAGACTACTTTATTAGTACTAGACTACTTTATTAGTACTAGACAACTTTATTAGTACTAGACTACTTTATTAGTACTAGACAACTTTATTAGTACTAGACTACTTTATTAGTACTAGACTACTTTATTTGTAGTAGACAACTTTATTAGTACTAGACTACTTTATTCTAGACAACTTTATTAGTACTAGACTACTTTATTAGTACTAGACAACTTTATTAGTACTAGACTACTTTATTAGTACTAGACAACTTTATTAGTACTAGACAACTTTATTAGTACTAAACTACTTTATTAGTAGTAGACAACTTTATTAGTACTAGACTACTTTATTAGTACTAGACAACTTTATTAGTACTAGACAACTTTATTAGTACTAGACTACTTTATTAGTAGTAGACAACTTTATTAGTACTAGACTACTTTATTAGTACTAGACAACTTTATTAGTACTAGACTACTTTATTAGTACTAGACAACTTTATTAGTACTAGACAACTTTATTAGTACTAGACTACTTTCTTAGTACTAGACAACTTTATTAGTACTAGACAACTTTATTAGTACTAGACAACTTTATTAGTGCTAGACAACTTTATTAGTACTAGACAACTTTATTAGTGCTAGACAACTTTATTAGTACTAGACAACTTTATTAGTACTAGACAACTTTATTAGTACTAGACTACTTTATTAGTACTAGACAACTTTATTAGTACTAGACAACTTTATTAGTACTAGACTACTTTATTAGTACTAGACAACTTTATTAGTACTAGACTACTTTATTAGTACTAGACTACTTTATTAGTACTAGACAACTTTATTAGTACTAGACTACTTTATTAGTAGTAGACAACTTTATTAGTACTAGACTACTTTCTTAGTACTAGACAACTTTATTAGTACTAGACTACTTTATTAGTACTAGACTACTTTATTAGTACTAGACAACTTTATTAGTACTAGACTACTTTCTTAGTACTAGACTACTTTATTAGTACTAGACAACTTTATTAGTACTAGACAACTTTATTAGTACTAGACTACTTTATTAGTACTAGACAACTTTATTAGTACTAGACAACTTTATTAGTACTAGACTACTTTATTAGTACTAGACAACTTTCTTAGTACTAGACTACTTTATTAGTACTAGACAACTTTATTAGTACTAGACAACTTTATTAGTACTAGACAACTTTATTAGTACTAGACTACTTTATTCTAGACTACTTTATTAGTACTAGACTACTTTATTAGTACTAGACAACTTTATTCTAGACTACTTTATTAGTACTAGACTACTTTATTAGTACTAGACTACTTTATTAGTACTAGACTACTTTATTAGTACTAGACTACTTTATTCTAGACCACTTTATTAGTACTAGACTACTTTATTAGTACTAGACAACTTTATTCTAGACTACTTTATTAGTACTAGACTACTTTATTAGTACTAGACTACTTTATTAGTACTAGACTACTTTCTTAGTACTAGACAACTTTATTCTAGACTACTTTATTAGTACTAGACTACTTTATTAGTACTAGACTACTTTATTAGTACTAGACAGCTTTATTAGTACTAGACAACTTTATTAGTACTAGACTACTTTCTTAGTACTAGACTACTTTATTAGTACTAGACAACTTTATTAGTACTAGACAACTTTATTAGTACTAGACTACTTTATTAGTACTAGACAACTTTCTTAGTACTAGACTACTTTA
Organism: Pictodentalium vernedei; assembly: GCA_031216915.1. Taxonomy (NCBI): domain Eukaryota; kingdom Metazoa; phylum Mollusca; class Scaphopoda; order Dentaliida; family Dentaliidae; genus Pictodentalium; species Pictodentalium vernedei. Next base: position 334,145,245 of record CM062288.1, on the reverse strand, counting down.
TTAGTACTAGACAACTTTATTAGTACTAGACAACTTTATTAGTACTAGACTACTTTATTAGTACTAGACAACTTTCTTAGTACTAGACTACTTTATTAGTACTAGACAACTTTATTAGTACTAGACTACTTTATTAGTACTAGACTACTTTATTAGTACTAGACAACTTTATTAGTACTAGACTACTTTCTTAGTACTAGACAACTTTATTAGTACTAGACTACTTTTTTAGTACTAGACAGCTTTATTAGTACTGGACAACTTTATTAGTGCTAGACAACTTTATTAGTACTAGACAACTTTATTAGTACTAGACAACTTTATTAGTACTAGACAACTTTATTAGTACTAGACAACTTTATTAGTACTAGACAACTTTATTAGTACTAGACAACTTTATTAGTACTAGACAACTTTCTTAGTACTAGACAACTTTATTAGTACTAGACAACTTTATTAGTACTAGACAACTTTATTAGTACTAGACAACTTTATTAGTACTAGACTACTTTATTAGTACTAGACTACTTTATTGCAACTCATTTTCTACTTTATTTGCAACTTTATTATGTTATTTTTTCCAATGTACCCCACCCCAAAATTTGTGTTCCAAAAATTATTTTCTAACATTTTTTAACCCTTTATAAAATATAACAGCCAAACATTCCAATGAGGGGTAAAATGTTATATTTTTGACACAAAAATTAGTAATTCAATAAGTGTGTGGGCAAGTGTCATCAGCTTTTCATGTTAAGTAAAGGGTTAATAGCTCAACATGGACAAACATCTAAATACTAGTAAATAGAAGTACAATATGGGTTTTCTGGCTGTCAGTTTGAATGGTGATTTGGAAGATTGGAACCCCCCTCTGCCCCTCGTACTATGATAGGGAACCATGGTTTAATTACATTTGTTAATACATGTGTACATGTAGGGTAAAATGGGTTGTTATTTGGCATTTGCTGGGGGCTGTAGTGTGCCCCTGGAGGCTACACTTGCTCAAGATGTGAATTTGCATACAATATATAGCCCTTATTGCTGACAATGACAAAAACATACTTCTCAAAACAACAAAAAAGTATTGTAAGGTGTGTGGTCCCCCCAATGAATTTTTAAATGTGAAATAATCTCTCAAAATAATAATTAAATCAGGTTCGGAAGCCAAATTATGTATTTCCTTAATCAACCTCAATCCTATCAAAGATACATTTTACCTCTTTCATGTGACAAAAGAGTTATTTCTGCATGAAAATTCAACTTTTGGCTTCTACTGAGTCATAAACATGGAACATTTGTTCTTTTAAGGAAAAGTGTCCAAACTGTGTCGAATCGCTTAAAAACTGCTGTTGCCTCCCATAGATTTTTCTACCCTGTTACCTAATGAGTAAGCTGAGAGGTAAGAATTCATGTAGCTTTTTTTGAAAACTAACCTAATCCCAAAATAAAACTAAAATCTGTATCAGCATGCAATACTTTGGGGAACAATCAGTCTCATTTAACCAGACAACAAGACAAAGAGTGGTGTTCCAACTCCACAAAACAATATGAATGTCAATTTTGATTAAAAAATTTGGGTTGCAGCTATAGATTCACCAATATCAATAGACAGTACCATTTTATCCTAACAACTAATGTCAAATTTTCTTCTACATACTGATGTGGCAAAATATAGCACTAAAGGTGTCCGCCCAGTATGGTACTTTTTATCAAAAAGTATGATAAAATTCATAAATTAATTGATGTCGAGACCAAACAAACCTCTTGTGATATTAAATTTCCCATTTGTGATAGTTTTTAAATCAAATTCTGGCTTCTGAACTTCGGAAGATATTTCACATTGTGTTTGATGAATATTTTGCCATTCTTGTGTAAAAAGCACTTTCTCAGTTAAGGCACCTAGAGTCATTGGTATGGCACTTACAAAACGTTAAACACTGATTTTTCCAACAGTATGACCAGCTGAGCACTGCTCCTATGGTATCTCATTATCTTATAGCACTGTTAAAGTGCCTAAAACCACCAAATATTGAGTCTGTACAGTACTGATGTGCGTGTCCTGCAAGTACATGTACCCACAAGGGCACGTTTACAACCTTGGATTTAATCCCTGCAGGCACCCATTCTGATAAAAAGAGTGAAATTAGGGAAAATACATGTACTCATAGTATCCAGTGAGGATGATATTTGCTCCATGAATATAGTGCTCTTTAATGTTTAATATATTTGTATATGTGTGTGTATGTGATGGTGGTGGGGGGTGGTAGAGGGGTGGGGGAGGTAGTCAGTTGCCAGTGATTGAAAATGTAGAACTGGGCAAATGAAAAGCAAACACTTTGTATGATGGACAGACAGACAGACAGACCTGCAATCACATATTTTGAAAGTTCATATATACTTAGGAATACTGACTGACATGCAATGAAAAATATAGTGAGAAGAGCCAGTGAGCTTGTGAGAAGAGCCAGGACAGGGTTGTCAAACAGAAAAACAAGAGGCCCCACAGGGGCCTGAACCACTCACCTTGAACAGAACACGATATAAACAGAGTCCGAGAATGAGTCTACATTAAGCAATCCATCTCCATAGGATACATTGTAAATCTTTGAGCCACTCAGGAGTGACAAAAATAGTTCGACCATCATGCCTTTTCTTCAGTTGATCATAATGTAAAATGTGGAGCTCACCTCTGAAGCCCCTTGATACAACCTATGTGGATTAATCTTAGTTATACTCCTCTAGTGGGTACTGAATACAAAATTTCTAATTCTTCAACTACATGGCCAATTCTGGCTCCCATAGGGAGCCCAAATATTAACCAAGGCTCTCGATTTGAACAAAGTTGAATCTGACCTCCCTAGAGATGTTGTATACCAAATATAAAAGCATTCTGACTTTTGGATCTGAAGAAGAAAAGTTTTAAATAAATTTCTTCATATTGCACTAAGTTAAAATTTGGGCTGCCTTAGGGAGCCCGAATATTAATGCAGGGAACCAATCTGAACAAACTTGAATCTGACTCCCCTAGAGATGTTGTAAACCAAATATGAAAGGATTCTGACAGGTGAATCTGAAGAAGATTTTTGAAGAAATTCCCTCATATTATACTAAGTTAAATTTCAGGTTCCCATATGGAGCCCAAATATTAACCCAGGCACTCGAATTGATAAACTCAAATCTGACCTCCTTAGAGATGTTGTATACCAAATATAAAAGCATTCCGACTAGTGGATCTGAAGAAAAAGATTTTTTAAAAAATTTCCTCATATTACACTAAGTTAAAATTTGGGCTACCATAGTGAGCCCAAATATACACCTAGCGAATCGATTTGAACAAATTTGAATCTGACCCCCCTACAGATGTTGTATACCAAATATGAAAGCATTCAGGCTGGTGGATCTGAAGAAGATTTTTAAAAATTATCCCCAATATTGAACAAAGTTAAAATGTATGGAATCCCAAATATTAACCTAGGGACTTGGTTTGAACAATCTTGAATCTGAATCTGAACCTCATAACAATGATGTATACCAAACATTAAAAGGATCTGACTGGTGGTTCTGAAGAAGACTTTTAAAGAATATTCCCCATATTGCCCTAAGTTAAAAGTTGGGCTCCTTTATTGAGTCCAAATATGAACGAATGGGCTTTATTTTAACAAACTTGTATCTGACCCCCCATCCCCCCCCCCCCCCCCCCCCCCCTCTCCACCACTATGAATTCTGTATACTGAATATCAATAGATTCTGACCATTAGTTCTGGAGAAAAGATTTTTAAAAATTTCTCCAAATATGTTGACTCGGCATTTTTCCGATGCCCTCTAAGGAAAACCCTAACATAACCGATGGCAATTTTTTTTTACCATTTAATTATACTGGCACTAAGGATGTTTCATACCAAATAACAGCTCTCTGATCCGTGCAGTTTGGGAAATATGGGCGTTTGAAAATATTTCTATTTTTAGCTCCTGGGATTCCCATGGGGATGCAGGAATTTTTTTTTTTTTTGGCTCGAGTAAGTACTTATGATCCAATAATACTACATACCAAATTTGGTTCAAATCAGACCATCAGTTCAGAAAATAGAAATTTTGGGTGGGACCAAAAACCTTACCCCTCCCATTACAAAGCCAAATATTGTTTCACGATCTTTGTTTGAATAAATTTGATACTACACTTCAAAAGGAAGCGCCATAACAAATATCAAGTCATTGTACCCTCTGGTTGATGAGAAGAAGATTTTAAAATTATTTTGGAGCATTTTCCCCACCCCCTCCCTATGGGGCTGTGAATGTTGAGTTGAACAAAATGCAATGCCCCTTTTGGCCCATCACTCACACAAACTTTCGCTTGAATTGGCCTAGTGGTTTTGGAAGAGAAGACCAAAACATGGTGTTGACTGACAGAGACCGATGCGATTAGCTCAGCTTGACTTTGTCAAGGTGAGCTAAAAACTGAGTGCTGCAGTACTAAAGCAAATCATAGGAAACTGAGAGTGTATGCTATTAACTTTCTCATCAGCTGAGGGATTCAGTATGGGTGGTAGAGGGCCAATTGTTAATGTAGTTTTGTGCTATAACATGGAGACCCTGACAACACTAGTATCAGACTACTATATTGGTAGCTCTGTACACAAAAGCTATTCATTCACATTTGCAACTTTGTTACTTTTTCCACTCCCCCCCCCCCCTTCCCCCTAAAATTTATGTTCCAAAATACTCTGTGAATGAAGAAATTACATTTTTAATCACTCACTCATTGTAACGGCCAAAACTGGCTAGCACCATTCACCAAAATTGCCATTCAGTGTTCATTATTTTTGCATCAAAAACATAGCTTATGACCCCTCATTGGAATGAGCTCATAAAGCTCATTCCAGTGAGGGGGGTCATAGCTATGTTTTTGACACAAAAAATGAAAAGAAATTATTAGTTATGCAAAAGTGGTATCTCCTTTTCATGTAACGTAAAGGGTTAACATCATAATATGGAGAAAACTTCTATTATAACAGTGAACACAAGTGAAATATAGGTTTTCTGGCTGAGTATTTGAATGGTGATTTGGGAGAGGATTGGAATATAATTGGAATCCCTTCTGTCATTAGTACTATGAGGGGAAACCATGGTTTAATTAAATGTGTTAATAGGGTAAAATAATAGGATAACATAAGCTGTTATATGTATATTTGGCATTTGCCAGAGGTTATAGTGTCAGGGACCGATCAGGACTATTTAAAATACGCTCTAGTCTCGGAGCCTATTTTTTCAATTCATGCGCCAGATTTCAATTTACGGAGTCACACTGCTGTTTGTAACACACACTGCAAGTATGTAATAGCTCTCATCATTTTCATTTTGTACACTATAGCAAACATTAATCTTCACTGTGGTTTCTGATCAAGTCATGGCTGCCTATTTAGGCAGCCAAGACTTGATCAGAAACCACAGTGAAGATTAATGCTTGGTAATTAAGACTTGAAGTATTAACTTAAGCACTCTACAACAATGATAAATGATAATCATATATATAATACATGTAAGAGTGTCTCTCTCGATTATCCATCGAAAGAATATCAAAATATGATCTGAGAAGTTACGCGCCAACTGTGAAGCCTATTTCTGAGATTTAAGAGCCAGGTCCTGATGTTTCAGAACCAAATACGCACTGGCGCATGCCCAGGTCGGTCCCTGAGTGTGTTTCTCAGTTCTGGATGTTACACTTGCTCAAGATGCATTTAACTGCATTATTTTTGGCATATATATGCCCTTTATTGCTGACTGTGACAAAAATATAACTTTTCAAAAAATAAAAACAGTATTGTTCGGTCTGTGGTTCCCGAATGAACATTTAAATGTGAAATACATATAACATCAAAAAATAATAATTAAATCAGTTTTGGAAGCCAAAATACATGTACATTTATGTATTTCCTATAATCAGCCCCAACCCTTCCAGAGGGTAACCCTACAAAAATTTTCCTTGACAAAAATCCCCCCCCCTCCCCAATCATTTTCACACAGTGTGCAAAAATCACCCCCTCCCCCATGTTTTCTTCAGATGATCAGAAATTCCTCCCTCCATAATTTCTGGTGAACAAAAATACCCCCCCCCCCCCCCCCCCCCAATTTGTTAGAAGTATATTCAAAGCCATACAAAAATGTCCAAAGCTTTTTACGACTCACGGCCGAGCACTTGTCACTTCAATCAATGTTAACCTTACTGTGTGGAGTTAGTACGTTGGACTGTTGCTCACTTTTGCTCAGTGGTTCTCTCGGTGCAATCCAGCTTCCTCCACCCATAAAACTATCCGACACGAGGTGACACTGGCTGTTGAAAGTGGCTTAAAATCCAATAAATAAATAAATAAATAACTGTCTTAATAAACAGTTATTGAGGCATGTTTTCTTGTTAATAGTGATGAGTGTTTATGTAATTTACAAATTAAATAAGTTTTTAAATCCTCTTGGACTGCCTTTTAACCTTTTGGTGTAAAAGGCCAGGAGGGGGGATTTTTGTACTGTTCATAAAATAATGTGGGACATTGTGAAACTACCTTAAAAAACTGTGAGTGGGGGGTGGGATTTTTGCTAAGTGGGTAAAAATTTAAATTTTACAGTAAATTTCCTTTCTTATTATACCTACCACAATTGTTTACTACAGGCTTGCACTACAGTGGAAGTCCCTAACTCGGAAAATACACTCTCTATTATGATCTTTCCCAAGCAATTTGGGAAAGAAAAGTGGTGCAAAAGCACCAAGAAAAAATAAGCCAAAACTGGGTCGAGTGTTACCGGCGCACACCCAGTGGGGGCGCACTCTTCTAGTACAGATCCACGGCTTCTGGTAACCAGTGTGCAGACATGTAGCTAATGAATGACTCATTCTTTTAAATCCGCCAACATTGGAGTTATGTGATCAGCGGGGAGGAAGGATTCTTACCCGAATAAGACAGGAGGGCCTCTATGTAAACTAGAACGGTGTCATTTGTGTGCAGAGCACACTAAGGTGTATCCCCGCATTCTCAGTTTGCCATCACGATGGTGAGAAATCAATTCACACTCTCAAACGACAGAAATGGCACTACTGGCGCTACAGGAGGAAGGATAAAAAATCCCAAACCCTTATGCACATTTAGAGACCCTAACTGAACATATGAACACACTTTCAATGTTTTGAATGAAACCCCCCGGGAGGCTTTCGCTGGAAACCGATTCTCTAACTACAAAAGTGGCACCACAGGCACTACACGAGGCCGAATAAAAAAAAAAAACGGAACATTTATGTATATCTAGAGACTCTATGAAAACACATTCAACGTTTGAATTAAAACCCCAAGGAGCCTTTTACAGAAACAGATTCTCTAACGAAAAAGTGGTGCAACGAGTGCCTCATGGGGGTGAATAAAAAATCTGAAACCTTTATGCACATCTAGACACCCTACCAGAACATTTGAATATACTTTCAACATTTCGAATTAAAACCCTTAGAAGCCTTTTATCGGAAACCGATTCTTTAATGACAAAAGTGGCGCTACGAGCATCACTTGAGGCCGAATAAAAAATCCGAAGCCTTCATGCACATATCTAGAGACACTACCGGAGCATATGAACACACTTTTAACGTTTCAAATTAAAACCCCTAGAAACCTTTGTCTAATGACAAAAGTGCTGCTACAGGGGCCATATGTGGCCAAATAAAAAATCTGAAACCTTTATGCACATCTAGAGACCCCACCGGAACATATGAACACACTTTCAACGTTTTTAATTAAAACCCCTAGGAGCCTTTTGCCGGAAACCTATTCTCTAACGACAAAAGTGATGCTATGGCCACCACATGGGGCCGAATAAAAAAATCCAAAACCATTACGCACATCTATAGAACCTACCTGAACATATGAACACAGTTTCAACGTTTCAAATTAAAACCTGTAGGAGCTTTTGCTGGAAACCGATTCTCAAACAACAAAAGTGGCACTATGGGCACCACATGGGGCCGATTCAAAAATCCAAAACCTGTATGAACATCTAGATACCTTACCGGAACATAGGAACACACTTTCAATGTTTCGATTTAAAACCCCTAGGAGCCTTTCGCCAGAAACTAATTCTCTAATGACAAAAGTGGCGCAACCAGCATCACATGGATCCAAATAAAAAATCCGAAACTTTTTTGCACATTTTGAGACTCTACCGGAACATATGAACACACTTTCAAGAACCGAATATACATATCCTATGAGTCTTTCTTAGAAAAGCAGTATTTTAGCTCAGTGTTTAAGTGGTGCCACTGGCACCACCTGGTGACAAAAAATCAAACTAAACCTATTTTTATCATCTCTATACCATGCTTAAGAAGTATGGTAAGTTTCAAAATTATAGCTCCAAAAAGGGACATAGGGACGTACACATGTACGGATGTACTGACGGAGATCATCACTGTATCCCTGCATTTTTGAAAATGTGCGAATAATAACACTTTGGCCGACCGATGATTTGTCGCGGTTCTCAGGTGAGAAGGCCTTGATTAGCCCTCTGTTCCAAAATGCCTCCTTATCCCCTCCTCTTCTCTATGGGACGAACTGCTCGATGACATCCCGTACACTATTCTTCCGAATCTCACCGATAAGTATACTAACCCTCTCCTGTGTGTCTTTAAAGTAGTGGTTTGTGATCTAGGTGCGCCCTATGTTGTGTTGTTACAATTGCCTTTGTTCTACTACACGGACAGGTGCTCCAGATTCTGTTTGAGGTGGCTTTTTTGATCCACCCGGTAACTACTTGTTCAGGGTACCATTCATCAACACCAACTCGTCATACAATTATAAGCATATTTATTCAAGCTCTCAGAGCTATACCAATTACAAGTTCTTCAGCTCTAAATCAACAAAATCTACCACTAACACCAAAAATTCCAAAACCTTCATGCACATTTAGAGATGTTACCAGAACACATTAGCATAGTTTAAACATTTCGAATTAAATACCCTTGGAGCCTTTCATTGAAACTGATTTTCCAACAATAAAAGTGGTTCCACCAGAACCACTTGGGGCCAAATCAAAATTCCGAACCTTCATGCACATCTAGAGATGCTACCTGAACACCTTAGCATAGTTTAAACGTTTTAAATTAAATACCCTAGCAGCCTTTCGAGGAAAACTGATTTTCTAAAGATAAAAGTGGTACCACGGGAACCACTTGGGGCCAAATCAAAATTCCGAAATGTTCATGCACATCTAGAGATGCTACCTGAGCACCTTAGCATAGTTTAAAAGTTTCAAATTAAATACCCTAGGAGCCTTTTGAGGAAAAGTGATTTTCTAATGATAAAAGTGGTTCCACCGGAACCACTTGGGGCCAAATCAAAATTCTGAAACCTTTTTGTACATCTAGAGATGTTACCTGAACACCTTACCATAGTTTAAACGTTACGAATTAAATAACCTAGGAGCCTTTCGATGAAAACAAATTTTCCAACGAAAAAAGTGGTTCCACCGGAACATTTGGGGCCAAATCAAAATTCCGAAACTGTCATGCGCATCTAGAGATGTTACCTGAACACATTAGCATAGTTTAAATGTTTCGAATTAAATACCCTAGGAGCCTTTCAATGAAAACTAATTTTCTAACAATAAAAGTGGTTTCACTGGAACCACCTGGGGCCAAATCAAAATTCCGAAACCTTCATGTACATCTGGAGATGTTACCTGAACACCTTAGCATAGTTTAAACATTTCGAATTAAATACCCTAGGAGCCTTTCAATGAAAACTGATTTTCCAACGATAAAAGTGGTTCCACGGGAACCACTTGGGGCCAAATCAAAATTCTGAAACCTTCATGAACATCTAGAGTTGCTACCTGAACACTTAGCATAGTTTAAATGTTTCAAATTGAATACCCTAGGAGGCTTTCAGGGTGTGACGTACGTACGGACGGATGGACGGACGTTCTAACAATTGGTACTTATGTGGCTATTTTTATGGGACTACAATAAAATGCATGTCCATTATATTAAAACAAGTAATTTTGGGGAAAATGTTTGGGGTGGTTGCAAACCCTGACCCTACCCTTTACTGACCCTAACCCTACCCCTCCCACCCCCAATTCTAAACTGCACCCTAGACTAATGAAAATTAATTATGTGCCTAGTCTATTTTAACTAAAATGCATGTCCATTGCATTAAAACAACTTTTTGGGTGAAAAATATTTGGGGTGGTAGCAAACCCTAATCCTACCCTTTACTGACCCTAACCCCACCCCACCCCAACTCTAAACCCCACCCTAGAATAATGACATTTAACTAGTTATGTGACTAGTCACATAAGTTGCAGTAGTCACCTAACCCCCAATTTGTACCAACAAATAGCCTCCTAAAAACCCCATATGTCTGCCCATAAGGACAGACGGACGGATGTAAGGATGGAGATGACGACTATATCCCTGCATTTTTGAAAATGCGGAGATAACAATTGTGGTAGGTATAATAAGAAAGGAAATTTACTATAAAATTTAAATTTCTTATCAACCTACCTCACAATTGTTTATTACAGGCTGAATAGACAATAGGATGGAGGGAATCACATAACCAACCCCCACATAATCCAATTGCACTGGAACCGTGGACAGAGGAAGAGGTCCCCAGGCCTATCAAACAATAGCATCACAAACATTAGTAAAAGACAATGAGAGATGAGGCATATGGTTCTGTGTGACGCACAGACAGAAAAGGGCAGTAACAGCACTGAGCTGGAACTGACCTTGTAAGAAGCCTAATGGCTAGGGTAAACAGTCTGAGCAGAAGAAAGAGGGCCCAAAGCAAAAAGGTCCTCTGACTGCTCCTGCAACTGACGCAGATAGGTGGAGAAAGTAGAAGCATTTCTCCAGTAGGCTGCCTGCATAACATCCGACAACTTGACAGAGTTAGTATAAGCCCAAGAGGTAGACAATGCACGCACCTCGTGGGCAGAAATACGATTGGTAATACAATCGTCTGTCGCTAGACGAGCATAAGCCGCGCGAATAGCAAGACAAATCCATCGAGAAATGGATTGAGGAGAGATCTTCTGTCAACCAGGAATAAGAGACAGAAAAAATCGTTTCCTGTCTTTCCAAATGAACTGTGTCCAATTGAGATAAATGCAAATTGCACGAACCGGACAGAGCAAAGGGCGATTACCCTCAGCAGAAGGAAGAGCTCTGATACAGATAGGAGGTGGAGTCGTTTCTGATAAGTGATTTTTGGCCAGAAAGGAGCAATCAGTGGTAAACTTAACACTGTTGGGAGAGCTCCTGAAAAAGGCCGGATCAACCGAGAGGGCGTGAAGCTCACTACCCGACTGGCTGAGGCAAAAGCCATCTTGTATGTGAGAAAATGCATATCCACCTGGGATAAAGGTTCGAATGCCCCCCCCCCCCCCCCCCCAAGCGAAGCAGCACCCAAGAAAGATTCCATCTTGAGGTCAGCTGCAAAGTCCTAGGCCTTTTCAAGGAAAAGTGCCGAACAAGTTTGGAGAGGTATGGATTAGTGCCGATACAACGCTGTCCCACATACATAAGCATGGACCTGTACCCTTTGATGGTAACGGGCTGGAGACCCTGAGAATCAAACAGATACCAGAAACTCCGCAATCTGTGAAATCGAAGGATTGGCATAATCAACAGAATGATCGGCACACCATCAACAGAAGACCTTCCACTTAGCCGCATATGCTAAACCAGTGGAGTGGCTCCTTGAAGAAGAAATACACTCCACTGCTCGTCTCGAAAAACCTCTACGGAGGGGACAGGACCTGACAAAGATATGCGCGAAGGCACAATTAAGTCAGGTCGACGTGAAACCTCCTCGGGTGACCTTGGCAAAGAAGGTCGCGATGTAGAGGGAGATGTGCCGGAACCGCCGCCAACAGAGAGTGGAGCTGATTAATCCACACCCGTTGAGGCGACAGGGGAGTGATCAGAATGATTCGACAACTGCAAGTTCGTATCTTGGTGAGAACCTGAGGCAGAATCGGAACCGGTGGGAAGTTGTAGCCGACAATTCTGTTCCAATCGAGTGACGGAGCGTCCATGGCGAAAGCCAGAGGATCTGGACACAGGGACACGAAAGTGTCCACCTGATGGTTCCAACGAGTCGCAAAGAGATTGATGTGGGGACGAACCCAGAGATCACAAAGCGACTGGAACATCTCCATGTGGAGCATCCACTCGGTGGAAATGACCCTGCCCCGTCGGGACAGGGAGTCGGCTAGGACGTTCAGACGACCGAGAATGTGATGAACCACCACTCCAGCATTGACATCCTGAGCAAGCAATAGAAGCCAATTCGTACATGGGAACCGAGTGCATGCCGCCCTGGTTCCGAATGTAAGCATTCACTGTCGAATTGTCAGACAACCGAAGGACCTGGCAATTCGAAAGGTGCGGGATACACTGCCGGAAACTCAGAAGAAGAGCAAGAAGCTCCTTCTGGTTGATGTGAAGAGCTGCCTGATCCTGGTCCCATGCCCCGTGAAGGGAAAACCTAGAGGATCCAACGTCGCACCCCATCCGAGATCTCTGGCGTCTGCTGTGAGAACACGATCGGACGTGGGTAAGTCCAACGGAACCCCCTGCATAATCCACTGAACATCCTCCTGGGAAGAAGGTGACGATGAAGAGTCTCTGGTAACTGAAGCACCAGATCCAAAGGATCGACATTCGGCCTCCAACGACTGGGCAGAAAGTGTTGGAGAGGTCTGACATGAAGCCGACCTAGAGGAATGAGATACATCACCGAACTGCAGAGACCGAGCAGCTGGAGAATACTCCGAGCTGTCGCAGATGTGGACTGGGACAGAGTCAGGGCAAAAGCTGAGAGAATCACAGCCCTTGTTTGGGGAACCGCTACCGTATTCAGCTGAGTACGGAGGTACATCCCCAGATGACAAAACGACTGAGAAGGGACGAGGTCCGACTTCTCCTTGTTGACTCTGAATCCTAGCGACGTGAGAAGGCTCAACAGTGTGTCAACATCGGACTCCAGAAAGGCAGCATTGGAATGCCTCTGGAGGATATCATCTAGATAAGCCGAAGTAGTCACCCTAGACTGGGTGAGATGGAAGGCTATCATATGCGGCATCAGTCGGGTGAAGGCCCAAGGAGCCAGGTTAAGGCTGAAGGGCATGGCCTTGAACTGGTAAACTCGCCCCAGAAAAGCGAACCTGAGATACTTTTGCGATGACCCATGAATCGGAACGTGAAAGTAAGCATTCTGCAGGTCGACGCTGGAAGTGAAATCTCCCTGGTGAATGGAGCGGCAAACCGACCTGAAAGTCTCCATGCTGAACTTTGGAGCAATGATAGACTTGTTCAGGATACTCAGATCGATAACTGGTCGGAGTCGGCCGTTCTTCTTCGGCCGTTCTTCTTCGACACCAAGATCAGGCGGGAATAAAAACCCATGGAATGAATGTTCTTGATTACCTCGATCGCCCCCTTTGACAGGAGATTGTCTACCTCCGTGATCAAAAGTTCCCGACGTGCAATGTCTAAAGGAACTTGTGTTGGAAGAGGCACTCTCGACAGAGTGGTATGCCTCTGGAAGGATATCCGCAGCCCGGACCGAACAACATCTAACACCCAAGGATCGGATGTGATTGTGGCCCAATGGTCTGCAAATTATGATATCCTTTCTCCAACCTGGGACAAATCGAGGTGAGGAACTTCATTTCGAGGCCCGGCGAGACCTGCGAGAGGAGAAACCACCTCCTCTACTATATGAAGAATCCTGAGTCCTCCCTCTAGCCTGCCAACGCTTACCCTTACCCTGTGAGTAAGAAGTAGAAGCGGCAGCAGGAGGATCAGCCCTTGGCTTTGCAGAGGAAGCAGAAGGGTGCTTGTTAGGCTTTGGATGGCCCCTGCCTCCAACAGAAGGCTGATCAAGCTGATCTTTGGAATGACGTTGGACATCATCCAGGACCGTCATCACGGAACCATGGAGTAGTTGCAGACTCACCAAAGAAGCAGATCGAAGAGCAGTGAACTGCCCCTCAGGAAGGGAACGGCTTGTGTCCAACACTGCGTCCCAGTGAACTAATTCCAAGTTAGCCGTGTTACAGTCATGCATGTGAGTAAGATGCATGAGCATCTTGGAAAGCACACGCACAGGAGCCTGTATGTCGTCAAACTTATCTGGGGGCAGATAAGCAGTTAAAGCAGAGACGACGTGATCTGAGAGAGAAAGCATGCCCAGCATCTTTCGTGATAAGCCCAACAGGGACTCCAGAGTTGCCATAGGAATAACGGCCGACTTGGGCCTGGAAAGCCCGAGGGAGGTGGAGTCCTGATCCAAGACAAAGTTTGGCAGACTGATGGATTTGCGGAATCGTAGGAACGATAACGCACTGGAGGCAAAAAAGTGTCAACCCTGGTGAAGAACAAAGTATTCATAGCCTTGGAACTCAGCTTAGAGTCCGAAGCGGTAAACACTTCAACCACCTGTACCAACTGGCATGGTAGAAGGTGCCCAGAAGCGGGTTGCTCCACAGGCTGTAGGCACGAGACCGATGATCACGGCCTGGCTGACACCTTCGGCTGGTTTGACGGTTTGAGATCTGGAAGGAACTCAAACACAAAGTCAAGAGCTGCCCCGAAGTCAGAAGACTGTTGGCACTCGATGTCAGGTATGTCTGACTCATCCTCTGAGCCAGAAGACACATAGCCCATCATGGGCAAACCAGCCGATGCCTCCCATGGTGAAGGCACACCTGAGGGATCAGAAAGCGGCTTGCTTCCAATCCAAGGAGGCGACGCCTCAGGGGGCACCTGGAAACCACTAGTAGCCTCGCTGGAAGCAACGGGAAGGTTCTTGGAAAGAACCTGAGTGAGCAAGGAGAGGAATGAACCGTCAAAGTGGCTTCACTCCTGATCCTTTTAAGCAGCGAAGGGTCACGATCCTCAAGTACACCTGATGCAGGGTGACGGGTGGCATCCGAAACATCTGAAGGCAGGTGCGTATAGGGGTATGACCTACCCCGAGGATCTACAGAGCGGGAACTCAGGAGAGTTGCCGCTGACCTCTGAGGGACAGAAGGTCCAGACTGCACAAAAGGCGTTGGTCCTGCCAAACCGGTCATGGGACCAGAGTGCGTGGACAGAAACACAACAGAGCTCATGGTGGCCCCACCATGAACATCCAAAGCCAATGACAAAACTGCTGTGCTCGACTGCTGAGACACCACAGCAGAGGATTCAGCCAGCAGCCCCTTCCGACTTCACCGAGTTGAAGTCAGGGAAGACTGAGGCCGATACACCACGTCCACACTACCAGATATCTCTGCAGACCCCTGCAGGGATAAGCCGAGGCCGGCTGAAACGGTGACCGATGACGTAGCAGATGGAACAGCAGTAGCAGAAGATACATCGGGAGCCATTGAAACTGGTGGAAAAGTGGAGGGAGCAACCGAGCTCAGCTCCGAGGGAGGAGTCACAACCCTAGTGACAGCCTCTGATGTCGACTGGAGAGGGACCACAGTCCCGGAACCAGGCATCTCTTCACCAGACAACTCAAAGGTTCCCACAGTATCCACCACAGGAAAAGACTGCACATCCCCATGGAGGAGGAATAACTCTCACCAGACGTGGTTGTTTTGGGAGGCCCCGAACGACAGCATTCCCCCTTCCTGTGGGTGTGGGAGGAATGCACCACACGGTTCACTGACGCCCAAAAGGTGGATGGCCATGACCCACGTAGCCCACAGGGTCGATCGGAAGAACACCTGCAAGTACAGCAGGAAGCATGTGAATCGTCCACATGCTTAAGCAGAAGGCATTGCCCACAAGGAATAGTCCTGGGCATGACAGGGGTGAGAGCTGAAGAGAAGAAGGTGAATTCAACAGATGTAGACAGAAAGACACCCCCAACTAAGAGAGAAAGGTGACAGAAAAAATTGGACCGGCGGGAACACAAAAGACAAAAAAACCCCAGAAGTTCTACCCTCAACAGAGAGAAGAAATCCTGTCCAAGAAGCACCCCGCTGACACCTAACTCCAATAATAATAAAAGTATCAAAAATGATAACATAAATTATTAATGCCAAAATTCTATGTCCGAACTGCACGTCACACGAAATACGCGCGCGAACACAGAGAAAAAACAGAAAACATAAATGTGGATGAAATTAATAAGCGAGAATATAATGTAAACACAGTGCTGATATTAGAAGATCCATCCATCATTCTTATCACAGGAACAATCAATCAATGAGTAGGATGATCACTGATTTCAAACGCAGAAGAAAGACATCTCGTCAACATGGCGGAAGAAAAAAGAATGAGTCACTAGCTATGTGTCTGCGCACTGGTTACCGGTAGCCGCTGATCTGTACTAGGAGAAGAGCGTCCCCTACTGGGTGTGCACCGGTAGCACACGACCCAGTTTTGGCTTATTTTTTCTTAGTGCTTTTGCACCACTTTTCTTTCCCAAATTGCTTGGGAAAGATCAAAATAGAGAGTATATTTTCTGAGTTAGGGACTTCCACTGTAGTGCAAGCCTGTAGTAAACAATTGTAAGGTAGGTTATAAGAAATGATTGGGGGGGATTCTTTGTAGGGGGTGGGGATTTTAAACCTACATTCTGATCCTTCCAAAGATACCTTTTACCTCTTTCATTTAATAAAAGAGTCATTTTTACATGAGAATTCAAGAATTCACTGCTTTCTTTGAAAACTACCCCAATCCCCAAAATAAAAATAAAATCTGCATCATCACACAATACTTTGGGGGAAAAATCTGTCTCATTTAACCATACGGCAATAGAAAGAGTGGTATTCAACCCCACTCCACCCCACAGAAAACAAAATGAATGTCAATTTTGTTTTAAAAACTTGAGTGGCAGCTATATAGATCACCAATATCAATAGACAGTGCCATTTTATCCTAACAAATGAGGTCAAATTTTCTTATACATATTGATGTGGTAAAATATAGCCCTGAATGTGTCACCTAAACCCCAGTATACCCCCCTTTCATCCAAAACTATGATATAATTCATAAATTAATTGATGTTGACACAAAACAAACATCTTATGATATTAAATTCCCCATTTGTGATAGTTTTTAAATCTCATTCTGGCTTCTTAAGATATTTCACATTGTGTTTGATGAATATTTTGCAATTTTTGTTAAAAAAAATGAAAACAAATTTCCTCAGACTTCTTAAGGCACCTAGAGTCATTGGTATGTCTCTCACAAAACATTACACATTGATTTTTTCCAATAGCATGGCCAGTACAGCTCCTGTGGTATCCCATAGCACTATTAAAATGCCTAAAACCATCAAATATTGATTATGTAGTGCAGTGCTTTTGCTGCAAGTACCCACAACTTTGGATTTAATCCCTACAGACACCCATGACCCATTTTGATAAAAGGAGTAAAATTGTGGAAAATACAATGTACACATGTATGTTTTCCAGAGAGGATGAATCAGATATTTGCTTCAAAAAGATAATGCTCTTTAATGTTTAATATATTTGTGTATGTGTGTGTGCGTAAGGTGGAGGAGGTTACAGTGTGAAAAATAGTCAGAAGCCAGTTACTGAAAATGTACATAAACAACCGGGCAAATGAAAAAAGCAAAGAAAGGCTGTCTGTGATGGACATTTTTGGACAACTTGTACCCTGGACGATTCATACCACAATTACGGGGTACAAATTGTCTTGACAATAAGGTACAAATTGTCCAGACAAAAGGTACGAATTGTCCCAGTAAAAGGTACGAATTGTCTCCTTTATAGGTACAAGTTGTCTCTAGTAAGTGTACTAAACTGTCGTATGTATTACCTATTTAAATGTTATTGACTCATGTTTTGGCTGATTGAAATGAAAATGAAAAGTCGACCGAGTGATAGTAATACAAACATAAACATATGCATGAAACAACCAATCAAAAAAAGATTTATGCATCTAAATGAACCATCGCTTAACAGCGTAAGTGAAAATGCGATCTCTAGTATAGTAGTATTATCAACTTCGGATCCGAACGTGGTAAAAGAAAATTTGTAGTAGATAGTAATGGATGTAGTGTTACAGTTAAAACATTATTTTTTTAATGAAGCCACAATAATTCTTTAAATTGATGAAGATCTGACAATAAATAATTTTATGATGCCCCAAATAATAAGTTATAGAGTCGAGTGTGCTGCCATAATAATTGAATTCATTTAGTTCTGAGCTCTCTCAATAGAGCATTTTCTTTTTGTTGTCGTGACGTTGAATCTTTTAAGTGTCTACTTGCTTTTTACTTTTAGTCATGAAATTTGATATTCTGTGTCATTTTAAAATAATAGAAATGACATCGCAATTTTTTATTCTTTCTCCAAGTTTATAATCCTCTCCCATCCCCATCTCCATGTATATTTTTTCAGAGGGGGTTAATTAAGCAGAGTATGAATTTGCAGAAGAGGATACAAGTTGTCCAGAGGGGTACAAACTGTCAGATACTGTCCAGAGGAGGGGTACGAATCTTCCAGACAAAAGGTACAAATTGTCCCGTGAAAAGGTACGAATTGTCCAGACATCAGGGTATGAATCATTCAGCAAAAGATTCCAGTTATCCAAGGTACGAATCGTCCAGGGTATGAGTTGTCCAACTCCCTGATGGACGGACAGACAGAAATGCAGTCACACATTTTGTAATAAATTCAATTTCAGTTTCCTTTTGAATGCTAAAACAAACTAGAATTAGTAGAAATGAAATAATTTCTCTGGAATCAGTGTGCAAATGTTATTTAGAGGTCAGTTCTGGGGAGGTTGGTATTTAGGCTTTTTTGCCATTTTTGGAGAAAAATATTAAATAGCAGAATCCCCACTACCAGATGAGGGCGACATTGACTAGTTTGAAGATGAATTAAGTTCTATTCTGGTTGCAAAGCCTAAAGCATCAAGGAAATAAATCATTTTTTTACCAAAAGAAAACACAGAAGAAGTGTAGGGAGTTCTGTGTGGTTTTGGTATTTAGGAGAACACGTCGGATAAAAAAATTGGCTGGCCACTACATTGTAATTCTGACAGTCTTAAACTGACATTGTATTGTATCACTGGTAAATATAGTTCATAGACTGGAGCCAGTGAACTTGTGAAGTAAAAATCTAGGAAATAAATGAATATCGCTGTTCGCATGCATGTCAGGTTCTGTAAAATTTTAATCCAAGACTGCATGCCCGTGTTTTGAGAACAAAGATTTCCCATGACCGGACGTCAACATAACTTGAATTCATCCGAACTCCGGCTGTTGCTAAGGAAATCACGCTAAGTTCCCCAAAAATGAAAAAGGCCCACTAAAAGGTTAATAAATCACTTGTTTTATTTTTTTATTCGTTGTCAGCAACTTGTAATGTGTACATTCTCAATTAAAATTGAAACTGGGCTTTGAATCTGATGAAACCGGCAAGGGACGACATTGGCACCTCGAAGTTTCAAACAATACCTAACTCGCCAAAAACTACCTAACTTCGAAAGGCAATTCATTATTTAATCATTTCTCATAGTTTCCAGCATTCTGTGACAATAAATTGTACATAATTTCTTTTGATAAGCCACAAACAATTAAATATCCATTATAATGATTCTGGATTATTTATCAGTAGGAGAGAGATAGCACCCCAAACTCTGTTGCATGGTATATAGAAAAAAATTATAAAATCATGGATACATACCTGTATTACCTATGTGCGCACATGCCAATGTGTGGGTGTCCACTATTAACAAACCGATTTTGGTGAAACTTATTAAACATGACCAATAACAAGCAAAAAACACATATTCCAATTTTCAAGCTAAGACAATTTTAACAGAGCAATCTCCCCTTGAAATTAGAATATAGATTTCTGTATGAAATTCATCTGTGTATTTCTTACATAGATGATTCGATTTTCATAAAGCTTTCTATACATGATGAAATGTATATGTTCCAAACTATTCAAGCTGCAACAACTCTTGGTGAGTTATCTCCCCTAGGACATATATTTAGTATAGATTGAACATGAATTTGTGGGTGCATAACTCTTTCTACTTTTCTATGAATTGATTTTAATGAAACTTCACAGACAAGTCACCATCCATATATTGTAAAGTTTTCTCGGAAGCCAGAACCTGTAGCATTCTGCGGGCAGGTATTCTTGTCCAAGATAAAAAATCTCTTGTCAATTAAATATGTATAATCTGGGTACATTTAATCAGATTTTTCATTGTAAATTGAGTCAAATTTTTTATCACTGACTTCTTGAGTTAAATTTTTATGAATTTTTCATCATATTCTTCACATCAGCCATCACTGAATCGTGTCATTATATGTGGTGTAATTGCAAATTAGTTGCAGAATTGCCTCAACAAATATTCTCTTATTTATTCTTTATGTCAATAATATCATTATGATATATCATAATGAATGACATTAATTCATGGAAAGTTCTCTGAAAGGTGACGCTATATCAGCATGTTGTTTTCTTGATGAATAAATCTGTTCCTACATCTCCAGTCTACTCAACTGCTTTGTTTGTTCATCCACCTCCAGTCTACTCAACTGCTTTGATTGTTCCTTTACTTCCAGTCTACTCAACTGCTTTGATTGTTCCTTCAACTCCAGTCTACTCAACTGCTTTGATTGTTCCTTTACCTCCAGTCTACTCAACTGCTTTGATTGTTCCTTTACCTCCAGTCTACTCAACTGCTTTGATTGTTCCTTCAACTATAGTCTACTCAACTGCTTTGATTGTTCCTTTACCTCCAGTCTACTCAACTGCTTTGTTTGTTCCTTCAACTCCAGTCTATTCAACTGCTTTGTTTGTTCCTTTACCTCCAGTCTATACAACTGCTTTGATTGTTCCTTTACCTCCAGTCTACTCAACTGCTTTGTTTGTTCCTTTACCTCCAGTCTACACAACTGCTTTGTTTGTTCCTTTACCTCCAGTCTACTCAACTGCTTTGTTTGTTCCTTCAACTCCAGTCTACTCAACTGCTTTGATTGTTCCTCCACCTCTAGTCTACTCAACTGCTTTGATTGTTCCTTCAACCCCAGTCTACTCAACTGCTTTGATTGTTCCTTTACCTCCAGTCTACTCAACTGCTTTG
The DNA here is from genome assembly GCA_031216915.1 of Pictodentalium vernedei. Lineage (NCBI taxonomy): Eukaryota > Metazoa > Mollusca > Scaphopoda > Dentaliida > Dentaliidae > Pictodentalium > Pictodentalium vernedei. The sequence continues at coordinate 334,124,136 of CM062288.1, read as the reverse complement.
ATTGTTCCTTTACCTCCAGTCAACTCAACTGCTTTGATTGTTCCTTCAACTCCAGTCTACTCAACTGCTTTGATTGTTCCTTTACCTCCAGTCTACTCAACTGCTTTGATTGTTCCTTCAACTCCAGTCTACTCAACTGCTTTGATTGTTTCTCCACCTCCAGTCTACTCAACTGCTTTGATTGTTTCTTTACCTCCAGTCTACTCAACTGCTTTGATTGTTCATTTACCTCCAGTCTACTCAACTGCTTTGATTGTTCCTTTACCTCAAGTCAACTCAACTGCTTTGATTGTTCCTTTACCTCCAGTCTACACAGCTGCTTTGATTGTTCCTTCAATTCCAGTCTACTCAACTGCTTTGATTGTTCCTTTACCTCCAGTCTACTCAACTGCTTTGATTGTTCCTTTATCTCCAGTCTACCCAACTGCTTTGATTGTTCCTTTACCTCCAGTCTACTCAACTGCATTGATTGTTTCTCCACCTCCAGTCTACTCAACTGCTTTGATTGTTCCTTCAACTCCAGTCTACTCAACTGCTTTGATTGTTCCTTCAACTCCAGTCTACTCAACTGCTTTGATTGTTCCTTCAACTCCAGTCTACTCAACTGCTTTGATTGTTTCTCCACCTCCAGTCTACTCAACTGCTTTGATTGTTTCTTTACCTCCAGTCTACTCAACTGCTTTGATTGTTCCTTTACCTCCAGTCTACTCAACTGCTTTGATTGTTCCTCCAATTCCAGTCTACTCAACTGCTTTGATTGTTCCTTTACCTCCAGTCTACTCAACTGCTTTAATTGTTCCTTCAACTCCAGTCTACTCAACTGCTTTGATTGTTCCTCCACCTCCTGTCTACTCAACTGCTTTGACTGTTCCTTTACCTCCAGTCTACTCAACTGTTTTGATTGTTCCTTCAACTCCAGTCTACTCAACTGCTTTGATTGTTCCTTCAACTCCAGTCTACTCAACTGCTTTGATTGTTCCTTTACCTCCAGTCTACTCAACTGCTTTGATTGTTCCTTTACCTCCAGTCTACTCAACTGCTTTGATTGTTCCTTTACCTCCAGTCTACTCAACTGCTTTGATTGTTCCTTTACCTCCAGTCTACTCAACTGCTTTGATTGTTCCTTTACCTCCAGTCTACACAACTGCTTCGATTGTTCCTTCAACTCCAGTCTACTCAACTGCTTTGATTGTTCCTTTACCTCCAGTCTACTCAACTGCTTTGATTGTTCCTTTACCTCCAGTCTACCCAACTGCTTTGATTGTTTCTTCACCTCTAGTCTACTCAACTGGTTTGATTGTTTCTCCACCTCCAGTCTACTCAACTGCTTTGATTGTTCCTTCAACTCCAGTCTACTCAACTGCTTTGATTGTTCCTTTACCTCCAGTCTACTCAACTGCTTTGATTGTTCCTTTACCTCCAGTCTACTCAACTGCTTTGATTGTTCCTCCAACTCCAGTCTACACAACTGCTTTGATTGTTCCTCCCCCTCCAGTCTACTCAACTGCTTTGATTGTTCCTTTACCTCCAGTCTACTCAACTGCTTTGATTGTTCCTTTACCTCCAGTCTATACAACTGCTTTCATTGTTCCTTTACCTCCAGTCTACACAACTGCTTTGTTTGTTCCTTTACCTCCAGTCTACTCAACTGCTTTGTTTGTTCCTTCGACTCCAGTCTACTCAACTGCTTTGATTGTTCCCCCACCTCTAGTCTACTCAACTGCTTTGATTGTTCCTTCAACTCCAGTCTACTCAACTGCTTTGATTGTTCCTTTACCTCCAGTCTACTCAACTGCTTTGATTGTTCCTTTACCTCCAGTCAACTCAACTGCTTTGATTGTTCCTTCAACTCCAGTCTACTCAACTGCTTTGATTGTTCCTTCACCTCCAGTCTACTCAACTGCTTTGATTGTTCCTTCAACTCCAGTCTACTCAACTGCTTTGATTGTTTCTCCACCTCCAGTCTACTCAACTGCTTTGATTGTTTCTTTACCTCCAGTCTACTCAACTGCTTTGATTGTTCCTTTACCTCCAGTCTACTCAACTGCTTTGATTGTTCCTTTACCTCCAGTCTACTCAACTGCTTTGATTGTTCCTTTACCTCCAGTCTACACAACTGCTTTGATTGTTCCTTCAACTCCAGTCTACTCAACTGCTTTGATTGTTCCTTTACCTCCAGTCTACTCAACCGCTTTGATTCTTCCTTTATCTCCAGTCTACCCAACTGCTTTGATTGTTCCTTTACCTCCAGTCTACTCAACTGCTTTGATTGTTTCTCCACCTCCAGTCTACTCAACTGCTTTGATTGTTCCTTCAACTCCAGTCTACTCAACTGCTTTGATTGTTCCTTCAACTCCAGTCTACTCAACTGCTTTGATTGTTCCTTCAACTTCAGTCTACTCAACTGCTTTGATTGTTTCTCCACCTCCAGTCTACTCAACTGCTTTGATTGTTTCTTTACCTCCAGTCTACTCAACTGCTTTGATTGTTCCTTTACCTCCAGTCTACTCAACTGCTTTGATTGTTCCTCCAACTCCTGTCTACTCAACTGCTTTGATTGTTCCTTTACCTCCAGTCTACTCAACTGCTTTAATTGCTCCTTCAGCTCCAGTCTACTCAACTGCCTTGATTGTTCCTCCACCTCCAGTCTACTCAACTGCTTTGATTGTTCCTTTACCTCCAGTCTACTAACTGCTTTGATTGTTCCTTCAACTCCAGTCTACTCAACTGCTTTGATTGTTCCTTCAACTCCAGTCTACTCAACTGCTTTGATTGTTCCTTTACCTCCAGTCTACTCAACTGCTTTGATTGTTCCTTTACCTCCAGTCTACACAACTGCTTCGATTGTTCCTTCAACTCCAGTCTACTCAACTGCTTTGATTGTTCCTTTACCTCCAGTCTACTCAACTGCTTTGATTGTTCCTTTACCTCCAGTCTACCCAACTGCTTTGATTGTTTCTTCACCTCTAGTCTACTCAACTGGTTTGATTGTTTCTCCACCTCCAGTCTACTCAACTGCTTTGATTGTTCCTTCAACTCCAGTCTACTCAACTGCTTTGATTGTTCCTTTACCTCCAGTCTACTCAACTGCTTTGATTGTTCCTTTACCTCCAGTCTACTCAACTGCTTTGATTGTTCCTCCAACTCCAGTCTACACAACTGCTTTGATTGTTCCTCCCCCTCCAGTCTACTCAACTGCTTTGATTGTTCCTTTACCTCCAGTCTACTCAACTGCTTTGATTGTTCCTTTACCTCCAGTCTATACAACTGCTTTCATTGTTCCTTTACCTCCAGTCTACACAACTGCTTTGTTTGTTCCTTTACCTCCAGTCTACTCAACTGCTTTGTTTGTTCCTTCGACTCCAGTCTACTCAACTGCTTTGATTGTTCCCCCACCTCTAGTCTACTCAACTGCTTTGATTGTTCCTTCAACTCCAGTCTACTCAACTGCTTTGATTGTTCCTTTACCTCCAGTCTACTCAACTGCTTTGATTGTTCCTTTACCTCCAGTCAACTCAACTGCTTTGATTGTTCCTTCAACTCCAGTCTACTCAACTGCTTTGATTGTTCCTTCACCTCCAGTCTACTCAACTGCTTTGATTGTTCCTTCAACTCCAGTCTACTCAACTGCTTTGATTGTTTCTCCACCTCCAGTCTACTCAACTGCTTTGATTGTTTCTTTACCTCCAGTCTACTCAACTGCTTTGATTGTTCCTTTACCTCCAGTCTACTCAACTGCTTTGATTGTTCCTTTACCTCCAGTCTACTCAACTGCTTTGATTGTTCCTTTACCTCCAGTCTACACAACTGCTTTGATTGTTCCTTCAACTCCAGTCTACTCAACTGCTTTGATTGTTCCTTTACCTCCAGTCTACTCAACCGCTTTGATTCTTCCTTTATCTCCAGTCTACCCAACTGCTTTGATTGTTCCTTTACCTCCAGTCTACTCAACTGCTTTGATTGTTTCTCCACCTCCAGTCTACTCAACTGCTTTGATTGTTCCTTCAACTCCAGTCTACTCAACTGCTTTGATTGTTCCTTCAACTCCAGTCTACTCAACTGCTTTGATTGTTCCTTCAACTTCAGTCTACTCAACTGCTTTGATTGTTTCTCCACCTCCAGTCTACTCAACTGCTTTGATTGTTTCTTTACCTCCAGTCTACTCAACTGCTTTGATTGTTCCTTTACCTCCAGTCTACTCAACTGCTTTGATTGTTCCTCCAACTCCTGTCTACTCAACTGCTTTGATTGTTCCTTTACCTCCAGTCTACTCAACTGCTTTAATTGCTCCTTCAGCTCCAGTCTACTCAACTGCCTTGATTGTTCCTCCACCTCCAGTCTACTCAACTGCTTTGATTGTTCCTTTACCTCCAGTCTACTAACTGCTTTGATTGTTCCTTCAACTCCAGTCTACTCAACTGCTTTGATTGTTCCTTCAACTCCAGTCTACTCAACTGCTTTGATTGTTCCTTTACCTCCAGTCTACTCAACTGCTTTGATTGTTCCTTTACCTCCAGTCTACTCAACTGCTTTGATTGTTCCTTTACCTCCAGTCTACTCAACTGCTTTGATTGTTCCTTTACCTCCAGTCTACTCAACTGCTTTGATTGTTCCTTTACCTCCAGTCTACACAACTGCTTTGATTGTTCCTTCAACTCCAGTCTACTCAACTGCTTTGATTGTTCCTTTACCTCCAGTCTACTCAACTGCTTTGATTGTTCCTTTACCTCCAGTCTACCCAGCTGCTTTGATTGTTCCTTTACCTCCAGTCTACTCAACTGCTTTGATTGTTCCTCCAACTCCAGTCTACACAACTGCTTTGATTGTTCCTCCACCTCCAGTCTACTCAACTGCTTTGATTGTTCCTTTACCTCCAGTCTACTCAACTGCTTTGATTGTTCCTTTACCTCCAGTCTACTCAACTGCTTTGATTGTTCCTTCAACTCCAGTCTACTCAACTGCTTTGTTTCTCCACCTCCAGTCAACTCAACTGTTTTGATTGTTCCTTTACCTCCAGTCTACTCAACTGCTTTGATTGTTCCTTCACCTCCAGTCTACTCAGCTGCTTTGATTGTTCCTAACATCTCCAGTCTCCTCAGCTGCTTTGATTGTTCCTACACCTCCAGTCTCCTCGGATGTTTTTTAGCCATCAGCTGTGCCATTCAGCTGAGTGTATTAGTGATATTTTAAGATTTTTAGATGAGTTGTGACGAAGTCAAACTCGACTTATAGTTTGAAGAATGGCGGGCGGGCTGGCTGCGTAAACAATTGGTTTCCGGATGATAACTTGATAATGGTTCAACCCAGGTTCATGAAACTTCATAGGTAGGTTGGTATTGGTGAGAGGCAGAACCCTATTAATTTTGAACTTGCTTGGTCAAAGGTCAAGGTCACAGTGACCTTGAACATAGTAAATTGTAAACAATTGGTTTCCGGATGATAACTTGACTACGGTTCAACCCACATTCATGAAACTTCATATGTAGGTTGGCCAATGTGAGGGGAAGAACCCTATTTATTTTGGATTCACTAGGTCAAAGGTCAAGGTCATAGTGACCCTGAACATAGTAAATCAACACAATTGGTTTCCAGATGATAACTTGATAATGGTTCGACCCATGTTCATGAAACTTCATAGTTAGGTTTGCATCAGTGAGAGGAAGAACCCTATTTATTTTGGACTCGCTAGGTGAAAGGTCAAGGTCACAGTGACCGTCAACATAGTAAATCGTAAACAATTGGTTTCCGGATGATAACTTGATAATGTTTCGACCGACGTTCATGGAACTTCATTTGTAGGTTGGCATCAGTGAGAGGCAGAACCCTATTAATTTTGAACTTGCTTGGTCAAAAGTCAAGGTCACACTGACCTTGAACATAGTAAATTGTAAACAATTGGTTTCCGGATGTTAACTTGATAATGGTCCGACCCACATTCATGAAACTTCATAGGTAGGTTGGCTTAGGTGAGTGGAAGACCCTGATTTATTTTGGACTCACAAGGTCAAAGGCCAAGGTCACAGTGACCTTGAACATAATAAATCGTAAACAATTGGTTTCCAGATGATAATTTGACAATGGTTCCACCTACGTGAAACTTCATAGATAGGTTGGCATTGGTGCAAGAAAGAGCCTTATTTATTTCAGAATCACTAGGTCAAAGGTCAAGGTCACAGTGACCCTTCACATAGTAAATTGTAAACAATTGGTTTCCGGACTATAAGCTGATAATGATTAAACCCACTTTTGTGCTGTTACAACTCGACATTGGATGGGTGATCCTATCGGCATTTTTATTTTGTGCAGTTGTCTCCAGAAAAGGCCATATCCAGTGTTTTCAGAAACTGTATACATTGTGAGTATTGTGAATAGGAGAGGTAATTTAAATGCGAAATATCCTTGGCTGAGTTAATGAGAAGCCATGCATTTCCTGAAAGACCAACGTTTTCACTCGAATAACTAATGAGACCTCAATACAACTGTAAGGCGGCCCAATATGGCGGTAAGGCAGCTCAATAGGGCAATAAGGCAGCTCAATAGGCCTGTAAGGCAGCTCAGTAGGGCTGTAAGGCAGCTCAATAGGGCAATAAGGCAGCTCAATATGACTGTAAGGCAGCTCAGTAGGCCTGTAAGGCAGCCCAATAGGGCTTTATGGCAGCTCAGTAGGCCTGTAAGGCAGCTCAATAGGTCTGTAAGGCAGCTCAATAGGACTGTAAGGCTGTTCAGTAGGGCTGTAAGGCAGCTCAATAGGCCTGTAAGGCAGCTCAGTAGGCCTGTAAGGCTGCTCAATAGGTCTGTAAGGCAGCTCAGTAGGGCTGTAAGGCTGCTCAATAGGACCATAAGGCAGCCCAATAGGGCTTTATGGCAGCTCAATAGGACTGTAAGGTGGGCCAATATGGCTGTAAGGCAGCACATTAGGGCAATAAGGCAGCTCAGTAGGACCATCAGGCAGCTCAATAGGGCTGTAAGGCAGCTCAGTAGGGCTGTAAGGGAGCTCAATAGGCCTGTAAGACAGCTCAATAGAGCAGTAAGGCAGCTCAGTAGGACCATCAGGCTGTTCAGGACCATAAGGCAGCTCAATAGGGCCGTAAGGCAGCTCAATAGGGCTGTAAGGCAGCTCAGTAAGGCTGTAAGGCAGCTCAGTAGGACCATCAGGCAGCTCAGTAGGACCATCAGGCAGCTCAGGAGGGCCATAAGGCAGCTCAATAGGGCTGTAATGCACCTCAATGGGACAGACTAAAGTCAGCTCAATAGGGCTGTAAGGCAGCTCAGTAGGACCATCAGGCAGCTCAGTGGGGCCATAGGGCAGCTAAATGGGGCTTTGAGGTGTTTAATAGGACTGTAATTGGTCCAATAAGGCTGTAAGGCAGCTCAATAGGGCTGTAAGACAGTTCAATAGGGCTATAAGGCAGCTCAATAGAGTTGTAAAGCAACTCACTTGGGCTGTAACGCAGCTAGATAGGGCTGTAAGGCAGCTCAATAGGGTTGTAAAGCAACTCAGTAGGACTATCAGGCAGCACAATAGGGCTGAAAGGCAGCTCAATAGGACTAAAGTGGCCCAATAGGGTTGTAAGTTGGCTCAATAGCCCAATACCAGCTCAGTATGGCCATAATGCAGCATAAAAGGGCTGTAAGGCAGCTCAATAGGACTAAGGTGGCCCAATAGGGTTGTGAGTTGGCTCAATAGGACTGTGAGGCAGCTCAATAGGGCTGTAAGGCAGCTCAATAGCAACTCAGTAGGGCCACTAGGCAGCTCAATAGGGCCCTAAGGCAGCGCAGTATGACCATTAGGCAGCTCACTAGGGCCATAAGGCAGCTCAGTAGGTATATAGAAGGTTGAAAACACAATCATCGAAAGTTAGAAAAGTTAAAAATTCCCAATGTGTAGCGACTATGGTATGTAATATTACGTTCTCCGACTTTTAGCATTTGCGATATTCTGTACTTCAGAATAAAGCCCAAATATGGGCTTCCATCACTCCATATACAGTTAAGAGGGATCCAAATTCCAATATTCTGTTTTGGAGAATTTGTGTTAGTAAAGTGCTTTTTGGAGAATTTCTGTTAGTAAAGTGCTATACTTCTAAAACTATCATTAGCATCAACTGGTCAACATTTTATTATAATTTTCTGCACATTATTGTATGTATAGGTAAATACTACAGTAGAACCCTCTTAATTGAATATCCATTTTGCCAGTGAAAATTATTCATTTAACAGGAGTATACAATTAACAGGGATTTGGTCAGTTTCCTGTGTTCTGGAGGTAAACTGAGCATTCATTCTATTATATCTTGTTTGACAGAGCTCTAGGAGCTCTGTCAAACAAGATATAATAGAATAAATGCCTGTATTGGGTGTAGTGAGGCCAAAAAGGTTGATAAATAAGGGGAATTTGGTGCATGGCACAGTGATTTTTTCGATATATTACAAAATTTTTTATACAATTAACAGGAGTTTACTCTACAACCCATATGCAATTAACAGATAAAATTTCTACTGAAGGTATGGTAAATGGTTTTGTGTTTGAAAATTATATTCAATTAACAGGGATATACAATTAAGAGATATCCAATTAAGTGGGCTCCACTGTATTATCTGATTAATTATTCAAAAGAGATAAGAGTGCAATTTCCAACTATTAATCAAATGAAAGTGTTACCACTACATTATAAATTTTATTATGCCCCCGACTTGGTCGGAGGGGGTATCTAGTGGAGAGCTGCGTACATTTGCACATAACTCAATGTGTCCGTCCAACATATTTGCTGCTCTAGCACGGTCATTATTTGTCGGATTCAAATAATTTTTGCCATGCTTGTCCGTCAACATGGAGGAACGAATCCTACATCAGAATTAATATCTACGCATAAACATTTACAGAGTTATTTTCCCTTGTTTAACTTAGGGGATTATTATTGAAAAATGATTGAAAATGTGTCCGTCCAACATATTTGCCGCTCTTGTTCCTCAGCATGGGGGAGCGTATCCTACAGTTGAATTAATATCTTCGCATGAGCATTTACAGTGTTATTTGCCCTTGTTTAACTTAGGGGATGATTGAAAAATGTGTCCGTCCAACATATTTGCTGCTCTAGCTCTGTCATCATACGTTGGATTGAAATAATTTTTGCCATGCTTGTTTATATTAGTACAGATTGCTGCAGGCACATGTCATGCTTTTGATAGCATAATGCTATCCATGGTATTGCAGGAGGGGGCATATGCCACACTTCACATTGCTCTTGTTAAACTTAATTCCTCCATAAACTGGTTGCGTGCTAGAAGCCACTATCATGGCTCTATTGAAACATTTTTTTTATATAAATTTGTTTGGTTGCAATTTATTGGGGAGTGCCTATTGACACTCTCCAATAAATTGTAACAAAACAATTATTTATTAACCCTTTACCCAATGCAGATGATATCAAAATTTATTATTTTAAATATAATTTTTTAATTTTTTTCAAAAAATTTCAACAAAACCATATCATGTGACCCCTCATTGGAATGAGCTCGACGAGCTCGTTCCAACGAGGGGTCACATGATATGGTTTTGTTGAAATTTTTTGAAAAATAATATTTTTTCAACTGCTGAATTTGCATATCACGCGGGCGGATGTGGGCGATTTGTTGGGTAAAGGGTTAACAAAATTTTGCTAAAATAAGGTGACTTGTGCTGGTAGCAGGGTGTCTGAAAAAAAAAATGCCCGTGTTTGAAATCACCTTTGAAAATAACTTTGCACTCAAACATTAAATAGCATATATTTAGGTCTTCATTTTGGTAAATGTTGGCATAGCCCAAAAGGGTTAAAACACATTTCTTCACCTGCACTCACAATTATTAGTGTAATCATTTCAGTGATTTTAGTTAGAAAGTTTATATCACCCAGCAGCTTACTTCACTTGTTAAGTCTGTCATTGTGTAACAGATATCTGTGTCATGTGATCAGGTACAAGGTGCACTTTGCTGAATAAAACAGGATAACATTTTTCAGGAAGAGGTTTTTTTTTAACTACATGTTTTTACAACAACAATTACTATTATTTGGAAAATATTATTGTGTTCATTTTTCCAAAAGATAAAATTATTGGATAAACAAAACGGACACTGAGGTAATGATGGAAAGTAGGCCAGTTGATAAATGAAATTGAAGGAGATTATTGGAGGAAGTCATGCGTGTTGAAGTTAGTTTGTTGTGAGAGGTTCAGGATCATTTTTATCTTGTGTTTTTGATGTTTTGAGAGATTTATCCTTCATCTTTCTTGACAGTGTGGAAGATTATTTACAAGTGATTTATTGACAAAATTAATATATGAAATGGTAAGTTATGACGGGGACATATATTCATTTAGAAATATTGCTTTGTTTTATGAGAGTGAAAAATTCATGTGAATATCAATGATTCTTAGTTGATAATCATTACTTGATTGAGGGGCTGTTGTTTTCTAAGGTGTACTCAATATTCGCTGAATTAATTCTCATTGAAATATGACAGAGATAAATGGTTATGGAAGAGATTCATTCTCAGCTTCAGAAATTGCGAGCTTTAGGCCTAAAAAAATAATTAATCTGTTTCTCAGGCCCTCCCGCATGGTCCTTTTGGCTGCCGCATGCTCTCTTTTTATAACCAATTTAAACTTAAAAAAATAAAAATTAAATGGTTTATGTCTGATATTTTACCCAAGCTGAAAAAATTGATGTATTTGTCCCTTAAGTGTAAGAAGGCTTTGCAATGCTTTAGCATTGCAAAGCCTTCTTGCACTCAAGGGATGAAATACACCACCACCCATGCTATTCTGTAGATTATGAGGCCTAAAACTTGAACCAAGAACATGAACTTTTGATGGCAAAGAAGTAATTACTGAAATAAAAAATAAAATAAAAAAACGCTCGCCCGCATACAATTTGACAAATAATGGCCTGAGAAACAGAAGATCTACTTTGTGTGGCCTTATCTTTGTTTTGTTGCAACACTAGTCCCAATATTTTACAAAATTCATTTAAATAGATTTTAACTGGTCGAGTTTTAGAAGCCCATATTTGGGCTTTATTCCTTAGTACAGGTTAAGCATTAAGGTACTATATGAGATAATCCTTGGCCACATTTGGCCACAACTTGTTCTCATGAAGTATTATTTTATTATTAGTTCTGGTACGAATATGGAAGCAGACTTCCAGGAACCAGTGATGCCTTCTGTCAACCCTATGAGTTGATTCCATATGTGTATGGTATTCCCTGCATCTCAGCCTTCATTTTGATGTGTAATTTGTGTATATTTAATTTGAATATAAGGAATATCAGAGGTGGGAATTTCAAAATAAACAAAATTCTATTACTTATATAGCACCTTAACTGGTAGAGTTCTAGAAGCCCATATTTGGGCTTAAATCTGTAGTACAGGTGAAGCATTAACTGGTCGAGTACTGGAGGCCTATATTTTGGCTTTAATCTGTAGTACAGGTTAAGCATTAACTGGTAGAGTGCTGGAGGCCCATATTTGGGCTTTAATCTGTAGTACAGGTTAAGCATTAACTGGTCGAGTACTGGAGGCCCATATTTGGGCGTTAATCTGTAGTACAGGTTAAGCATTAACTGGTACAGTTCTGGAAGCCCATATTTGGGCTTTATTCTTTAGTACAGGTTAAGCATTAACTGGTAGAGTGCTGGAGCCCATATTTGGGCTTTAATCTGTAGTACAGGTTAAGCATTAACTGGTCAAGTACTGGACGCCCATATTTGGGCTTTAATCTATAGTACAGGTTAAGCATTAACTGGTAGAGTTCTGGAAGCCCATATTTGGGCTTTATTCTCTAGTACAGGTTAAACATTAACTAGTAGTGTGCTGGAGGCCCATATTTGGACTTTAATTTGTAGTACAGGTTAAACATTAACTGGTAGAGTACTAGAAGCCCATATTTGGGCTTTATTCCATAGTACAGGTTAAGCTTTAACTGGAAAAGTATTGGAAGCCCATATTTGGGCTTTAATCTGTAGTACAGGTTAAACGTTAACTGGTAGAGTGCTGGAAGCCCATATCATATTTGGGCTTTATTCTTAAGTGTCAGTATCACAACTTGAAGGTTTCATATTCTGTGGATGTTGTTCATATCACCTTTGAAGTGAAATTATTTAGTCTGTTATGATTTGCCTTGTTATTTATGGGTGAGTGCACTCGGTCATAAATTTCAACAAGGCAGAGATATGTGAACAAATTTTTATGACCAAAAATAATTCTGCACTCCACCAGTTAAGGTGCAAAATAAGTAAGGGAAATTTGTTTACTCAGAAATTCCTACTACTGACATTCCATGAATTCAAATTAAATATACACAAATTATACATCAAAATGAAGGTTATGATGTACAGAAGGTGAAATATAAATGCTTTCAAATCCCAGAGTTGACACCAGGCACCAGTGGTTCCTAGAAATTTGCTACCATATTCATACCAGAACTGATAATAAAATAATATTTCATGAGAACAACTTTTTGCCAAATTTGCGTCAGATATCCAAGAATAAAGATAGGAAATCAAAATTCTTTGAAACGCAACAATAGAGCTGTGAGGGGGTACATTTCCAAACTGTTGGCTTCATTTTTACTTTCTGTTGTTTATGGTTAGGTCAAGGTCAACAGGGCTGAAAAAGCACTGATAAACAATATTGTCTAAAATAAAATAATGAGACTGATCGCCTTTACACTACAGACTGTTGCTATGTGGAGTCGGATCACCTTCACACTACTGACCCGCCATGTGGAAACTGATTGCCTTCACACTACAGACTGTTGATATGTGGAGACTGATCACCTTCACACTACAGACTTGCTATGTGGAGACTGATTGCCTTGACACTACAGACTGTTGCTATGTGGAGACTGATCGCCTTCTCACTACAGACTGTTGCTATGTGGAGACTGATTGCCTTGACACTACAGACTGTTGCTATGTGGAGACTGATCGCCTTCTCACTACAGACTGTTGCTATGTGGAGACTGATCGCCTTCACACTACAGACTTGCTATGTGGAGACTGATCGCCTTCACATTACAGACTGTTGCTATGTGGAGACTGATCGCCTTCTCACTACAGACTGTTGCTATGTGGAGACTGATCGCCTTCACATTACAGACTGTTGCTATGTGGAGACTGATCACCTTCACATTACAGACTGTTGCTATGTGGAGACTAATCACCTTCACACTATAGACTTGTCATGTGGAGACTAATTGCCTTCATGCTGCAGACTGTTGCTACATGGAGTCTGATTGCCTTGAAACTACAGACTGTTGCTAGGAAGAGACTAATCACTTTCAAACTACAGACTGTTGCTAGGAGGAGACTGATCGGCTTCACACTACAGACTGTTGCTAGGAGGAGACTGATTGCCTTCACACTACAGACTGTAGCTAGGAGGAGACTGATTGCCTTCACACTACAGACTGTTGCTAGGAGGAGACTAATCACCTTCACACTACAGACTGTTGCTAGGAGGAGACTGATTGCCTTCACACTACAGACTGTTGCTAGGAGGAGACTGATCGCCTTCACACTACAGACTTTTGCTAGGAGGAGACTAATCACTTTCCAACTACAGACTGTTGCTAGGAGGAGACTGATCGCCTTCACACTACGGACTGTTGCTAGGAGGAGACTGATCGCCTTCACACTACAGACTGTTGCTAGGAGGAGACTGATTGTCTTCACACTACAGACTGTTGCTAGGAGGAGACTAATCACTTTCAAACTACAGACTTTTGCTAGGAGGAGACTAATCACTTTCAAACTACAGACTTGCTAGGAGGAGACTGAACGCCTTCAAACTACAGACTGTTGCTAGGAGGAGACTGATTGCCTTCAAACTACAGACTGTTGCTAGGAGGAGACTGATTGCCTTCAAACTACAGACTGTTGCTAGGAGGAGACTGATCGCCTTCAAACTACAGACTGTTGCTAGGAGGAGACTAATCACTTTCAAACTACAGACTGTTGCTATGTGGAGACTGATCGCCTTCAGATTACAGACTGCTGCTATGTGGAGACTGATTGTCTTCACACTACAGACTGCTGCTTTGTGGAGACTGATTGTCTTCACACTACAGACTGCTGCTATGTGGAGACTGATCGCCTTCACACTATAGACTGCTGCTATGTGGAGACTGATTGTCTTCACACTACAGACTGCTGCTATGTGGAGACTGATCGCCTTCACACTATAGACTGCTGCTTTGTGGAGACTGATTGTCTTCACACTACAGACTGCTGCTATGTGGAGACTGATCGCCTTCACACTATAGACTGCTGCTTTGTGGAGACTGATTGTCTTCACACTACAGACTGCTGCTATGTGGAGACTGATCGCCTTCACACTATAGACTGCTGCTTTGTGGAGACTGATTGTCTTCACACTACAGACTGCTGCTATGTGGAGACTGATCGCCTTCACACTATAGACTGCTGCTTTGTGGAGACTGATTGTCTTCACACTACAGACTGCTGCTATGTGGAGACTGATCGCCTTCACACTATAGACTGCTGCTTTGTGGAGACTGATTGTCTTCACACTACAGACTGCTGCTATGTGGAGACTGATCGCCTTCACACTATAGACTGCTGCTTTGTGGAGACTGATTGTCTTCACACTACAGACTGCTGCTATGTGGAGACTGATTGTCTTCACACTACAGACTGCTGCTATGTGGAGACTGATCACCTTCAAACTACAGACTGTTGCTATGTGGAGACTGATCGCCTTCACACTATAGACTGCTGCTATGTGGAGACTGATCGCCTTCACACTATAGACTGCTGCTTTGTGGAGACTGATTGTCTTCTTACTACAGACTTGCTATATGGAGACTGCATATTTGTCATGTTACTTTCAAGGTGCTATGATACCTGTTTGAATTTCATAGAATTATGTGATTATTTTTCGATTATAAATTTGATGGTATCATGTGGCACAGGCATGTCCATTGTCCATGGAATCCTTCTTCAATAAAAAATGTAGACAGTGTTAGCATTTTTTCGACCCACAGTCCTGTCACTGCATTGAGAAGTAGCTTTGTGTGGTTGAGTTGCTGTTTGGCGACAGTCAGTTTGCGTCTGGGTGGGCGGGCACGGTTATCCTCACACTATTAGCACAATAAGTTGAACAAACAATATCCAATTTGACTAATATTTGCCATACGGGTCTTTAGCAAAAATATCTCAAAGGAGTTAGGAAACTGACCTGGCCCGATTTTTAGCTCACCGAAGGGAGCTAAACTTATCACTTGCCGTCCGTCGTCGTCCGTCCGGCATCATGAACAGTTTTTTAAATGACTTCTCCTCTGAAACCGCTAGGTCGATTTGCTCGAAACTTGATATGGATGTTCATTACCATATGTCAATTCAAGTTTGTTCAAATGAAATGGCCACGTTCCTTGGGGGCTCTGTATGGGGCATAACTCTGATAGCACCGTATGAATTTATAGAAAAATTATTAAAAAATCTTCTTCTCCAGAACCAGTTGGCAGAATCTTTTGATACGTGGTATGCAGCATCTTGGTATGGGTCTGATTCAAGTTTGTTCAAATCAGCCCCCTGGATTCATATTTGGGCTCACTAAAGAAGCCCGAATTCGAACTTAATGCATTTCAGGCAAGTGTCTTCAAAAATCTTCTTCGCCAGATCCAGCAGGCAGAATCTTTTGATTTTTGGTATGCAACATTATGGGGTGGATCTGATTCAAGTTTGTTCAAATCGGCCCCCTGGGTTTATATTTGGGCTCAGTATAGAAGCTCGAATTCAAACTTAGTGCATTTCAGGCAAATTTCTTAAAAAATCTTCTTCTCAAGATCCAGCAGGCAGAATCTTTTGATATTTGGTATGCAACATTGTGGGGTGGATCTGATTCAAGTTTGTTCAAATCGGCCCCTTGAATTCATATTTGGGCTCACTATAAAACTCGAATTCGAACTTAGTGCATTTCAGGCAAATTTCTTAAAAAATCTTCTTCTCTAGATCCAGCACTTAGTTCAAAATGAGGAATTTTCTTTAAAAATCTTCTTCTTCAGATCCAGCAGTTGGAATGTCTTGATATTTGGTATGCAGCATCCTTATGGGGGTGAGATTCAAGTTTGTTCAAGCCATGTCTCTAGGTCCATATTTGGGCTCACTGTGGGAGCCCGAATGATAATTTGGTTCAAAATGAGGAATTTTCTTTAAAAATCTTCTTCTTCAGATCCAGCAGTCAGAATGTTTTGATATTTGGTATGCAGCATCCTTAGGGGGGTGAGATTCAAGTTTGTTCAAGCCATGTCCCTAGGTCCATATTTGGGCTCACTGTGGGAGCTTGAATTGTAACTTAGTTCGAAATGAGGAATTTTCTTAAAAAATCTTCTTCAGATCCTGCATTCGGAATGTTTTGATATGTGGTGTGTAGCATCCTTAGGGGGGTGACATTCAACTTTGTTAAAGCTAAGTCCCTGGGTCCATATTTGGGCTCCCTGTGGGAGCCCGAATTATAACTTAGTCAATTTGAGGAATTTTTCTTTAAAAATCTTCTTCATCAGATTCAGCAGTCGGAATTTTTTGATATTTGGCATGCAGCATCCTTAGGGGGTGAGATTCAAGTTTGTAGTTTGTTCAAGCCAAGTCCCTGGGTTCATATTTGGGCTCACTGTGGGAGCCCAAATGATAACTTAGTTCAAAGTGAGGAATTTTCTTTAAAAGTCTTATTCTTCAGATCCAGCAGATGAATGCTTTTGATATTTGGTATGCAACATCCTTAGGGGGGTAAGATTCAAGTTTGTTCAATCCATGCCCTAGTTCCATAAAATTTGTCTCTCATGACGTCATTCCTTTGTAGTGTTGATGAACCACCACTTTGGCCAGTGAGCGATTAAGGCTCCTTGGGGCCTCTTGTTCATTACAGATTAATGGCCTTAACCCTTTACCCAACGAATCGGCCACATTTGCCTGCGTAATATTCAAATTCAGTGGTTGAAAAAATATTATTTTTCAAAAAATTTCAACAAAACCATATCATGTGACCCCTCGTTGGAACGAGCTCGTCGAGCTCGTTCCAACAAGGGGTCACATGATATGGTTTTGTTGAAATTTTTTGAAAAATTTGAAAAAATTATATTTAAAAAAATTAATTTTTATATCGTCTGCGTTGGGTAAAAGGTTAATCAGTCAATTTTTACAAATTTTGAGCTCATTAGCACAATAACCCGATGAAATGTTCTCCCATTGGACTGATATTTACCATAAGAACTTTTGCAATATTATCTCAAGTGAGTTGGAAAACTGGCTCTGCCCAATGTTTTGTAACAAAGTTATGAGCCTTAATTAGTCCTTTTTTAGCTCAACTTGACGTCAAGTATGGGCTGTTGGGATGGGTTGTGATCCGTCATCTGTCCGAACGTCCATATGTCTGTACATCTGTATATCCGTATGTATGTCTGTCTGTCTGTCTGTCCACAATTCCTTTAGCACACTCAACAGACTGCAGCTCTAACCCGATCAATTCCAAATTTCATACGTGGCTTTGGAGCAATGTCTAAATGGGAGCTATCATTTTTTTAAAAATTTTATTGAAAAACATGGCCGTCTGTGGCTATCTTAGATTTGCCATTTAAATATTCGAACAATTCCCTTGGCACAACCTACAGGCTACATCTCTTACATGATCAGTTTCAAATTTCATATGTAGCTTTGGTGTGATATCTAAATGGGAGCTATCAAATCTTTCCGAATTTTGTTGAAAAACATGGCCACCAGCAGCCATCTTGGATTTGGCACATAAATTATCAAGAATTCCATTGGCACACCCTACAGGCCACATCTCTCTCCCGATTAGTTCCACATTTCATATGTGCCTTTAGGAAAATGCCTAGATGGGAGCTATTGAATTTTTCTGAATTTTGTTGAAAAACATGGCCGCCAGTGGCCATCTTAGATTTGGCACATAAACTTGTCAACAATTCCATTGGCACACCCTACACAGCGCATCTCTTACCCAGTTAGTTCCAAATTTCATATGTGGCTTTGGGGCAATGTCTAGATGGGATCTATCAATTTTTTTCTAATTTTGTTGAAAAAGTTGGCCACCAGCAGCCATCTTTGATTTGACATATAAATTGTGAACAATTTCATTAGCACACCCTACAGGCCACATCTCAGCACACCCTAAACGCCTCATCTCAGTACACCATACAGGCCACATCTCTCAGCACACCCTACAGGCCACATCTCTCAGCACACCCTACAGGCCACATCTCTCAGCACACCCTACAGGCCACATCTCTCAGCACACCCTACAGGCCACATCTCTCAGCACACCCTACAGGCCACATCTCTCAGCACACCCTACAGGCCACATCTCTCAGCACACCCTACAGGCCACATCTCTCAGCACACCCTACAGGCCACATCTCTCAGCACACCCTACAGGCCACATCTCTCAGCACACCCTACAGGCCACATCTCAGTACACCATACAGGCCACATCTCTCAGCACACCCTACAGGCCACATCTCTCAGCACACCCTACAGGCCACATCTCTCAGCACACCCTACAGGCCACATCTCTCAGCACACCCTACAGGCCACATCTCTCAGCACACCATACAGGCCACATCTCTCAGCACACCCTACAGGCCACATCTCTCAGCACACCCTACAGGCCACATCTCTCAGCACACCCTACAGGCCACATCTCTCAGCTATTTTTTTTCAAATTTCATATGTGGCTTTGGTATGATGTCTACATGGGAACTATCAGCCATCTTGGATTTGGCATATAAATTGGCAACAATTCCATTAGTACACCCTACAGGTCTCATTCTCTACCCGATCTTTTTCAGGTTTCATATGTACCTTTGGTGTGATGGGGGTTTTTTTAGCTCAATTTTGGCGAAGCCAAATTTGAGCTTATGCCATGGCCCATCGTCCGTCTGGCCATCTGTCCGTCTGACCATCAACAATTGGATACGGCTCGGGCTAGAGGCCGTATTTATGAACCGATCTTTACGAAACTTCTTGGGTACCTTTGTTATGACCGTAGGACGAGAACGAGTGTTTTTGGGTGCGGTCCAAAATTCAAGATGGCTGCCAGCCACCATTTTGTACTGACGATGCAGAAATCTGTTTTTTTGTACAGAACTTCCATATGAAAGCTCTGATTTGAATAATTTTTTGTATGAATGTTTAGTACCATGGGATACATCACATATAATACGGGTTTTTTTCTCGTGTGTAAATTATGCAAATTAGACTACTTTGATGTTTTTTGGTGTTACTTTCAGCACTGTAAGTGCAAATGCCAATACGGCTCGGGCTAGAGGCCGTATTTATGAACCGATCTTTATGAAACGTCTTGGGTACCTTTGTTATCACCTTGGGACGAGAATGAGTGTTTTGGGGTCCGGCCCGAAATTCAAGATGGCCGATGGCAGCCATTTTGTACAAAATTTGGTGCAATCAGATTTTTGCACAGAACTTCCATATGAAAGCGCTGATTTGAATAATTTTTTGTGTGAATGTTTAATACCATGGGATACATCACATATAATAAGGGTTTTTTCTCGTGCAGAAATTATGCAAATTAGATGAACTTTGAATTTTTTCAGTGCTACTTAAACACAGTAAGTACACATGTCAATACGGCTCGGGCTAGAGTCTGTATTTATGAACTGATCTTCACGAAACGTCTTGGGTACCTTTGTTATCACCGTGGGATGAGAACGAGTGTTTTTGAGTGTGGTCCGAAATTCAAGATGGCCACCAGCAGCCATTTTGTACCAAAATTAGTGCAATCAGTCTTTTGTACAGAACTTCTGTATGAAAGTTCTGATTTGAATAAATTTTTGTATGAATGTTTAGTAACATGGAATACATCACATATAGTACAGTTTTTTTCTTGTGCAGAAATTATGCAAATTAGATGAACTTTGATTTATTCAGTGCTACTTATACACTGTAAGTGCACATGTCAATACGGCTCGGGCTAGAGGCTGTATGTGTGAACCAATCTTCACAAAACTTCTTGGGTACCTTTGTTATCACCTTGGGACGAGAACGAGTGTTTCTGGGTGCGGTCCAAAATTCAAGATGGCTGCCAGTGGCCATATTGTACCGAAATTAGGTACAATCAGTTTTTTGTCACAACTTCTACACAGCTCATATTTGTGAACTGATCTTCACGAAACTTCTTGGGTACCTTTGTTTTCACCTTGGGACAGGAATGAGTGTGTTTTGGGGTGCCTTTGTTATCACTGTGAGAATAAATATTTTGGGGTTCAGTCAGACTCACTCTGGGACTCAAAGATTTTTTCTAGTTTAGCATCTGACTGTCACCCACCTTTACAATACTTTACCTATACATTTGTTACAGGCAACGGTCAGTATTTATGTACAGACCATTACAATACTTTATATGTACCTTTGTTATCAGGTCATTACCTAGATGTTTGTCATTGCTGTGTCACATACTATACATGTACATGTCTTTGTCTTGACAAGTTGAGCTACAGTGTCATTGACACTTTCATTTGTAGAAACTTGACTGAGTTCGTTGCTGTAGATTTCTATTTAGTTAAGTCCCTTCTTGGACAAGTTGATCTGCAGTGTCATTGATACTTTCATTATGAATTTTGAGCTTGTTAGCATCACTTTTTACGAATTTTGAGCTCAGCGCGATGACGATTTGCAATAGAGAGTGCATGAAGAAAGTAGCCACAACTCGACGTCTGCATCTCCAATGCATACCTCTTGTCTTGGATATCTGAAGCACATTTGGCCACAAGTTCTTGTGGAATATTTTATTATCAGTTCTGGTACAAATATGGTAGCAAACTTCCAGGAACTCTGAGATGAATGCATGTATTTTTGTGTTCTCGACATCACAATATTCATTTTGATCCATAATTTGTGTGTATTAAATTTTAATTTAAAGAAAGTCAGAGGTGGGAATTTTCAAGCAAATAAATTTTTTTTCACTTAATAGCAGCTTATGGTGCTACATAAGTAATGAAAAATGAATTTCTTTGAAAATCACAAGTCTAAATTCCTTAAAATTCAAATATATATACACAAATTATACACCAAAATGAAGGTTGTAGTATATAGAACATGAAAAAAATATACTTTTGACTCTCATAGTTGACAGCAGACATATGAATGATTCCTGCAAGTCTGCTAATGCATTCATACCAGAACTGATAATGAAATTTTGAAGTGAAGAAAATTGTGGCCGTCGCATCATTCAATCCTGGCTGTTGCACCATACAAAATTTACCCACTCAAACAAAATCACATTTTTGCAAGATAAGCCTGGTCTTCCAGAAAAACCATCGGACGGGATATAGAGATAATATAATCTGGTGTCTATGGAACACAATAGCTTGGAGATATGTCCACAAATTGGGGCAAAAATACAGCAGAAATCGATGGTGTGTTTGTAAATATCATAAAAATACCAAAAAATCAGACATTGTCCAGTGGTTTCTGTTGATGGACAAATATATATTGACCACACATGAAAGCATTATGTCAGCAGGCTTACTTAGTGATGTCTTTGAACATATTTTGCACTCACCATTGTTGAAAAATTGTCACGATGGTTTTGATGGCCGGATACCCAGTGTGAACCTCCCATCTCTGTTCTCTGTGGACTGGATATTGCATAAGAAAGTGTACTTTTATTATTCTAGCCCTTAAAATATCATTTGTCTTAGAAAGGTTAACCCTTTACCCAGTGTTGTGGAGAAAGGCCAGAGATATTCTGAAAAAAAATTGACATTCAAATTTTTTATAATTTCATTCTTTGTCTCAAACACATAGCTGATGACACCTCATTGGAACAAGCTTGTTGAGCTATTTTCAGTGAGGAGCTATGTTTTTGTTTTATATGAAGCGGTTATCATCTACCGACATTTTAATAGCTCACTGGATAAAGGGAAGATGACTTTTGACTGAATCGTATCTACATTTTGATTTACTGTTTGTAGTTTATATGTACCCTGCATGTGACTTTTTAAAACTAATAACATTCTTAGAAACTTGCAGGAGGTAATATATTCTGATGTACTGGGATTCTCCTTCTGATGTATAGGATCTTCTACTGAAGTATAAGTTCTCCTGATGTATAGGTACTACTGATGACTATAGGTTCTCCTGCACACTGTCAAAAAACAATGGCTTGAATTCAGCTTATCAGATGCTGTTCTCATGAATACTTGGTTAATTTTCCTTAGAGCAGCTACATGAAAGTGTGAAATGCTTGCAACAGTACAAGG
This sequence comes from Pictodentalium vernedei, assembly GCA_031216915.1. Taxonomy (NCBI): domain Eukaryota; kingdom Metazoa; phylum Mollusca; class Scaphopoda; order Dentaliida; family Dentaliidae; genus Pictodentalium; species Pictodentalium vernedei. The sequence goes on along the minus strand of CM062288.1, from coordinate 334,101,848 downwards.
AAAGTGCTATGGTTGGCCTCAGATGAAGACTGACAGGAGCCTCTTTGTATATCAAAGGACACAATCATGTTTTCAAAGAATTTGGATTATTGATTCCTGATCACTGGCTGTGAATCAAACCATTGGAAAACCCACCTGGCAATCGGGAGTCCAACGCCTAAACCATTGGACCATTGTGTGTGGGTGGGTGGGTTGGTGGGTGGGTGGGTGTTAGAGCTGGTGGTGGTAGTTTCATATCCTCTAAAATTCTTTGTTTCATCATACAGTGTACTATTGAACATGTTCAAAGACCTCTACTTTAAAAATGGTTGCTTATTTGTTGATATGTGAATGAGATCAGGCGGAGATATTAACCATGAAAACTTTCAATGCTATGATCATCGTTGTGACTGTTTGCCATGACTTTCACCATGATATTGTTTAAGAGACTTCAGATTGTAGACTCGGGGGTGTGGCACCAAGCTCCTGGACACTTCTTGGCTGGACTGGACTGTGGCAAAGTGGTCCTTAGGGGCCTGAATGATCAAAAACCAATCTTCAGCTGCAGATGTTGCCCTGTCTCTGCCACCACCATACCATCTTACTGGTGTGCAATACTGCTGAAATCTTGCCCAGGCTCTGGTGATCACCGTATGGTGCACACCAAGGGCTTCACCAACCTGATGATGGGTAGCTCCTTACTCCACCATCCCTACAGCTCTCCACATTTCTGCTTCAGACAAATGTATTCTTACATTTGCGTTTGCCATATTCAATCATTAAATCACAAGGGTTTGTGTTGAAATGAAGATAGAATACCCTACACATGTCATGTACATGTCGACAGTACACGAAAACATCATGAAAATCAAGAGGTACATGCTTTCCTTGACTGTCACGAAAAATCTGCCTGTCAAGAGAGCTTATGTAAACACAGGGGACCATCTCAATACATTCCTCAATCATTTCGACCAAAAATATTGCAAATATGTCACAAGCAAATTTCACAATGATGTGTCAAATATTTGGTGCTTGGCAAACTTTGAGTAGTATATATAAGAATGAGAATCCTTCTTGATTCTGAATTTTACTTTATCATTGTTTGTAAATTGTATTATTTCCATTGTCTATGATATCTATTGATATCAAGAGAACTCTTTTTATTTTTCAAGTCACATGCTGCTCAGAAATCTGAGTTAATTGTACTCATATAAATTATCCATTATGTTTCCTCAATTGGCTTATCTGTACATTTTCTGATGTACATCCACAGGTTATGTATGATGTATATTTATTGAATGTGAAAGTGTCTTATCTGCTTCTTCTTCCCCTCTCTTTCTCCTGCTTTCTCTCTCTCAAGCCCACTCAACTGGATGTTTCTTAAATGAATAACCCAGTATATTGCATTTAACTTCTAAACACCAAACCTTTTACCATGTCTTGTGTATAAATATAATATGGGTAGATAGTTCAGTCGTGTGACGTCATCGTGTAGTCATTGTGAAAATTTCCTATTTTTCAACTTCAATTGCTTGTAAAAAAAATAAAATGTTGTTGATGGTCACAAAGCAACAGGTTTGTTAATAAAATATCCATGAACAAGTGGGTCTACAAGAAATTCTATAATTGTATGTATTTTCTATTCGCGAGACGTTTAAACTCGATGAGTCGACATTTTCTCGCATTTCGCGTTTCTGACCCGTGTTTTTTGTAAACAACGGATTTCCCCTCTCATGCTTATGACGATTTCTGCAGGAGGATACGTCATATACAATTAAATGAGGCACACAATGGGATTCCTGAGACTTTGCTCTTTATAACAGAGTAGCGTACTTTTTGAATCGTCAATTTTTTACCATTTTTCTGACGCAATAAAGTTTTTGGAACGATTTTTCCACGTCAAAAAAAATATCAAAAAGTATGGTACCTGGTAATGATATTTCGAATACATTCTTTTCATTTATGAAGGTTTTGAAGTGATACACCCAGGCACCTCCAGCGGAAACTCCACCAAAAATTGTTGCTACTTTCGGATTGACCCACTTTTATAAACGTCACTTGGAGGTTCTTGTGTACAAATTTTATCAGGGAAAGACCGTTTGACATCTTCGGGTTATGATTGATTGCAAGAGAAAATTATCAACATGCATGCAGTTTGGATACACGTTTTTCTTTGAATATAAATTTAATCAGTAAATAGTTCATGACTTTGATTAATTTTAAAGATATATTGTTAAGAAAAAAATGAGACAGACCAGACGGTGAAACTCGAGTCGTTTTTGATCAGTCACCGAGTCCGATCAAACAACACGCAGTCTCCAAGTGTTTTCTCAATTTCAGTTTTCAGGTAACCAGCAAATCAGGCCAGCAAATTAAAACGACACAACAAAAGTTATTAATTGCATAAATTTGACACCAGGCAGTTTTACATCCACTGATACTGAATACATTTTTAATCTGGTCCCACACGTTTTTACATAAAGTTTAACAACCAGTCGGTATCTGGAAAACTTGTGATGGAATCAAAATGCACTATTAAAAATTGCAGAAAAGACCACATAAAATTAAGCAAAATAACATTCTAATGTACTTGCAAATACAACCATACATTTGGGTTCATAGGGAGGTTGGGGATTCACCCCCAAACCTTTTCCAACCCACATGAAATCCCATCACAGATTCCTGAGTATGAAAGTTCTGAAGCTTAAAAGTGGTAAAAAAGTCAGAAAGTTTCACTAAAAAAATTGGAAAACAATCTTCTTTCACTATAAAAATTGGAAAACAATCTTTTCTCACTGATAACAATTCAACATTTTTTGGAAATAGTCAAACACAAAAAGAAAAGATGCAGTAAGAAATTCACACTTCCAAGACCATGAGAAATATTTGAAAGGGGTAATAGCATTCACCTTGCTTTCAAATTGTTAATTGTAACTACTGAGAGCACTGTTAGAAGACCTCTGAGTGGATGGGGGGTGGGGGGGGGGGGGTAATAAGGGATAAACTGGAATTTCACAAGGACATAAAAAATATAAGGGGTAGTGGCATGGAAATAAATTTTTGGTGAATAGTAATTACTGTGAACACTAATTGGAAAAATATTGGCTGTGGTGGTGGGGGGTAATTTTGCAGGACCATAACAAATATAATTGAAAAGAATGTTATGAGGGTGGGCAACAGAACTTTCACCAAATTGTAATTATTAGTGTCATAAGAAGAAAATTCTAGGGCTGTGGTGGGGCTGGATTTTTCCTGTGGCTTCTGTCTAAATCCTCCTAACCAGGTACCTGAGTGAAATCAAAGAACAGTAGTCTTGAGTTTATTCAATTATTGTGGGTACTGTTTTTCAAGGAAGTATAATAAATGTAAATTTTTCAGCTCATAGACCTCTTGCTCCCCCAGCTGTTTTGCGCTGTAACTTTTTTGTTTTCTGTTCTCAAAAAGTGCATAATTGTTGTAAGCATTTTGTGGTTTAATGATGATCCACTCTTTCCAGGCTGTATCTCTTCTCCAACTACATGCTTCTCTAATTCCTTACTGGTTAGTCTCAAAACTTGAATATGAACAAGCCTTCAGCTTGTCAGGATATCTTTCGTTAGGTTACAAATTGGGGGTGGGAGGGGGGGGGGGGTGGCTGATAAAGTTGGTGACTGGTGAGGATGAACTTCATCCCATATTCTAATTCTCTATGTATTTTCATTGACTGACCATTGTCCTCATGTTTCTTTACTGTGAATTATGTGAGAGGAGATATACTCCTGTCATCCAAATATTAGTATGGTGAGGATTAATAGTAGATGGTGGAAGATTTGGTAAAATGAAATGATACTATGGGTTGGAATAATAGTACAGGGTGGAATATTTTTGCCTAATACTGAAGTTTCAAACTGAGTTTATAGTACTTCAAAGTGCCACATCTTGGATAAATAACCTCAAAATTCTAAAATAACTCCAACTATCAACAGCTATGGAAAAATTTTAAGAATTTAGTCCAAACTCCAAAATAGTGTATCCTAATGATTAGCTCACAGTTCAACCTGGTGTAAATGAATAAAAATAGTGGCTCAAATTCGAATAATATGGAGTAGAAAATATAAAAAAAATATGAATATTACAGGTTGGATTATATGGAACACAAGTGCAGGAATCAAATACTTTTTTCCTGACTGATGCTATATTTCATTCTTCTGTTGTCTTTTTTCACTCCTAAGATTTATTGTCAATCCCAGCCAGTGGCCTCTTGGATTTTGCAGTGCTGATCAATGCTGTAAAACTTTCTTATACAGTGAGTGTTACACATTTCAAGCAGCACACTACTCTTGTACACATGGTCTGTCCAGCTAGGTGAAAGAAAGGTGGCTAGCTTTCAGAGTGGCCCTTTGGTAGTCTTAGTCAAAAGCATTCAACATTCTTTTCCCCACCGTGCTGATTGAGTTACGCGGGAAATTAGAAGAAAAAATAGTTGTTGGTTTTAGCAATGAATAATTGTAAAAAATCAAACTGAAATGAATAAATATGCATATTTATATAAATTATTAAATAATTAAAATAATTTAATTATATTTTATCACCTCATGAAGTTGGAGATCATTAGTTCAATACAAGAGGGTTTAGATTTTATTCTCACCATGCTGACTGACTTTGACCGAGAAGTGAGACAAAATAATGGATTGAGATAAGAATGAATTTTTTGAAATACATAACATCACTGAATAAATTTGCATATTTAATTAGTTTTAAATTTTATTAGAACCTGTCTGTGAACTTTGTCTTCAAGGTAATATTGGAATCAGTTGGTTAGTAGACACATGTTTTCTTGGTAAGCTTTAGTTTGGTTGTATATTCAAATAGTGACATACATTTTCTTATTTTTCCAAAGAAGTGGACGTGGCCTAAATATTTTAATTGTGCTGCTATTTATAGTTATATCTAGCTGGTGGCATGCTGACATGTTTCAGGGGTTCAAAATGTTGTGGATTCATTACTTATGCCATTTTGTGGTCATTTGTGCTTGCCAGTGTTCAATTACTTCCTTAATAGTGGAATTTTAAAAAGTGGGCGGGGCTTAAATATTTAAATTAAGAAATTTTAGCTGTTTTTTAAAATCAGATATGGTTACAAAACAAACTGTCAATGTTGTGCAAGTTGCTGCAATATTCCTGTGATGTAATTTCAGGTCTAGTAGGAAAAATGTGGGAATATTCTTAAAATAAAGGAAAAAATTAACATTTTTATGCAAATTATATGCAAATTAACTTGAAGACGGTTCGGTCATGTTAAAAAATTTTAACGTTAACTTCTGGGCCATGGTATGGCCCATGACTGTGTGAAATCTCAAGACTCTGTGATTACTGCTTTCATTTTTATGAGTGTTAATGTCTTTATTTACATGAAAAAAGTGTGCTAAAATCACCACTTTTGGGGGTGTTTGGGGTTCTGGAATTTATACAAAAAGCACTATGTCCCTGTGACTAAATTTTCAACAAATTTTGAAACTTCAAATGACCATAACTCGAAAACTACATGGAATATTTAGATTCTGTAAAAAGATTTCTTTTTCTCACCATGAGGAGTATTTTCCAATCAGTTTTATCACAAAAAACCCATTATGGAATTTTCATGTAAAATCCCTAATATGGGATCAGTGGATAAGGACTCTCTTGATGAACCTTGTATTACATCATATAATATTATGGATCAGTGGAGTACATTATATAATATTAAGGGATCAGTGGATAAAGGACTCTCTTGATAGATTATATATTATTGTGGGGTGAGTGGAAAAGGACTCTTGGTGTATTATATTCAGTTATGGGATCAGTGGATAAAGGACTCTCTTGGTGTATTACATCATATAATATGGGATCAGTGGATAAAGGACTCTCTTGGCGTATTACATCATATAATATTGGATCAGTGGATAAAAGAACTCTCTTGGTGTATTACATCGCTTAATATGGGATCAGTGGATAAAGGACTCTCTTTGTTGTATTACATCATATAATATTATGGATCTGTGGATAAAGGACTCTTGGTATATTATATATGGTTATGGGATCAGTGGATAAAGGACTCTCTTGGTGTATTACATCATATAATATGGGATCAGTGGATAAAGGACTCTCTTGGTGTATTACAGCATATAATATGGGATCAGGGGATAAAGGACTCTCTTGGTGTATTATATAATATGAGATCAGTGGATAAAGGACTCTCTTTGTTGTATTACATCATATAATATTATGGATCTGTGGATAAAGGACTCTTGGTGTATTACATCATATAATATTATGGGATCAGTGGATAAAGAACTCTCTTGGTGTATTACATCACTTAATATGGGATCAGTGGATAAAGGACTCTCTTTGTTGTATTACATCATATAAGATTATGGATCTGTGGATAAAGGACTCTTGGTATATTATATATGGTTATGGGATCAGTGGATAAAGGACACTCTTGGTGTATTACAGCATATAATATGGGATCAGGGGATAAAGGACTCTCTTGGTGTATTATATAATATGGGATGAGTGGATAAAGGACTCTCCTGGTATATTATATAATATGGGATGAGTGGATAAAGGACTCTCTTGGCGTATTATATAATATTATGGTATGAGTGGATAAAGGACTCTCTTGGTGTATGATATAAAATGGGATGAGTAGATAAAGGACTCTCTTGGTATATTATATAATATTATGGGAAGGACTCTCTTGGTGTATTATATAATATGGGATGAGTGGATAAAGAACTCTCTTGGTGTATTATATAATATTATGGGATGAGTGGATAAAGAACTCTCTTGGTGTATTACATAATATTATGGGATGAGTGGATAAATGACTCGCTCTCTTGGTGTATTATATAATATGGGATGAGTGGATAAAGAACTCTCTTGGTGTATTGTATTATATAAGATCAGTGGATAAAGGACTCTCTTGGTGTATTATATAATATGGGATGAGTGGATAAGGACTCCTTTGGTGTATTACATCATATAATATGGGATGAGTGGATAAAGGACTCTCTGTGTATTATATAATATGGGATTAGTGGATAAAGGACTTCTGGTGTCTTACATCATATAATATTATGGGATGAGTGGATAAAGGACTCTCTTGATGTGTTACATCATATAATATTATGGGATGCATGGATAAAGGACTCACTTGGTGTATTACATCATATAATATTATGGGATGAGTGGATAAAGGACTCTCTTTATTGTATTACATCATATAATATTATGGGATCAGTGGATAAAGGACTCTCGTGTATTATATATTATGGGATCAGTGGATAAAGGACTCTCTTGTTGTATTACATCATATAATATTATGGGATCAGTGGATAAAGGACTCTCTTGGTGTAGTACATCGTATAATATTATGGGATGAGTGGATAAAGGACTCTCTTTATTGTATTACATCATATAATATTATGGGATCAGTGGATAAAGGACTCTCGTGTATTATATATCATGGGATCAGTGGATAAAGGACTCCCTTGGTGTATTACATCATATAATATTATGGGATCAGTGGATAAAGGACTAGGGGCGCGGTGGCTCAGTTGGTAGAGGTGCAGGCTGCAAGCCGAGAGGTCCTCACTTCGAATCCCACTTGTGGCAACCGTGTTGTGTTCTTGGGCAAGACACTTCACCCCCATTGCCCACGTGGGGCACGGTGACGCTGTGTACTAAGGCGTACTGCATGTTGATGGTGCACCTGTCTTCAACCAATGCTAACCCTGCTTGTGCGGAGTCAGTATGTTGGGGAGCTGACAGTTGCTCACCATTGCTCGGTGGTTCTCTCCGGGTACTCCGGCTTCCTCCACCCATAAAACTGTCGTGGTCATGATTAGCCATTGTGCAGAAATATGTGACCTTAAACACCAATAAATAAGTAAATAAATAGATAAAGGACTCTCTTTGTTGTATTACATCATATAATATTATGGGATGAGGGGATAAAGGACTCTCTTGGTGTATTAAATCCTATAATATTATGGGGTCAATGGATAAAGGACTCTCTTTGTTGTATTACATCATATAATATTATGGGATCAGTGGATAAAGGACTCTCTTTGTTGTATTACATCATATACTATTATGGGATGAGTGGATAAAGGACTCTCTTTGTTGTATTACATCATATAATATTATGGGATGAGTGGATAAAGGACTCTCTTTGTTGTATTACATCATATAATATTATGGGATGAGGGGATAAAGGACTCTCTTGGTGTATTAAATCCTATAATATTATGGGGTCAATGGATAAAGGACTCTCTTTGTTGTATTACATCATATAATATTATGGGATGAGTGGATAAAGGACTCTCTTTGTCTTATTACATCATATAATATTATGGGATCAGTGGATAAAGGACTCTCTTTGTTGTATTACATCATATAATATTATGGGATCAGTGGATAAAGGACTCTCTTTGTTGTATTACATCATATACTATTATGGGATGAGTGGATAAAGGACTCTCTTTGTTGTATTACATCATATAATATTATGGGATGAGTGGATAAAGGACTCTCTTTGTTGTATTACATCATATAATATTATGGGATGAGGGGATAAAGGACTCTCTTGGTGTATTAAATCCTATAATATTATGGGGTCAATGGATAAAGGACTCTCTTTGTTGTATTACATCATATAATATTATGGGATGAGTGGATAAAGGACTCTCTTTGTCTTATTACATCATATAATATTATGGGATCAGTGGATAAAGGACTCTCTTTGTTGTATTACATCATATAATATTATGGGATGAGTGGATAAAGGACTCTCTTTGTTGTATTACATCATATACTATTATGGGATGAGTGGATAAAGGACTCTCTTTGTTGTATTACATCATATAATATTATGGGATGAGTGGATAAAGGACTCTCTTTGTTGTATTACATCATATAATATTATGGGATCAGAGGATAAAAGGACTTTGTTGTATTACATCATATACTATTATGGGATGAGTGGATAAAGGACTCTCTTTGTTGTATTACATCATATAATATTATGGGATGAGTGGATAAAGGACTATCTTTGTTGTATTACATCATATAATATTATGTGATGAGTGGATAAAAGGACTCTCTTGGTGTATTAAATCCTATAATATTATGAGGTCAAAGGATAAAGGACTCTCTTTGTTGTATTACATCATATAATATTATTGGATGAGTGGATAAAGGACTCTTCTTGTTGTATTACATCATATAATATTATGGGATGAGTGAATAAAGGACTCTCTTTGTTGTATGACATGATATAATATTATGGGGTCAGTGGATGAAAGGACTGTTTGTTGTATTACATCATATAATATTATGGGATGAGTGAATAAAGGACTCTCTTGGTGTATTAAATCCTATAATATTATGGGATCAGCGGATGAATGACTCTCTTTGTTGTATTACATCATATAATATTATGGGATGAGTGGATAAAGGACTCTCTTTGTTGTATTACATCATATAATATTATGGGATGAGTGGATAAAAGGACTCTCTTTGTTGTATTACACCATATAATACTATGGGGATGAGTGGATAAAGGACTCTCTTTGTTGTATTACATCATATAATATTATGGGATCAGTGGATAAAAGGACTCTCTTTGTTGTATTGCATCGTATAATATTATGGGGTCAGTGGATGAAAGGACTCTTTGTTGTATTACATCATATAATATATGGGATGAGTGAATAAAGGACTCTCTTTGTTGTATTACATCATATAATGTTATGGGATCAGTGGATAAAGGACTCTCTTTGTTGTATTACATGCTATAATATTATGGGATCAGTGGATAAAGGACTCTCTTTGTTGTATTACATCATATACTATTATGGGATGAGTGGATAAAGGACTCTCTTTGTTGTATTACATCATATAATATTATGGGATCAGTGGATAAAAGGACTCTCTTTGTTGTATTACATCGTATAATATTATGGGGTCAGTGGATGAAAGGACTCTTTGTTGTATTACATCATATAATATATGGGATGAGTGAATAAAGGACTCTCTTTGTTGTATTACATCATATAATGTTATGGGATCAGTGGATAAAGGACTCTCTTTGTTGTATTACATGCTATAATATTATGGGATCAGTGGATAAAGGACTCTCTTTGTTGTATTACATCATATAATATTATGGGATCAGTGGATAAAGGACTCACTTGGTGTATTACATCATATAATATTATGGGATGAGTGGATAAAGGACTCTCTTCGTTGTATTACATCATATAATATTATGGGATCAGTGGATAAAGGACTCTCTTGGTGTATTACATCATATAATATTATGGGATGAGTGAATAAAGGACTCTCTTTGTTGTATTACATGATATAATATTATGGGATCAGTGGATAAAAGGACTCTCTTTGTTGTATTACATCATATAATTTTATGGGATGAGTGGATAAAGGACTCTCTTTGTTGTATTACATCATATAATATTATGGGATCAGTGGATAAAGGACTCTCTTTGTTGTATTACATGATATAATATTATGGGATGAGTGAATAAAGGACTCTCTTTGTTGTATTACATCATATAATATTATGGGATGAGTGAATAAAGGACTCTCTTTGTTGTATTACATCATATAATATTATGGGATGAGTGGATAAAGGACTCTCTTGGTGTATTACATCATATAATATTATGGGATGAGTGAATAAAGGACTCTCTTTGTTGTATTACATCATATAATATTATGGGATGAGTGGATAAAGGACTCTCTTGGTGTATTACATCATATAATATTATGGGATGAGTGGATAAAGGACTCTCTTTGCTGTATTACATCATATAATATTATGGGATGAGTGGATAAAGGACTCTCTTGGTGTATTACATCATATAATATTATGGGATGAGTGGATAAAGGACTCTCTTTGTTGTATTACATCATATAATATTATGGGATCAGTGGATAAAGGACTCTCTTTGTTGTATTACATCATATAATGTTATGGGATCAGTGTATAAAGGACTCTCTTTGTTGTATTACATGATATAATATTATGGGATCAGTGGATAAAGGACTCTCTTTGTTGTATTTCATCATATAATATTATGGGATGAGTGGATAAAGGACTCTCTTTGTTGTATTACATCATATACTATTATGGGATGAGTGGATAAAGGACTCTCTTTGTTGTATTACATGATATAATATTATGGGATGAGTGGATAAAAGGACTCTCTTTGTTGTATTACATCATATAATTTTATGGGATCAGTGGATAAAGGACTCTCTTTGTTGTATTACATCATATAATATTATGGGATGAGTGGATAAAGGACTCTCTTGGTGTATTACATCATATAATATTATGGGATGAGTGGATAAAGGACTCTCTTTGTTGTATTACATCATATAATATTATGTGATGAGTGGATAAAAGGACTCTCTTTGTTGTATTACATCATATAATATTATGGGATCAGTGGATAAAAGGACTCTCTTTGTTGTATTACATCGTATAATATTATGGGGTCAGTGGATGAAAGGACTCTTTGTTGTATTACATCATATAATATTATGGGATGAGTGGATAAAGGACTCTCTTTGTTGTATTACATCATATAATATTATGGGATGAGTAGATAAAGGACTCTCTTGGTGTATTACATCATATAATATTATGGGATAAGTGGATAAAGGACCCCCTTGGTGTATTATATAATATTATGGGATCAGGTGGATAAAGGACTCTCTTGGTGTATTATATAATATGGGATGAGTGGATAAAGGTCTGTCTCGGTGTATTATAAGTTACAGGGCAGATACAGTATCCAATCAAATGAAAACAAAGAGAAAACAATATTAGGTGAGGCGAAGCCGAACCTAAATTGTTTTCTCTGAGCCGTATATGACACTGTATCTGCCAACTAAACGCCCTGTAATGTATTTATTATGTACGGCATGCTAAAATGTCATTTGGGAAGTTAAATCAACGAATAGTTAAATGATGTGCACTTCTCGAAAAATGTAAAAGCAGACGATGTTTACATACGCAACTAGGGGAGTAATTTTGCTTCCGCATTCTAATAAATCACTCGTGACTTGTTCTATAACCGCCAATGTTTTGGGCTGATTTGGCATTTTATTATAACAGTTTCATTCAATCGAATGCAATGTTTATATGACAGGGCTATTTTATATGGTGGGTCTTCTGTACGACTGCGCTGCAGCATGTACGTACATGTAAAATAAAAGCTAAGGCGTTTGGATATAATGATAAAACAAAATGGCTGACGGGCACCTAATATTAAATTAATATTGGGTGCTTTTCAGCCATCCTGAACCTAATATTGCAGAGTCTGTGTCTCTTAGTAACTTCATTTGATTGGTTAAACAAATTTATTAGCATAATAATTTATATTATGGGATGAGTGGATAAAGGACTCTCTTGGTGTCTTACATCATATAATATTATGGGATCAGTTAAGAAAGAAATGGATTAAGCTGTAACTATTCTAGTATGCTAATATCAGATTCTGTTGTCTCTCAATAGGGTTGCATATTATTATTATTATTAATATTCTATTCTCCGTTGATAGGGTTACCTGAAAGATCTTAACATAACCCGTTTGATGGGTTTGCACAGAGGCCTCTCAGCTCATGCAAACACATTTTGTTTTGTTGAGACTGTATACAATAAAATACAAACCATTATGAGCCATTTATTTGCATAAATATATATATATATATATATATATATATATATATATATATATATATTATCAGCATTGTGTTTATATGTACAGAATGTTGCATTAGAATGAGATCTTATTTCTTAGGCCATAAGGTTTTCGGCTCGTTGAGATTTAGCCTTAGAAACGAGCAAAACTCATACAACATTTTGTACATAAACACAATGGTGATGATAGATTTATCTTACAATTCCCAACCATAATAACTTGATTAACACTTTACCTTTAATTGGTAGAGTGCTGGAAGCCCATATTTGGGCTTTATTCTGAAGTGCAGGTACCACAGCTTGAAGACTCATATTCAGCAGATGTGCTTTCTATTATATTTCACGTGATATTATTTAGTCTGAAGGGTTTGCCTTGTTACAGTTTATGGGAGAGTGCCCATAGGCACTCTCCCATAAATTGTGACAAGGCAAAGACATGTGTACAAGATTTGGTGGCCAAAAATAATTTAGCACTCTACCAGTTAACACAAATCAAACCCATCCTCCCATGTAATTAGCTCACCTGAGCACAGCTCAAGGGGACATTTAGTGAACACTCATCCGTCATCCATCGTCCATCAGTTGTCTTCCTTCTGTCTGGCATGAACTTTACATTATCAACTTCTCCTCATAAAGTACTGGACTGAATTGAACCAAATTTGATATGCATGTTCCTTATCACATGTCAACTCACGTTTGTTCAAGTAAAGATGCCCAGCTCACAGGAGGCCCCACAAGGGGCATTGCTCTGATAACACCCATAAATTGTTTTCCAAAATGAAGAAAATCTTCTCCAAAACCATCAATTACAATCTTGTGATATTTGGTGTATAACATCTTGAGGGGGTGGAAGGTCAGATTCAAGTTTGTTCAAATCGAGTGCCTGGGTTAATATTTAGGCTCCCTATGGGAGCCCGTATTTGAACTTATTGCAATATGAGGAAATTTCTTTAAAAATCTTCTTCAGCTCCACCAGTCAGAATAATTCTGTTACCACCCATGAAATTATTTTATAAAATTTAAAACATCTTCTCCAGAACTGCCTATCAGAATCTTTTAAGACTTGGTATATACAATATCCTTAGAAGGGTCAGATTTGTTTGAAACGAGGCCCTGAGTTCATATTTGGGCTCCCTATGGGAACCTGAATTTTAACTGTAATATGAGGAAATTTATTTAAAAATCTTCTTTGGATCTACCAATCGAAATCTCTTGATTTTTGGTATACTGCACCTTTAGGGTGTTCAGCTTGAAGTTTGTGTAATATGAAGAATATTTTTTAGCTCATCTTGACAAAGTCAAGCTGAGCTAATCTCATCGCTGTCTATCCGTCAACACCATGTTTTGGTCTTCTCCTCCAAAGCTACTGGGCCAATTCAAGTGAAAGTTTGTGTGTTTGATGGTCACGAAGGGGCACTTCATTTTTGTTCAGCTCAACATGCCCAGCCCCAAAGGGAGGGAGTGGGGAAAAATGCTCCAGAATATTTTTAAAATCTTCTTCTCATGAACCAGTGTGTACAATGACTTCATATTTGCTATGTAGCTTCCTTTTGAGGTTTAGAATCAAGTTTGTTCAAACGAAGTTCGTGAAGCAATATTTGGCTTTTTAATGGGAGGGGTAAGATGTTTGGCCCCGCCCAAATTTTCTTTTTTCTGAACCGATGGTCTGGTTTGAACCAAATTTGGTATGTGGTATTATTGGGTCATAAGTACTTGACTCATGCAAAAAAAACAAATTCCTGCATCCCCATGGGAACCCTGGGAGCTAAAAATAGATATATTTTCAACCCCCCATATTTTCCAAACCACACAGAACAGAGAGCTGTTTGGTATGAAGTATCCTTAGGACCAGTAGAATTGAATGGTAAAAAAAAATTGCCATCGGTTATGATAGGGGGGTGTTCGGTAATGGGCATCGATAAAATGCTGAGTCAGCATATTTGCAAAAAATTTTAAAAATCTTTTCTCCAGAAGCAATCATCAGAATCTTTTGATATTCGGTATACAGCATTCATAGGGGGGTGGGGGGGGGGAGGGGGGGGGGTCGGTCAGATACAAGTTTGTTAAAATAAAGACCATTGGTTCATATTTGGGATCAATACAGGAGCCCGAATTTTTAACATAGTGTAATATGGGGAATATTCTTCAAAAATTCTTCAGAACCACCAGTCAGAATCTTTTAATGTTTGGTATACATCATTGTTATGAGGGTCAGATTCTAGATTGTTCAAACCAAGTCCCTAGGTTAATATTTGGGCTTCCTACGGAAGCCCAAATTTTAACTTTGTTCAATATGGGGGATAATTTTTTTTTTAAATTTCTTCTTCAGATCCACCAGTCAGAATGCTATCATATTTGGTATGCAACATCTCTAGGGGGGTCAGATTCAAGTTTGTTCAAATCAGATCCCTAGGTATACATTTGGGCTCACTATGGTAGCCCAAATTTTTAATTAGTGCGATATGAGGAAATTTCTTTAAAAATCTTCTTCTTCAGATCCACCAGTTGGAATCCTTTCATATTTGGTATACAACATCTCTAGGGGGGTCAGATTCAAGTTTGTTCAATTCGAGTGCCTGGGTTAATATTTGGGCTCCCTATGGGAACCTGAAATTTAACTTAATACAATATGAGGGAATTTCTTCAAAAATCTTCTTCAGATCCACTTGTCAGAATGCTTTCATATTTGGTATACAACATCTCTAGGGGTGTCAGATTCAAGTTTGTTCAAATCGGATCCATAGGTTAATATTTGGGCATGCTGTGGTAGCCCAAATTTTAACTTGGTGCAATATGAAGAAATTTCTTTAAAATGTCATTTCTTCAGATCCAGCAGTCAGAATGTTTTCATATTTGGTACACAACATCTCTAGGGAAGTCAGATTCAACTGTGTTCAAATCGAGAGCCTGGGTTAATATTTGGGCTCTCTATGAGAACCGGAATTGGCCATGTTGCTGAAGAATTAAAAATTTTGTAGTCAGTACCCTCTAGAGGTGTGTAACTAAGATTAATCCACATAGGTTGTATCAAGGGGCTTCATAGGGGAGCTTTACATTTTTCATTATGATCAACTGAAGAAAAGGCATGATGCCTGGATTATTTTTGTCACTCCTGAGGGACTCAAGGATTTACAGATGGATTGCTTAATGTAGACTCATTCTTGGACTCTGTTTATATTGTGTTCTGTTCAAGATGAGCGCTTCAGGCCCCGAGGGGACTCTTGTTTAAAATCTTCTTCTCCAGATCCATCAGGATGATTCAGGCAAAATCGAATCTTTTGATATTTGGTATGTAGCACCCTTAAAGGGGTGAGATTCAAGTTTGTTCAAATCAATTCCCTGCGTTCATATTTGGTCTCCCTGTGGGAACCCAAATTTCAACTCAGCAACTCAGTCAATATGAGGAAATGTTTTTTCAAATCTTCAGATCCACCAGTCACAATCTTTTGGTGATTGGCACAGAGCTTACAAGGTCAGATTTAAGTTTCTTCAAATCAAGTCCCTGGGGTAATATTTGGGCTTCCTATGGGAACTCAAACTTTAATTTAGTGCAATATAAGGAAAGTCCTTTAAAAATCCTGGTTTGGTTTATATTCCAGTTGTCTACACTAGGATACTTTCAAGTGTTTGAAGAACAGACTAATTTAACTCGGTGTGATGAGCAGTTCCTTGATTAGTTTATGTAACAAAGGAATCTCATAGTTTTTCTAACTTTGAAGGATACAGATGTTTCATTTTGGTCGCTGATAATTTTGGTAAATTTGGCGTCCAGTCATTACCATTCAGCAGCTAGCATTTTCGGTGGGTCAGGTCACTGTTGAGTGGGAGTGTAATAATTGAAGATTAACTGTTGCAGTAATTTTATTCATAGGATTTTATGTGTTATAGAAAATGTGGCATCAATTTAAATCACAAACTGACACAAAAAGGGTTGATGTTTTGTATTGAAATAATATTTAATATTATATCCTTATCATCATTGTCTCCACCGTAATAATTTACTGGAACCAAAAACCCCATGATATATTGCTATTCCTCCTATACTTATAAGGCAATAAGCTTTAGTCTAGGCCATACAAGAAAATAAGTGATCAGATATTAAAGACAATGTCAGGTACAAAAAAGGCCATTGTCCAACTGAGGTTTAAAATCATCAGTCAAAATGTCTGATGCCAAAATTATAAATAAAGTTCTGTGCTTAGAACAGCATGCATGCTGGAAATTATGTACATAACTAACAAGCCTAAAATTAATGTTTATTGTGAATTCTGATCTTGGCAAGTTGGGATGTATGAAGAAAGTGACTGCACAGCTCATCAGTATCAGCAGCATGTGAAGGAATACAATTTGATATAGCCACACATGCATCTAAATTATGTCTGAAGGGTAGTTCAGTCCCAATTTAGAATGTAACCAATCATACCATGTTTGACAGGGCATTGAGTCATGTAAAACAAGGTATGGATGTATGAATTCTGATCCACAGTTTAAAGATGAACACCCAAAACGCATTATTTTGAATACTCAAACTCCATTTTGTAACATGTCAGATATCATTCTTAAATGACAGACATGATTCATTTGGTGTCTGACATTTTGTCTGGGAGAATTATTTTCAGGCTTGGTCTGGGCCAAATTGGAATATTTTATTGAGGAAATCTCGGCCAGCTGGTGCAGTCTTGATTTCAGCTTATTTAGGAAAAATCAGAGCAAATGGAGCAGTGCTTCTCTACGATGGAACTCTACTATGGAAGGACTCATAAGCAGCATAAGTGTAAATGATTGGCTAAATTTGACTCCATACTTGAGTAGTATATTAGGGTCATGATATAGACCTAGTTTGAAAGTGACCTAAAGGTCAATTTCAAACTAGGTCTATATCATTATACAAGAAAGATTGCTGGTGCTGAATCAATGTGTGGTATTTGTGAATCGCATTATTGGGTGCATAATTCATTATACTCGAGTATAATCTAATTCATTATGCTCGAGTTAGGTTCGAAAACGAGGTTGTTGACAATCAGTGTTGTGAAAATGTACTTGCTTACTTTACATGTATCTCATGCTATACCGTACGAATAAATATTATGTGAAGATAAAGTTATCTTCTATTCATCCACTACAAACACAACAAGTTTGGCGACGAGGATGCTCAATCATGAGTTCTCACAGAAACTTCTTGAATGAATGAACCTTCAGATGCCGATAAATATAAACCAAAATGACAACCGGCAACTGCTGATGTTGGCGGGAATAAACTTTTCTTGAAATTTCATTTACTTTTTTCCATTACTTTGCTTAAAAGATGACAGAAGAATCACAAACTCTACCTGTTCAAAGTCAAGCAACTTTTCTTGCGCCATCATCGATTTTACCACCTCCGTTTTTCTGCCCACTCCAGGTTCGCCCCCGTCGCCTTGGACTCAGTGGAAAAAAAACTTCTCGACATTTCTGTGTGCATCAGGTGCCGATACACTTTCAGAGACCCGAAAAACTGCTCTATTATTACATTGTTTAGGGGTGGAAGGGCAAAGATTATTTTACACATTGAAACCAGCCTCAGATTCATTCAGTGATACTTTGAAAGCTCTCCATGATTATTTTACTCCAGCTGTTAATACTGTGGCAGAACGTTATAGATTCAGACAGAGAGCGCAACTTCCCAATGAGACAACTGATGAATATGTGGCAGCCTTACGTGTTTTAATTGTAAATTGTGAATTCAAAGATCTTGGTGAGGAAATGATACAGGATCAAATTATAGAAAAAACTATAAACAATCGCATTCGTGAATGGCTTTTGCTCGAGTCAAAACTTGATTTAACTAAAACGTTGGAAATTGCACGCCAGATTGAAGTGGCCACCAAAGAAGCAAAATGCATGAGTGGTTATACAAATAATGTCCAAGCAATTCAAACTAAATTTCATCCTAGTGCAAATAAATATTCTGATGCCAAATTTCACTTGTCAAAGCCAAAACAAAAGCACTACCAAAAAGAAAAACATATTTCGACTGACAAATTAAAGTGTTTCAGATGTGGATCTGAAAAACATCTCGCGAATGACTCTACATGCCCAGCAAGATCACTTAGCTGTAAAAATTGTGCAAAAGTGGGACACTTCACTTGAATGTGTAGGAGTTCAAATTCAATCACTTGTAATTTCATTGATTCAGCTCAGTCATCTTCTGAGTACACTATTCTTTCAATTTCTGATCCTAACCAGGAAAAATATATTTACTGCAGTGTTGAACTCAATAATAATGGTGAAAGGGTACCAGTTGAAATGATGGTGGATACAGGCAGTGTTGTGTCAATTTTGCCGATGACATTTTACAATGAATACTTTTCAACTAGGGAACTACAGAACACAAATGTTAAGTTACTGTATTATAACCAAACTCCTATAACTGTCATTGGGTGTTTGAACATTCCTGCTACATATAATGATGTTACAGAAAACTCTACATTTTATATTGTTGAGAATAATGGTTTTGCAATTCTTGGACTTGATATGATGCAAAAATTAAATATTGAAATTAGACAAGTACAGACAAATTCAGCATGCAATATTTCGAAAGGTACCACCAACATTCTTGAGAACTATAATGATGTTTTCACTGGACAAGGACTAGCAAAACAGTTTAAACACCGAGTAAAAATTCGAAATGATGTTAAGCCAGTTGTCCAAAAACTTCGCAGACTACCCTTGTCTGTTCAAAGTGAAGTTACAGAAGAGATTAAAAGACTTGAATCTGAAGGTATTATAGAGTCAATAAATGCTTCAGAATGGCTTTCACCAATTGTGGTTACAAGGAAAAAATCCTCAAATCAAAATAAACCAATCAGAATTTGTATTGATTTAAGAGAACCAAACAAAGCGGTTATTCAAGATCAGTACCCCTTACCAACTCTAGAAGAGATTTTCAACAAAGTAAAGGAGTCTAATATTTTTTCTACTCTGGATCTTAAATCTCTTATTATCAACTAGAACTTGATGAGGAAAGTAGAGACCTTACAGCTTTTATTACTCACGATGGTGTTTTTAGATTTAAACGAGTCCCTTTCAGTTTGGCTTCTAGGCCGTCGGCTTTTCAAAAACTCATGTCTATTGTTTTAGACAAAATACCAGGTGTGGCTTTTTACATTGAAGACATTATCATTAGTGGTATCTCACAAGAGGATCATGATAGAAAACTTGAACTTGTGCTTCAAAGACTTCGACAGCATGGTTTTCGTTTAAGTTTGGACAAATGTAAATTTGGTCTCAGCAAACTAAAATACTTGGGACATATTATATCAGTGGAAGGCCTACAACCCGACCCAGATCTGTTAGAGGCAATAGCCAGTGCTCCCACACCAAAAGATGCTACATCGCTCCGTTCATTCTTGGGACTCACCTCATATTATTTGAAATTTATACATGGATATACCGATGTTTGTGAACCACTCAGAGCAAGGAAGCTCAATTTAACTGGAATATGGACGCACAGCGTAGTTTTGAAAAATTGAAGAAACTAATTATAGAGAGCCCAACTTTACACATTTTTAATCCTGCTTTTGAAACGATTGTGACTACTGATGCTTCAAATTACGGGCTTGGAGCTGTGATTTCACAAATAAAAAATGGCAAGGAAGTTCCAGTAGCTTTTGCATCTCGCACTTTAACTGACCAGGAAAAGAATTATTCTGTTAGTGAAAAAGAGGGTCTCGCCTGCATCTGGGCGTGTGAAAAATGGCACACATACTTGTATGGCAGACACTTTAAATTGCGAACAGACCATCGAGCATTGACAACATTACTCACTTCCAAAGGCCTTGGTAGACAACCTATGAGATTGGCTCACTGGTCTTCTCGTCTTTTGCAATATCAATTTACAGTTCAGTATTGTCCAGGTATTCAAAATTGTGTAGCTGATGCTTTATCTCGGTTACCCTTACCTAACAGTACAATTACGGGCGATTTTAATGACAACCAGCTGGTTCCCTCGAGGGTCGGTTTTACTGCAGTATGCAATCTTTTTAATCTGAGGCAGCTTGTGGGTGAACCAACTTGTTTTACTGAGTCGTCAGCCACTCTACTAGATCTTTTTGCTGTGAGTGACACAGTTAACGTGAATGCATGCGAGGTCCTAGAACCGATTATTCCGGACATGACTCGCTATCACTGTCCAGTTTCAATTGATGTTGAATTTTCAAAACCATCTCCTCTCTCCTTTAAGAGAAGGATATGGCTCTATTCACAGGGTAATTATGGAGCACTCAATGAGGCCCTCTCTAACGTTGACTGGAATTCTCTTTTTGATAACCTGTGTCTTGATACTATTGTCTCCAATTTCATCGACAAATTACTCGATACAGCATCTAAATATATTCCGAACAAAACTATTACTTTGCGATCGGGCCAGCCGAAATGGATGCACAATGAAATTAGACTACTAATGAGACAGAGGAAGTGTCTGTATCGCATAGCCAAACGTACCGGTCTTCCGAACGCTTGGGCAAAATATAAACGTAAACGGAACGAAGTTGTTACGGCAATAAGGAAGGCCAAAGCGTCGTATCTATCTAATGTCCAGACCACACTAAATAGCAATAACACCCCCTCTTCCTTGTGGTGGAAGACTCTAAAAACACTTATCAGTACTAGTAAAGTGGTAGGTATTCCAACAATTATCCATTTAAATAAAGTATATTCCTCAAGTGTTGAGAAAGCAGAGGTGTTCAATGAATACTTCTGTTCTATTTCAACAGTTGATGATTCGAAAGCCTCCCTTCCTGATTCAGTACCCCAGGCTTCACGAGTTATTGATAGTATCACTCTCCAATGTAGAGAAGTATATGAAGCAATGAAGTCGATAAAGGTGTCTAAAGCATCTGGTCCCGACCTTGTAAGTCCACGCCTTCTCAAGGAATGTAAATCCTCCTTGTGTGAGCCTCTTTTAATATTATTTAATGTGCTCTTGAACAACTCTTACTTTCTCTCACTCTGGAAACAAGCAAATGTCTCCCCAATTTTGAAAAAACAGCCCTCAAATTCAGTTACTAATTATCGCCCGATATCATTGATTAGTTGTGTAGGTAAAATATTTGAAAAATGTGTCTTCAAACGCTTGTGGCAATTTCTGACTGACAACAATGTCCTTACTCAATTCCAATCTGGTTTTACACCTTGTGCTTCAACTGTCCTCCAGCTGACCGACATATATGATGAATTCTGTCGAGTTCTTGATGAAGGCAAAGAAGTTAGGGTGGTTTTCTGTGATGTCAGTAAGGCCTTCGACAAGGTTTGGCATGTTAGACTTATCCAAAAGCTGATGAAAATTGGTGTCTCGGGTGAACTTTTGTTGTTCTTAAAATCGTACCTATCGGATAGGTCGCAACGAGTTGTGCTAGGGTCGGATGCATCTACTTGGAGAACCATTAATGCTGGTGTACCACAAGGTTCGATACTTGGACCTTTATTGTTCCTTATATATATTAATGATATAACCGAAAACTTACTCAGTAGCATACGCCTATTTGCAGATGATACTTCCCTGTATCTAATTGTAGAGAATCCAGAGCAAGCCTCGAGATTAATCAGCCATGACCTTGCCACAATAGAACTTTGGGCTAAGACCTGGTTGGTTGAGTTTAATCCCAGTAAAACTGAGAGTATGCTCATATCACGTAAATGCAACCCTACTGCCCACCCACCTCTATTCCTAGGTGATTCACGGATATCCGAAGTCAATAATCATAAACATTTAGGAGTTATATTAAATAGCACATGTTCATGGAACGATCACATTGATCATATCTGCTCTAAAGCCTGGTCCCGCTTAGACCAACTGAGGAAGCAGAAATTTAATCTCGATCGCAGCGTGCTTGAAAAAATATACTTTGCCTTCGTTAGGCCTATACTAGAATACGCTGATGCTGTCTGGGATAATTGTTCAGCAGCTCAAGGTGCCGAGCTGGATAAAATTGAGATCGCAGCCGCTCGTATCGTTACCGGGGCAACTGTCAGTTGTAGCAAGTCTCTGCTTTATTCCGAAACACGTTGGGACTCTCTACAAGACAGACGCCGCAAACATAAGCTGTTGCAGTATTTCAAAATGTATCACCGCATGTCGCCTTTATATATTGCCAATAAAGTTCCCCCAATCATCTCATCTGCAAATTTATTGCTTAATCTCCGGTCATGTCATAACCACAGAGTTCCTTTTTGTCGGACTCAGTTGTATCAGTCGTCTTTTATTCTGAGTGTCACTGATCAATGGAACAAACTGCCTTTATCTGTCCGCGAGAACTCATCACTGATCAATTTCAAGACTTTCCTAAATGCTGGAAATCAGCGACCACCTGCGTTTTACAGTGGCGTGAAATCACGAGCAGCCCAAATATATCACTGCCGGTTACGATTGCATTGTAGTAACATTAACTCTCATTTATATGACAATCATCTGTCACCTACCCCATCCTGTCAGTGCGGGATGTGCGAGACACCAGAGCATTTTTTCTTACACTGTCCAATATACTCAGATGTCCGTAATAGTACTATCAACCTTCTGCCATTTACTGTAAACATATCGACACTTCTTTTTGGATCTGAATTTTTGAATAGTCGGGAAAATCATGTTGTTTTTGAAGTGGTGCATGATTTCATTTTGTCAAGTGGACGTTTCTAGACTGCTAAGAATTAAACCACCAGGTACGACTACTACTATATGACGAATTTACCGCCAAACCTATAATCTTGCTTTCCTTTCCGTTTTCTTAGCATGGATCACCATCAAGGCTGCTTCCGTCTCACTTCTCACTAGCAGTGCTTCCGCTGCTTAATTGCGAGTGTCTTGAATGCGAAGGCAATGCATTGTGCTTTCAAGCTGGCATCCCCTGTTTTCTATTGCTCCTTTTCTTTATACCTTCTTTTCACCTTATCCTTCATTCACAAGCAAGGTTTAAACAATATCATGTGTCACCGCCTGGTAATTTGACTTCATGTGCTTACCTTTCTTCGACTAGAATTACCACTAACTTTCTCACCGGTTTTGTTCAGGGCCGGGGTGTCGTGTCCTCGCACTCGAGGTTACCTGCTAGTGTCGACAACGATGCTGACAAATCAAATTTGAATGAGCTCTCGGGTATTTGCTCCTATGTCTACATTCTATGGGCCTACAGGCAGCTCTCGCTGTGTGCATGGACGCTGTGCCCCGGCTTGGCACGTTGCTGATGATCATAGTTGCGACCGACTACAGTCCATGGGCTCCAGGTGGCGACATATGAGTCCATCTACTATATTATACCACCTTTTGTGTAAATTTCTGAATGACCCCGGGAGATGACTAACATAAGCTCCTAGCTTTCTGTCAGATCCCCCATTACATAATAATATGGGTTTTTTTTTGTTAGTATATGTTATATTCTTCGTGTTCTCTATATATATTGTCACTTTTATTGGTGTTTAATATTGTAACATATTGCATACTTATTGAATAAATATTGTTTAAACTAACAGTACAATGAATGACTCAGATGAGTATATGTGTAAATATAATGAATCAGAAGAAATTGTTTCCTTTCTTCAGGCCGAAACAACAGCAATATCATTAGAAAAACTTGTCGATGCAACAAAACAAGATACTGTTTTACAGGAAGTTATCAAATACATTAAACAGGGATGGCCTTCTAAAAGGAGCATTCACTCTGACTTATTACCTTACTTTCATATTCGTGAAGAACTTGCGGAATCACGTGACTGCATAATTCGTGGACCAGATCGTATACTGTTACCTGGTGCTATGATAAACGATGTTGTAAATTTAGCACATGAGGGCCATCAAGGCATTGTTCGCACAAAACAAAGAATAAGGTCTCTATACTGGTGGCCTAAATATGACATGTGTATTGAACAGAAAGTGCGTAACTGCTCATCGTGTCAACATGCTGACAAAACTGCAAAAATTGTTAAACCCCATCTACAACCAGTTACATTTCCCAAGGGACCATGGAAAAAACTTGGAATTGACATTATTGGACCCTTTAGTACATCTCCTGCAGATTGTAGATTTGCAGTTGTCTTAATTGACTTTTATAGTAAGTGGCCAGAGATTTGTTTTGCACCAACAGTTACTTCAGAAGTGATTATCAGATTTTTTAAAACATTATTCTGTAGATTTGGGTTTCCCAAGGAAATAACGTCAGATAATGGATCTCAATTCACAAGTATGCAATTTAAAGATTTTCTGAAGACTTGTGGCATTAAACATTGCAAGTCAGCAGTTTATCACCCAGAAGCAAACGGAGAAGTTGAAAGATGGAATCGTGTATTCAAAGAAGGACTGCAAGCTGCTCAAAATGACAACCAATCCTGGAAAGAAGCAGCATCTGATATACTTTTTGCTTATCGTACTACCTTTCACAGAACTACTGGTAAAACACCAGCAAAATTACTCATGGGTCATGACTTACATACAAAGTTAAATGTCTTCCCAATCAAGCAACAATTAGACACATCTGTTCAACAAAGAGTGCAAATGCATCAAACATATATGAAAAACTACAGAGATCATAAATCTGGTGCTAAAAATTCAAAGTTTCATGTAGGTGATTTTGTTCAAGTAAAACTCCCAAAGCATGTTCGGAAAGGTTGTTCCCGTTATGGGAGATATTCACAAATCATTGCGCAAAAAGGAATGAATACCTTTCAACTCCAGGACGGTTCTGTATGGAATGCCTCAAGATTAAGTAGAATGTTGTGTGAAAATAATAATACTTGTGCTGATAGCCCTCCCAACAGTAGTGGTACTCTAGAAGTTAATGACCATATGATTGATAACACAGATGTTCAAACTAATTTAGAAATCCCAAATGATGAACCTCAACCGGCACTTACACTGAGGCACAGTGTGAGACCCCATGTTACTCCCCAGTGGTTAAATGACTATGTCATGTACTAGGTTGCTTCACTTGCCAAGCAAAAAAGTTTATTTTTTTCTCTGTTGATGGAAAAAAATGCTTCTGTAGTATGTTGTTTTTTCTCCATTAAGAGGGAAAGGTGCTAAGATTGCTGATAGCTATTTTGCTTTTTTAAAAAAGGTGCTAAGATTTCTGATAGCTATTTTGCTATTTTAAAAAAGGAAAACAAATTACTTTGAAAATTTTTATTAATGTGTTACTTTATTACTTTGGTTACATGTAAAACTTAAATTTTGATTGCCACTGATACAATAACTTTCTTACTTTGGGAACAAAATTGTCTTTAGTAAAGGCATGTGCTGATACAATAATTTTTACTTAATGAAAAACTTTCTTTCAAGAAAGGGGGAAATGTGGTATTTGAGAATCGCATTACTGGGTGCATAATTCATTATACTCGAGTATAATCTAATTCATTATGCTCGAGTTAGGTTCGAAAACGAGGTTGTTGACAATCAGTGTTGTGAAAATGTACTTGCTTACTTTACATGTATCTCATGCTATACCGTACGAATAAATGTTATGTGAAGATAAAGTTATCTTCTATTCATCCACTACAAACACAACACAGTGGAAATGCCTTAGTTCTGGTACCGATTGTGAACCCAGTAGTACAGATTTGATTTTAACCTCTTTCACTAGATCAGTTAACCCTTTACCCAATGCAGACGATCATAAAAATTTATTATTTTAAATATTTTTTCAAATTTTTCAAAAAATTTCAAACAAAACCATATCATGTGACCCCTCGTTGGAACGAGCTCGGTGAGCTCGTTCCAACGAGGGGTCACATGATATGGTTTTGTTGAAAATTTTTGAAAACTAATATTTTTTCAACTGCTGAATTTACATATTATGCAGACGGATGGGTAAAGGGTTAATACAGACTTATCTTCTTGCATGCTGCTGTCTGATATTCTTGCCAAGGACACTCACACAATTTCTCTTGCCACTGAAATAAGAGTAATATGGGTATATTTAATCAAATTTTCCCCTTGTAAATGGCAAGCATTATTTTGCCAGTGATTTCTGAGTTAAATTTACTTGAATTTTTCATCAAATGTTTACAGCAGCCATTCCTAGATTTGATGAAAAATATCTTGAAAATACTTATTGGGTTAACAGGGTGGCTGTGGGTACTGGAAATCCTGGAATATCCTTGAATTTGAAAACTGGGTTTCAAGGCCCTTGAAATTCTGGTTTGATGCTAAAAATCCTGGAGAACCCTGGAAAAAGTTCATTGCCGGGTCCGTTTCTGGTGTTGCTGTACCTGCATTTCTGTTAACATGATCACAGCTTAAATGTCCTGTTAAAAGCCAACCATTGATTGGTTGTTCAAAAAGTCCCATTCCTTTTTGTGGGTACAGGCCATAAAGATAATTTTTTACTTGAAATAAATAATCTTCAAGGTCAGTACTATCATGAATAATAAATAAAGCCAGATATGAGACAAGCAAATGGTCTTTAAATAATTTTTTATCACTGCATTTTTGAAAAAAAGCCAGGATATTGTGGTGATCTCCGTCCGTCCTGTCCATCCAAACTTCATATCACCAACAGTATGGAATTCAAAACATTTAAACTATGCTGAGGTGTTCAGGTAACATCTGCAGATGTGCATAAAGGTTTCAGAATTTTGATTCGGCTCCGTGTAGCATCACGTATGTTGCTATTGTTAGAAAATCAGTTTACAGTGGAAGGCTCGTAGGGTTTTTAGCTGCGACTAGCAGCTCAATAAGTGGCAATGTCGGTCTGTCTCAATACTCAATAACTTTTGAAATACTTGATGGAATGACTTTATATTTGGCATGTAAGTGTATCTTATTGATGTCTAGCCACTGTTCAATGCATGTGTTGTTCCAAATATTTTTCTTGGCGTTATGGCCCTTGATGAACTTAGAATTTTGTGAGATTGCACCACCCATAGCAGCTACGGCGTCGATGTCGCAATTTTTTTTAGCTGCGACTAGCAGCTCAATAAGTGGCAATGTTGGTCTGTCGGTCCGTCGGTCCGTCAGTCTGTCGGTCTGTCTGTGACAAACGAGTTTCAAAACTCAATAACTTTTGAAATACTTGATGGAATGACTTTATATTTGGCGTGTAAGTGTATCTTATTGATGTCTAGCCACTGTTCAATGCATGTGTTGTTCCAAATATTTTTCTTGGAGTTATGGCCCTTGATGAACTTAGAATATTGTGAGATTGCACCACCCATCGCAGCTACGGCGTCGATGTCGCAATTTTTTTTAGCTGCGACTAGCAGCTCAATAAGTGGCAATGTTGGTCTGTCGGCCCGTCGGTCTGTCGGTCTGTCTGTGACAAACGAGTTTCAAAACTCAATAACTTTTGAAATACTTGATGGAATGACTTTATATTTGGCACGTAAGTGTATCTTATTGATGTCTAGCCACTGTTCAATGCATGTGTTGTTCCAAATATTTTTCTTGGAGTTATGGCACTTGATGAACTTAGAATTTTGTGAGATTGCACCACCCGTCCCAGCTATGGCGTCGATGTCACGATTTTTAATTCAAAATGTTGAAAGTGTGTTAATATGTTCCAGTAGGATCTCTAGATGTGCATAAAGGTTTCAGATTTTTGATTTGGCCCTGTGGGGTACCAATAGCACCACTTTTGTCATTAGAGAATCGGTTAGTGGTGAAAGGCTCTGAGGGGTTTTAATTCAAAATGTTGAAAGTGTGTTCATATGTTCCAGTAGGGT
This sequence comes from Pictodentalium vernedei, assembly GCA_031216915.1. Lineage (NCBI taxonomy): Eukaryota > Metazoa > Mollusca > Scaphopoda > Dentaliida > Dentaliidae > Pictodentalium > Pictodentalium vernedei. The sequence continues at coordinate 334,073,435 of CM062288.1, read as the reverse complement.
CTCTAGATGTGCATAAAGGTTTTGAAATTTTGATTCGACCCCGTCATTAGAGAATCAGTTTGTTGTGAAAAGCTCCTAGGCATTTTAATTTGAAATGTTGAAAGTGTGTTCGTATGTTCCAGTGGGATGTCTAGATGTGCATAAAGGTTTTGGATTTTTAATTTGGACCCAACTAGTGCCTGTAGCACCACTTTTATCATCAGAGAATCAGTTACTCGGCAAAAGCTCCTAGGTGTTAAAATTTGAAATGTTGAAAGTGTGTTAATATATTCTGGTAGGGCCTCTAAATGTGCATAAAGGTTTCGGAATTTTGATTCGGCTCTGCGTGGCACTCGTAGCCCCACTTTTGTTGATAGAGAATCAGTTTCCAGCAAAAGGCTCCTAGGGGTTTTAATTCAAAATGCTGAAAGTATGTTCATATATTCAGGTAGGGACTCTAGATGTGTGTAAAGGTTTTGCATTTTTACTTCAGCCTCATGTGGTGCCTGTAACACCACTTTTGTCATTAGAGAATCTGCTTCCGGTGAAAGCTCCTGAGGGTGTTATTTCAAAACACCGAAAGTATTTCAGGTAGGGTCTCTAGATGTGCATAAAGGTTTCAGATTTTTGATTTGGCCCTCTGTGGTGCCCATAGTGCCACTTTTGTCATTAGAGAATCAGTTTCCAGCAAAAGGCTCCCAGGGGTTTTAAATCAAAACACTTAAAGTGTGTTTATATGTTCTGGTAGGGTCTCTAGATGTGCATAAAGGTTTTGATCTGGCCCCATATGGCTCTTATTATTCCACTTTTGTCCTCAGACAATCGGTTTGTGGCAAAAGGCTCCTGGGGATTTTAATTTAAAATGTTGAAGGTGTGTACATATGTTCAGGTATGATCTGTAGATGTGCATAAAGGTTTTTGATTTTTGATTCGGCACCATGTGGCACTCTTTGCGACAAATTTGTCATTAGAGAATCAGTTTCCTGCGAAAGTCCCTAGGCGGATTAATTCAAAACATTGAAAGTGTGTTCATATGTTCAGGTAGGGCCTGTAGATGTGCACAAAGGTTTCAAATTTTATATAATACCTTTCATTTCTGTCTATGAAGCATTAACCAATAATCAAGAATGCAAATGCGGGAATATACTTTATTACACACCCGTAACTGTATTTGTCACGATCACATGGATTTTAGGGGCATGGAGTAATTTTAACCAGAAAGCTCTAGTGCAATCCAATAAAAAGTACCCTTCGCGTGCACAAGTTCTCTCGTTAGACTGGTTCTTATAGTTTGCAGCGTTCAGTGGAATATAACCAATGAGAACCATGGGCTATATTTATCTGTCGGATTTACCGATTCTTATCACAAAATGTTTGATGCACAACTATGCTAAAAACTGTTGAAAGTCATGAAAGACACATGATCTCTGCCAAGAAATTGAACAGTGAAACGCAACCTTTGCTTTCGTTATTGAAAATCGAGGAAAACTTAATTAATTTTAGTGCAAAAAAGTCCAATTGGGTTCGATATTGCAGCCAGCCACTAGTACAGTTCCTATAAAACTTTGTTACAATGTTGCCCTCATCGCTGCGTGCTGTTGGCGAGTCGACACAGGGCCTACCGTGTAACTGTAATCTTATTTGATTCACACTTGGGCAATGAAGCAGCATGTTTGCCAACGCAAACATACTTTGAAAAGCATGTTAAGGTGAAGTTGTCCTCAGGAAGCAAGACTAAATGAATCTTGAATACTGGTTAACATGAAGCGGAAAAACAGGCGACGACACGCCGACAGCGCCTGGAGATGTTTGACAGCTAGAACATGCAGTTACTAATTAACTATCTCCAATTCCACCCTTACTAGATGACCACACCCCCTCCCCTACCCCCTCCCCCTCCCCCACCCCCCTCCCCCACCCCCGCCCCACTCTAGCTGAATAAAGAAAATAAATTCGAAAGAATGAAAAGCCTGGTTTTATAAGAAAAACTCGGTATTTTACATTTGTGGAACCAATGCTTTTTACGTGCTAGTGGGTGTTGGGGCAACAGGTTTATTTTATTTTATTTTTTTTTTTTGTGGGGGCAGGGTGGAAGGGCTTTTTTAGGGGGATATAGTATTGCTAAAATATGACTTTCTGGAGATTGTACTGGGGAAATTAAAAAGTGTTACCAGCTACCCACTACAGAAATTCTGAAAAATCTCGAGTAGGGTGGGAATGAGACCATGAAGAGGGAAGGGGTGGTAAATGCATGTGGTCTGATGAATGCAATATATTATCAATTTTATGAGATGACTTCCCTGAAATTCAAAAATAATTATTAGAATATTTAAAACATAGACAATATGACAATATTTTCCAGACACAGATTGATGTGTATTTTTAAATGACTAATTTAGGATTTTTGCTAGTATTTCTGTTTTATACAAGGATATTTCTTATTTTGCTTTAATTCTCAGCAACAAAACTTAAATCGAATGCCACCTATGTGACTTAGTTACATGGGTGTATGAGATGGGGAGGGGGTTGAGGCACTCTCACCCCCTTCACCAATAAGCAGTTACTTTTGCAGTTTTCATTGAAAAGGACTGGTATTTTCAGAACAGAGTGTTCAGAGGGAGGGGGTATTTTTATAATTTTGGCAAATATCGGGGCAGTGGGAAGAGCATTTTCATAGGCAAATTCAAGGCAAGGGCCTGCATTTTGATTTTGAAACAAAAGTTCTGGGCAGTTTGATTGGTCAGCCCCCATCCCCAAGAAAATGTTCTCCAAAAGCCTATCATTTTAGCCACATTCTATCAGTCCTCTTTAAAACTACTTACTAAATGCAAATTCAGAATACCAAATTCTAAATTTAAGACACTGACAAGATATTGGAGCAGACACATAAAAAATTATTTTGTTTTGAACCAGATACCAAGAAAAAAATATTGACAGAACCAACTGGTGAAGTATAGTACTACTAGTACAAAATAATGTAAACATTAATCAATCTTTGAAAATATTTTTAACCAAAATAGGTTGGAGCTTACTGGTGAGAACCCCCCCCCCCCCCCCCCCCCCTATTTCTCTTTCAGCCTCTGACTAAGACTGTTGGATACTCATTTTGTGAGCTTTCAAGAAAATGATGTCAGGTTATAGATGGGTGGTGGGGGGGGGGGGGGGGGGGTTAAAAAGGTGTACAAACTAAATTACTTGTGCTGTGGAGACAAGACATGACATTTTCTTGCAGTTATTATGCAATATATTTCTCCCTTTGTATATCTGTGTACTGTAGTATTATGTGGACAGCCTAAAGCTTTTATTTGTAAGTGCAGCCCATTTCAAACAAAGGTTATCAAGACTTGAGGTAAAATAAAAAGAAGGCTAAATTTCAAGTCAGGAACTTTATAATGTTGAAAAATAAAGTGCAAACTTACCAAGACTGCAGAGTTCACTCAGAATCAGAATGGAATCTCAAACTGCCTCACTGCCCTCAGCAGGCTCAGGCTCAGTTACTCTAAACGATCGAATGACTGCCCCAGTAGGTTAATTATTGCGCAAAATGCCTTTTCTCGTCCAGTGTTTATGTTTGTTACAGTGCAGAACAGAAATGATCGATGTACAGTCCACATGCGATAGCCTTGTGGCAGTAGTGCATGTATCGTCAAGCCGAGTTCAAACTTGTATTTTTAATATCAGTTTAAAAAGCACGAAATTTAAACAGAGCGGCCAGTTCGCACCGTATTCAAATTGAAATCCTTGTACATTTTCCATACTCCAGATATAATGATGCCTGCACACACAATTTTGAAAACACATTTGAGACCTCATATTTTGTGACGTCTGATATGCTGAACGCAATCGTTTGAGTTTTGAGTGTTCGGATCGACATTTTTTTGCGAATAAAATGAATCAACAGTGATTCTACAGATGGCAAGGTCAAAGACTTAAGACTGGTTCTCTGACAAAATTGCCCGTTTCTCTCTAAAATTCTTTCAACCGTTCAAATTGTCGACTATTTAATTAAATTAGCGATTAATTACAGTGAATTCTTTTTCAGGGTTGGGTGTGTAATAAATACAGAACCACACTTATGTTTGAATGGGTTAACGATTACTGGACTCGAGCGTGTGGCGCTGGGATAACCACTCGAGCCTACTGGCTTTCGTGGTATCCCTGCGCCACTCGCTCTCGTCCAGTAATCGTTAACCCATTCAAACATAAGTGTGGTTCTGTATATATAGTATGCTTTGCACACAAATGACACCATCTAGTTTTTTTAGCTCACCTGAGCGAAGCTCAAGGGGAGCTTTACTAATCACTTTCCATCCATCGTCCGTCCATCCGGCATTAACTTTACATTATCGACTTTTTCTCACAAACTACTTAACCAAATTGAACCAAATCTGGTGTGTATGTTCCCTATCATATGTTAATTCAAATTTGTTCAAAACAAGTTGACCCGCCCCTTGGTAGGGCCACGCCCAAAAAGTGAGCCTATATCTTAAAAAATCTTCTTATGAACCAGCAGTAGCAGACACTTGATATTAGGTGTGCAGCTTCCTGTTGAGGTGTAGACTCAGATTTGTTCAAGAGAAGTTTTAGGGGCTATATTTGGCATTGTTATGGGAGGGGCAAGAATTTTTGCCCCGCCCATAATTTCTATTTTCCAAACCGAGAGGCTGATTTGGACATGAGGTTTTATTGGGACGTAAGTAGTTAATTTATGCCCAAAAAATTTTTCCTGTTGCCCCATGGGAACCGCAGGAGCTGAAAATAGAAAAAAATTAAAATGCCCATATCTCCAAAACTACACGGCAATGAGACTTCTTATTTGGTGTGAGGCTTCCTCAGGACCAACAGAATGGAATGATAAAAAAAAAAATTGCTATCAGCTTCATCATGGGATACTTTTTGGGGACTTTGAAAAAGTGCTGAGTCAGCATTTTTTAACACTTATGGGTAATGGGAAAAACATTTAAGACTACTTTTCTTCCAAACCACTGCTCCAAAAGCTTTCAAATTTTACATATGACATCTTTGGAAGATTGTTTCACATGTTTATTGAAATCAGTTCCCTGGGTCCATATTTGGGCTCTCTATGGGAGCCCAAATGTTTAAATTAGTGCAGTATGAGGAATATTCTTTAAAAATCTTCTTCAGATCTACCAATGAGAATCTTTTGATATTTGGTATGCAGCATCCTTAGGGGGGTGAGATTCAAGTTTGTTCAAGCCAAGTCCCTGGGATCATATTTAGGTTGAAAATTTTGGGTCCCAGTCCGCACTCAGAAATTTTGGACCAAAATCCGGAAATGAGTTTTTTTGTTTTTTTTATGCGTTTCAGTCAATTTTAAGACAAAAATTTTTTTTTTGCACTGAAAATTTGGGGTTGAAATTATTTTTTTGGTTTTTAATGCGTTTTGGTCAATTTTAAGACAAAATTTTTTTTTTTATTACACTGAAAATTTGGGGTCCAGGTGGGACTTGGAAAATTTTGGACCAAAATCCGGAAATTATTTTTTTTTTGTTTTTATGCATTTTGGTCAATTTTAAACAAAAATTTTTTTTTTTTTCAACTGAAAATTTGGGGTCCGGGTGGGACCAAAATCTGGAAATTAGTTTTTTGGATTTTTATGCGCTTTGGTCAACTTTAAGAAGAAAAACAAATTTTAGTCTGAAAATATTTTGTTTGGGACTTGTGAAAATTTCTGAACAAAAATAAAAAAAAATCTGTTTTTTATGCGTTTATCTCAATTTTGGGACGTAAAAGTGCAGGAACTGAAAATAGAAGGAAAATCCTGTGTATTGTGTGGGCACAATCGCTTCATCTAGTTGGTATATGCTTTTCTTAGGAAGGGCGTATGCAGCTTATTCAAGTGAAGTCCCTGGTTTCATATTTAGACTACCATGTCAGGTGAGCACCCTCAGGCCCCCTGGGGCCTCTTATTTTGGAAGGGAGGAGAGGGTTGAAAGGGGGGTGGGGCTAACTTGCTTTTCAATTTCTGTATCAATATGTCCTCGAAAATCCTTGAATTTTAGCCCCAAACCTCCTTGAAACTCCTTGATTTTTTCTTGAGAAATCTGGGGGTTTCGTGGTTAAGAGTTGAAGGTTATTTACTTGCATGATTTCTTCTAAATGTCACCATTCTTGAGCTGTTCAAAAATAGCTAGGATAAAAAGAGTATTATTATCAGAGAGAAAAGACCAACAACCTCAGGTTACAGTATGATGAAATTACATCCAGTAGATTGTACACAATGATGTTGAGTTCACTGTTTCACACTCTGAACTTTATTTTTTTTTTCACCAAGCTTATCACCACATGTTATTCATTTACTGGTTTGATTTGCATTTGTGTTGTTTGTTATTACTGTTGTTAAGGTGGTATCAGCTCTTGAAATCCAGGTTGTGTGCAGAATGGTGCAATATGTGTAAGTAATACAGTTACAGCATTTAGATTTTGAAAACAGGATGTATTCTGTTTACTAATCACTACCTTTTGGAGGGAGACATTATCAATTGGTGAGTTGCGGCATCAGGAAAATGTTTTCAAAAAATGTTTTCAGGAAAAACATCAATGAACATGAATTACCTGCATATTAGAAACTCCAGGAAGAATGCTGTTTACTCAAGTTAAGTAAACATTGGTGGTATCCATATTAGAAACTCCAGGAAGAGTGCTGTTTACTAAAGTTAAGTAAACATTGGTTGTAGCCATATAAGGACATTTTCGTATGGGTTCTGACGACTATATGCCAGAAAGAAACTCACAAAATATTGATATGGCCGATCGTTTTCTTTAAATTACAAAAAAATTCAGTGTTATTCATTTTCAAAAAGTTTGTCAACAAATCCTGTTCACTTTGTAGTAAATAAGGATTCCAAAAACATTATCCATTTTTAGCTCTTTTTAACTCACCTGACCTAAAAGGCCATGTGAGCTTTTCTCATCATTTGGCATCTGTCGTTGTCTGGCATCAGTAAACTTTTCACATTTTCATCTTCTTCTCTGTAACTGCTGAGCCGGTGTGAACCAAACTTGGCAGGGATGGTCTATGGGAGGTCCTTTACAAACGATCCTCATTTTGTTCCCGTGGGTTAAAAAACATGGCTGCCAGAGGCATTCTTTGATTCTGGTTGGTGGATTTTCAAAAATCTTCTCTGAAATTGGCAGGCCAAATGTTTTGATACTTCACATAAATGACTGGGACCCCCCTCTACCAATGATCCTCATTTAATGTTGATCAGGTTGTAAACATGGCCACAATTGTGGCTTATAGTTACTGCAGAAACCCTATGGGAAATCACATTTTCATCTTCTTCACTGGACTGACGTGAACCAAACTTGGCAGGAATGGTCTATAGGAGCTCCTCTACAAACAGTTCTCATTTTGTTCCCGTGGATTTCCTATGAATTCTAAAAAGTTTGATGCCAGTCCATGGAAATTTTAAATGCAGGGAAGTACAAGCGTACAGTAAAGTTGTGGCTGTGTGTATAAGTACCAGTATACAGCAAAGTCATGGCTGTTGTATAAGCACCAGAATTCATCAAAGTCATGGCTGTGTGTATAAGCACCAGAATACATCAAAGTCATGGCTGTGTGTATAAGATAAGCATACAGCAAAGTCATGGCTGTTGTATAAGCACTAGAATACATCAAAGTCATGGCTGTGTGTATAAGTACCAGCATACAGCAAAGTTGTGGTGTTTGTATAAGTACCAGCACACAGCAAAGTTGTGGTGTGTGTATAAGTACCAGCATACAGCAAAGTTGTGTGTGTATAAGTACCAGCACACAGCAAAGTTGTGGTGTGTGTATGAGCACCAGCATACAGCAAAGTTGTGATGTTTGTATAAGTACCAGCACACAGCAAAGTTGTGGTGTGTGTATAAGTACCAGCATACAGCAAAGTCATGGCTGTGTGTATAAGTACCAGCATACAGCAAAGTTGTGGTGTGTTTATAAGTACCAGCATACAGCAAAGTTGTGGTGTGTGTATAAGTACCAGCATACAGCAAAGTTGTGGTGTGTGTATAAGTACCAGCATACAGCAAAGTTGTGGTGTGTATATAAGCACCAGCATACAGCAAAGTTGTGGTGTGTGTATAAGTACCAGCATACAGCAAAGTTGTGGTGTGTGTATAAGTACCAGCACACAGCAAAGTTGTGCTGTGTGTATAAGTACCAGCATACAGCAAAGTTGTGGTGCGTGTATAAGTACCAGCATACAGCAAAGTCGTGGCTGTGTGTATAAGTACCAGCACACAGCAGAGTTGTGGTGTTTGTATAAGTACCAGCATGCAGCAAAGTTGTGGTGTTTGTATAAGTACCAGCACACAGCAAAGTTGTGGTGTGTGTATAAGTACCAGCATACAGCAAAGTTGTGGTGTGTGTATAAGCACCAGCATACAGCAAAGTTGTGGTGTGTGTATAAGTACCAGCATACAGCAAAGTCATGGCTGTGTTTATAAGTACCAGCATACAGCAAAGTTGTGGTGTTTGTATAAGTACCAGCACACAGCAAAGTTGTGGTTTGTGTATAAGTACCAGCATACAGCAAAGTTGTGGTGTGTGTATAAGTACCAGCATACAGCAAAGTTGTGGTGTTTGTATAAGTACCAGCATACAGCAAAGTTGTGGTGTGTGTATGAGTACCAGCATACGGCAAAGTTGTGGTGTGTGTATGAGTACCAGCATACAGCAAAGTTGTGGTGTTTGTATAAGTACCAGCATACAGCAAAGTTGTGGTGTTTGTATAAGTACCAGCATACAGCAAAGTTGTGGTGTGTATATGAGTACCAGCATACAGCAAAGTTGTGGTGTGTTTATAAGTACCAGCATACAGCAAAGTTGTGGTGTGTTTATAAGTACCAGCATACAGCAAAGTTGTGGTGTTTGTATAAGTACCAGCATATAGCAAAGTTGTGGTGTGTGTATGAGTACCAGCATACAGCAAAGTTGTGTTTTGTGTATAAGTAACAGCATACAGCAAAGTTTTGGTGTGTGTATAAGTACCAGCATACAGCAAAGTCAGGTGCAGGCTGCAAGCTGAGAGGTCCTCGGTTTGAATCCCACCTGCGGCAACCGCATTGTGTCCTTGGGCAAGACACTTCACCCCCATTGCCCATGTGGGGGCATGATGACGCCGTGTACTAAGGCGTACTGCACGTCGATGGTACGCATGTTTTCAACCAATCTAACCCTGCCTGTACTGCAGTGCGGAGTTACGATGTTGGGGAGCTGGCAGCTACTCGTCGTTGCTCGGTGGTTCTCTCCGGGTACTCTGGCTTCCTCCACCCGTAAAACTGTCATGGTCATGATTAGCCATTGTGCATAAACATGTGACCTTAAACATCAATAAATAAATAAATATACAGCAAAGTCATGGCTGTGTTTATAAGTACCAGCATACAGCAAAGTTGTGGTGTGTGTATAAGTACCAGCATACAGCAAAGTTGTGGTGTGTGTATAAGTACCAGCATACAGCAAAGTTGTGGTGTGTGTATAAGTACCACCATACAGCAAAGTCATGGCTGTGTGTATAAGTACCAGCACACAGCAAAGTTGTGGTGTGTGTATAAGCACCAGCATACAGCAAAGTTGTGGTGTTTGTATAAGTACCAGCATACAGCAAAGTTGTGGTGTGTGTATAAGCACCAGCATACAGAAAAGTGACCTTAAACATCAATAAATAAATAAATATACAGCAAAGTCATGGCTGTGTTTATAAGTACCAGCATACAGCAAAGTTGTGGTGTGTGTATAAGTACCAGCATACAGCAAAGTTGTGGTGTGTTTATAAGCACCAGCATACAGCAAAGTTGTGGTGTGTTTATAAGTACCAGCATACAGCAAAGTTGTGGTGTGTTTATAAGTACCAGCATACAGCACAGTTGTGGTGTGTATATAAGCACCAGCATACAGCAAAGTTGTGGTGTGTTTATAAGTACCAGCATACAGAAAAGTTGTGGTGTGTGTATAAGTACCAGCATACAGCACAGTTGTGGTGTGTATATAAGCACCAGCGTACAGCAAAGTTGTGGTGTGTTTATAAGTACCAGCATACAGAAAAGTTGTGGTGTGTGTATAAGTACCAGCATACAGCACAGTTGTGGTGTGTATATAAGCACCAGCATACAGCAAAGTTGTGGTGTGTGTATAAGCACCAGCATACAGCAAAGTTGTGGTGTGTGTATAAGTACCAGCATACAGCAAAGTTGTGGTGTGTGTATAAGCACCAGCATACAGAAAAGTTGTGGTGTGTGTATAAGTACCAGCATACAGCACAGTTGTGGTGTGTATATAAGCACCAGCATACAGCAAAGTTGTGGTGTGTGTATAAGCACCAGCATACAGCAAAGTTGTGTGTGTATAAGTACCAGCATACAGCAAAGTTGTGGTGTGTGTATAAGCACCAGCATACAGAAAAGTTGTGGTGTGTGTATAAGTACCAGCATACAGCACAGTTGTGGTGTGTATATAAGCACCAGCATACAGCAAAGTTGTGGTGTGTGTATAAGCACCAGCATACAGAAAAGTTGTGGTGTGTGTATAAGTACCAGCACACAGCAAAGTTGTGGTGTGTTTATAAGTACCAGCATACAGCACAGTTGTGGTGTGTATATAAGCACCAGCATACAGCAAAGTTGTGGTGTGTGTATAAGCACCAGCATACAGCAAAGTTGTGGTGTGTGTATAAGTACCAGCAGACAGCAAAGTTGTGGTGTGTGTATAAGTACCAGCATACAGCAAAGTTGTGGTGTGTGTATAAGCACCAGCATACAGCAAAGTTGTGGTGTTTGTATAAGTACCAGCATACAGCAAAGTTGTGGTGTGTATATAAGCACCAGCATACAACAAAGTCATGGCTGTGTGTATAAGTACCAGCATACAGCAAAGTTGTGGTGTGTGTATAAGTACCAGCATACAGCAAAGTTGTGGTGTGTGTATAAGTACCAGCATACAGCAAAGTTGTGGTGTGTGGATAAGTACCAGCATACAGCAAAGTTGTGGTGTGTGTATAAGTACCAGCATACAGCAAAGTTGTGGTGTGTGTATAAGTACCATTATACAGCAAAGTTGTGGTGTGTGTATAAGTACCAGCATACAGCAGAGTTGTGGTGTGTGGATAAGTACCAGCATACAGCAAAGTTGTGGTGTGTGTATAAGTACCAGTATTCAGCAAAGTTGTGGTGTGTGTATAAGTACCAGCATGCAGCAAAGTTGTGCTGTGTGTATAAGTACCAGCACACAGCAAAGTCGTGGTTTGTGTATAAGTACCAGTATACAGCAAAGTTGTGGTGTGTGTATAAGTACCAGCATACACCAAAGTTGTGGTGTGTGTATAAGTACCAGCATACAGCAAAGTTGTGGTGTGTGTATAAGTACCAGTATACAGCAAAGTTGTGGTGTGTGTATAAGTACCAGTATACAGCAAAGTTGTGGTGTGTGTATAAGTACCAGTATTCAGCAAAGTTGTGGTGTGTGTATAAGTACCAGTATTCAGCAAAGTTGTGGTGTGTGTATAAGTACCAGTATTCAGCAAAGTTGTGGTGTGTGTATAAGTACCAGTATACAGCAAAGTTGTGGTGTGTGTATAAGTACCAGCATACAGCAAAGTTGTGGTGTGTGTATAAGTACCAGTATTCAGCAAAGTTGTGTGTGTATAAGTACCAGTATACAGCAAAGTTGTGGTGTGTGTATAAGTACCAGCATGCAGCAAAGTTGTGTTGTGTGTATAAGTACCAGCATACAGCAAAGTTGTGGTTTGTGTATAAGTACCAGTATACAGCAAAGTTGTGGTGTGTGTATAAGTACCAGTATACAGCAATATACACAAAGTAGAATAGTGTCACCTAGTGAGTGTAGTGGCTCAGTGTTTATGGCATTGAAATTCATATCAAAACGTCAATGGTTTGAGCCTCACCAGGGCAACTGCATTGTGTCCTTGAGCAAAGCACTTAATCCCAATTGCTGCCCACGTGGGGCACTGATGGCATTGTGTACCAATTCATACTACAATTGCTGCCCACGTGGGGCACCAGTGGCATTGTGTCCTTGAGCAAAGCACTTAATCCCAATTGCTGCCCATGTGGGGCACCGATGGCATTGTGTACTAATTCATACTACAATTGCTGCCCACGTGGGGCACCGGTGGCATTGTGTCCTTGAGCAAAGCACTTAATCTCAATTGCTGCCCATGTGGGGCACCGATGGCATTGTGTACTAATTCATACTACATGTCACCAGTGGCATTGTGTACTAAGTCTTACTACATGTCACCGATGGCATTGTGTACTAATTCATACTACATGTCGCCGGTGGCATTGTGTACTAATTCATACTACATATCACCGATGTCATTGTGTACTAATTCATACTACATGTCACCGATGGCATTGTGTACTAATTCATACTACATGTCACCGGTGGCATTGTGTACTAATTCATACTACATGTCACCAATGACATTGTGTACTAATTCATACTACATGTCACCGGTGGCATTGTGTACTAATTCATACTACATGTCACCGGTGGCATTGTGTACTAATTCATACTACATGTCACCGATGGCATTGTGTACTAATTCATACTACATGTCACCGATGGCATTGTGTACTAATTCATGCTACATGTCACTGGTGGCATTGTGTACTAATTCATACATGTCACCGATGGCATTGTGTACTAATTCATACTACATGTCACTGATGGCATTGTGTACTAATTCATACTACATGTCACCGGTGGCATTGTGTACTAATTCATACTACATGTCACTGATGGCATTGTGTACTAATTCATTCTACATGCCGCCTTTGGCATTGTGTACTAATTCATACTACATGTCACCGATGGCATTGTGTACTAATTCATACTACATGTAACCAGTGGCATTGTGTACTAATTCATACTACATGTCACCGATGGCATTGTGTACTAATTCATACTACATGTCACCGATGGCATTGTGTACTAATTCATACTATAATTGCTGCCCACGTGGGGCACTGATGGCATTGTGTACTAATTCATACTACAATTGCTTCCCACGTGGGGCACCGATGGCATTGTGTACTAATTCATACTACATGTCACCGGTGGCATTGTGTACTAATTCATACTACATGTCACCGATGGCATTGTGTACTAATTCATACTACATGTCACTGATGGCATTGTGTACTAATTCATACTACATGTCACCGGTGGCATTGTGTACTAATTCATACTACATGTCACCGATGGCATTGTGTACTAATTCATTCTACATGCCACCTTTGGCATTGTGTACTAATTCATACTACATGTCACCGATGGCATTGTGTACTAATTCATACTACATGTAACCAGTGGCATTGTGTACTAATTCATACTACATGTCACTGGTGGCATTGTGTACTAATTCATACATGTCACCGATGGCATTGTGTACTAATTCATTCTACATGCCACCTTTGGCATTGTGTACTAATTCATACTACATGTCCCCGATGGCATTGTGTACTAATTCATACTACATGTAACCAGTGGCATTGTGTACTAATTCATACTACATGTCACCGATGGCATTGTGTACTAATTCATACTACATGTCACCAGTGGCATTGTGTACTAAGTCTTACTACATGTCACCGATGGCATTGTGTACTAATTCATACTACATGTCGCCGGTGGCATTGTGTACTAATTCATACTACATGTCACCGATGTCATTGTGTACTAATTCATACTACATGTCACCGATGGCATTGTGTACTAATTCATACTACATGTCACCGGTGGCATTGTGTACTAATTCATACTACATGTCACCAATGACATTGTGTACTAATTCATACTACATGTCACCGGTGGCATTGTGTACTAATTCATACTACATGTCACCGGTGGCATTGTGTACTAATTCATACTACATGTCACCGATGGCATTGTGTACTAATTCATGCTACATGTCACCGGTGGCATTGTGTACTAATTCATACATGTCACCGATGGCATTGTGTACTAATTCATACTACATGTCACCGATGGCATTGTGTACTAATTCATACTACATGTCACCGGTGGCATTGTGTACTAATTCATACTACATGTCACCGATGGCATTGTGTACTAATTCATTCTACATGCCACCTTTGGCATTGTGTACTAATTCATACTGCATGTCACCGATGGCATTGTGTACTAATTCATACTACATGTCACCAGTGGCATTGTGTACTAATTCATACTACAAGTCACCGATGGCATTGTGTACTAATTCATACTATAATTGCTGCCCACGTGGGGCACCGATGGCATTGTGTACTAATTCATACTACAATTGCTTCCCACGTGGGGCACCGATGGCATTGTGTACTAATTCATACTGCATGTCACCGGTGACATTGTGTACTAATTCATACTACATGTCACCGATGACATTGTGTACTAATTCATACTACAATTGCTGCCCACGTGGGGCACTGATGGCATTGTGTACTAATTCATACTACAATTGCTGCCCACGAGGGGCACCGATGGCATTGTGTACTAATTCATACTACAATTGCTGCCCACGTGGGTCACCGATGGCATTGTGTACTAATTCATACTACATGTCAAAGGTGCTTACCTTCAATCTAACCATCCTTACACTACTTTGAGAAGTCTGACATTACTTACTGCTACTTGGTGGTTCTCTCCAGGTACTCCAGCTTCCCCCACCTGTAAAACTGTCCGATGTGAGGTGACCCTGGCTTTTGAAAGTGTTGTTAATCCCCAGTAAATAAATAGTGTTACCTAAGTCAGTACAAAAAATAACAGACACTTATATCACTACGAAAAATGTTGTGGCATCAAATCTCTAAAAGCAATTCTCTCAGTATTTGTTGAAATGAAAACCCAATACTATTTACCCGCAGAGCAGATACATCACCACACTAGTATCATACAAGAAGAACGTTTTGTTCAAGCACAAGTGCATGAGAAAACACCCATGAAACTCTTCTATTTTGTGCATATATCATGCAATCTCTTCGTATTTGAACATATAAACAAGAAAGATTCTGTGAACAAATTTGAATCTCTCTCACTAAAAGGTGAATAGCACATCTCAAAGTTTATGGACAGGGTTTCAGGTTATGGGGTTAACATCTTCCTTCGGAAACACTTGAAAGGGCACCCATCACACATTCAAAAACCTCTCCCCCAAAAGATGTGCCTTTTTGAACGAAACTTGACTTGGGACAAAATGCCAAGGTGATTTTGAGAGGAACTGCCCCTTCACCATCTCCAAGTAATGTCTGAGGTTTTTGAAAGTTCTTTTTAAAAGAATTTTAGTTGGGCAAGGGTGGCTACACTTTGAGGGTTAAAATCTTGGAAACTTTATAGCTTAAATGTAGGCTACAGGCATGTCGCAAATTGGTGGAAATATTTATGGAGACATCTAATCGAATATGAACCAGGGTGGCTGCATCATAAAGAAAATGGTTTTCAAAAGTATTTCTTAGTTTGGATGTGGCATAACACAACACGAATAGTGATAACATTGAATACCGTAAATCACAGTAAAATAATGAATTCTGCATATCAGTGCATCCAGTATATATACGTTTCCATTTTTCATTATTTTCCAAGTCAGTTGAATCAACCTAAGTACTGCATGATCTGGCACAATTATTATCCCAATATGCATGTGCACGAAATAAATTAGACAAGCAGAGTTAATTAGGTCGAGTATTTAGGGATTACATTGGAGGCTTATTTCTGTTCTTGGAACACTCAGGTACTGCATTGTAGACAAATGGAACACGAACCATGCGGTTGAATATAATTGTAAAGGCCCAAATAGACTGGGAAAAAAACAGCGAAATGATTTGTAAAGGCCCAAAGAGGCTGAGAAAAAAGACTAGCGAAATGCTTTGTAAAAGCCCAAATAGGCTGAGAAAAAGACAGTAGCAAAATGTGCTGTAAGGGCCCAAAAAGGCTTTAAAAAAAGACAGTAGCAAAATGCGCTGTAAAAGCCCAAAGAGCCTGAGAAAAACCATTGGTGATTTGCACTGTAAAAGCCCAAAGTGGCAGAGAAAAGAAAAACAGAAGCGAAATGCACTTTTGAAAAAACTCGAAATCTGCCAAGTTCTATACTTGCAAGTCCCAAGCCCGGGTAAAAGATGTGGGGAGTCGACAAATTAAAAAAAAAAACACAGCAAAATTCACTGTGGAAAAAACTATAAATCTGGCAAGCTATATAATTGCTGATCCCAAGCTTGGGTAAAGGATGAGGGGAGTTGATAATTCAAAATAAAAAAAACAGTAACAAAATTCACTGTAGAAAAAACTATAAATCTAAAAAGTGTTATTGTTCCTGATTTTAACCCTTTACCCAACGCAGACGATTTCAAAATTTATTATTTTAAATATCATTTTTTAAATTTTTTCAAACAGTTTCAACAAAACCATATCATGTGACACCTCTTTGGAACGAGCTCGTTCCAAAGAGGGGTCACATGATGTGGTTTTGTTGAAATTTTTTGAAATATATTTTTTCAGCTGCCGAATTTGCATATTACGTGGGCAGATGTGGGCGATTCGTTGGGTAAATGGTTAAGCCCTGGTAAATGCTGAGGAGTGTTGATAGATTATAAGCTATTTGTTTCAAGTCAAACTCGAAATCTTCAAAATTTTCTTATTGAAGCTGCAATAAAGGATGAGTGGACTTTTTATTTTTTTTATTGTTATTCACACCTAATAACAATAGACAAATCCACTTAACTGGCTCATTTCAGGGAATGCTTTCCGCATAATCTCTGTCTCTATGCCTGGTAGAAAATGTGACTGCAAATGTGATTTTCTCTCAGACATTAAACATAAAATATTAATAAGTTGTTAAAATCAGGATATTACCACTATTTGGGGTGTTTTTAAGATTAATAGTTTACTTGCGGGTCTCGTCCCTGCTTGCGAAATTTGAGGCCGCAAATCGGAAGTCGCCCTATACATTACAAAAGTGGAATTTTAGGTGTTAAAATTAAAATATCGACATCAAAGTTAGGATATATATTGAATATACCCCAAATCACCAGATAGCGCTTATTTAGTGTTATTAGGACCAATAGTTTACTTGGTCCTTACTTGATGATAAGTGAGACTGCAAGTCGGATATCGCGCTATACATTAAAAGTGAAAAGTGACATCTAGGGGTTAAAGTTGAAATATCCGTACCAAACTTCGAATATATATTTGGTATACCCCATGTAACCAGAGTGTTATATGGGGACTCGATCTAACCTCTGTACTTTGCATGCAGTCTCTTTCCGTCCCTTTTTATCCCCCACCGACTAAGTCGGATGGGGGATATTGAAATGGTGTTCGTCTGTCAGTTGATCAGTCTGTCCGTCACAAACTTTGTCCGCTTAACTCCCCTACTACATTTTTCAGTGGATTTTTACAAAACTTTGTCTGAAGTATCAGTCTCAAGTGTAGATGTGCATGTGGTCAGGAATTTTCGATGCGACGAATTTTGCATGATTATGGCCCTTGGAAATAGCAAAATTTCCATCACAAAGGCTTGTCCGTTTAACTTCTACATTTTTATTGGATTTTTAAGAAACTTAGTCTGAAGTATCAGTATCAAGTGTAGATGTGCATGTGGTCAGGAATTTTCGATGCAACAAATTTTACATGCTTACGGCCCTTGGAAATAGCAAAATTTCCATCACAAAAGCTTGTCCACTTACTCCTCCCACATTTGTTATTGGATTTTCACTAAACTTGGTCTGAAGTATCAGTATTAAGTGTAGATTTGCATGTGGTGTAGATTTGCATGTGGTCAGGAATTTTCGATGTGATAAATTTTGCATGGTTATGGCTCTTATGGCTCTTGGTAATAGCCAAATTTTCATCACAAAATGTTGGCCGCTTAACTCCTCCTGCATTAGATTTTTATGAAACTTGATTGGCAGTATGAGTATGATACGTACATGTGCATATGAAAAGGAAGTTTTGCTTAGAATAATTTTACCAGAGTTATAGCCCTTGTCTACTTTGAATTTACCAAAATTGCAGGTTTTTGGAAGATACCATTTGTGATTAAAGAAATTAAATGATATTTGGTGAGTGACATCATTTGGGTATGAATACATGTTGATAATAAGATTATTCCTATCATGACCTCAAAGTTGGAGGGAGATATGGATGTCATTAGACTGTCTTGTTCTAACTGCGGTCTCATTTTAGTAAATTTCAGTGTCACCCGCAAAAGAAATTGTGTCAGAGTTTCTAGTCGGCTTGTTTTCGTGTTGCAAAAACACTTTGACAGACAGCACCAAGAGATGAAACCTATGCTGTTTTAGTGAATATCAGGAATTATCTCATGAGTGTGGACCTAAAAGTTTTATTTTTCCTTGAGAATTGAAGCCACCGTGAACTTTGCCGGTTATCGTTCCAAACGCACTAAATGAAATTTTGAGGAAGTTTGCTCTGAATTGTAAAAATTATTCTTTGGGCAAAAAACATCCATTAGAATGCCCAGCTTAAAATAACATATCTTGAGGTGGGTTTGTTATGAGACCTATCAAAACTTAAAACTCAAGCCACTCATCCTGAGGAGGCAATAATATTTATTTGTCTCAGTAAGTAAAGTTAACAAAAGTAGTCTCAGTAAGTAAAGTTAACAAAAGTAGTATATATGATGGGGACTGAGCTTGGCATTTGTCTCAGTAAGTAAAGTTAACAAAAGTAGTCTCAGTAAGTAAAGTTAACAAAAGTAGTATATATGATGGGGACTGAGCTCGGCATTTGTCTCAGTAAGTAAAGTTAACAAAAGTAGTCTCAGTAAGTAAAGTTAACAAAAGTAGTATTTATGATGGGGACTGAGCTCGGCATTTGTCTCAGTAAGTAAAGTTAACAAAAGTAGTCTCAGTAAGTAAAGTTAACAAAAGTAGTATATATGATGGGGGCTGAGCTCGGCATTTGTCTCAGTAAGTAAAGTTAACAAAAGTAGTATATATGATGGGGACTGAGCTTGGCATTTGTCTCAGTAAGTAAAGTTAACAAAAGTAGTCTCAGTAAGTAAAGTTAACAAAAGTAGTATATATGATGGGGACTGAGCTCGGCATTTGTCTCAGTAAGTAAAGTTAACAAAAGTAGTCTCAGTAAGTAAAGTTAACAAAAGTAGTATATATGATGGGGACTGAGCTCGGCATTTGTCTCAGTAAGTAAAGTTAACAAAAGTAGTCTCAGTAAGTAAAGTTAACAAAAGTAGTATATATGATGGGGGCTGAGCTCGGCATTTGTCTCAGTAAGTAAAGTTAACAAAAGTAGTATATATGATGGGGACTGAGCTTGGCATTTGTCTCAGTAAGTAAAGTTAACAAAAGTAGTCTCAGTAAGTAAAGTTAACAAAAGTAGTATATATGATGGGGACTGAGCTTGGCATTTGTCTCAGTAAGTAAAGTTAACAAAAGTAGTCTCAGTAAGTAAAGTTAACAAAAGTAGTATATATGATGGGGACTGAGCTCGGCATTTGTCTCAGTAAGTAAAGTTAACAAAAGTAGTCTCAGTAAGTAAAGTTAACAAAAGTAGTATATATGATGGGGGCTGAGCTCGGCATTTGTCTCAGTAAGTAAAGTTAACTAAAGTAGTATATATGATGGGGACTGAGCTCGGCATTTGTCTCAGTAAGTAAAGTTAACAAAAGTAGTCTCAGTAAGTAAAGTTAACAAAAGTAGTATATATGATGGGGGCTGAGCTCGGCTTTGTCTCAGTAAGTAAAGTTAACAAAAGTAGTATATATGATGGGGACTGAGCTTGGCATTTGTCTCAGTAAGTAAAGTTAACAAAAGTAGAATATATGATGGGAGCTGAGCTCGGCTTTGTCTCAGTAAGTAAAGTTAACAAAAGAAGTATATATGATGGGAACTGAGCTTGGCTTTGTCTCAGTAAGTAAAGTTAACAAAAGTAGTATATATGATGGGGACTGAGCATGGTGTGTGTCTCAGTAAGTAAAGTTAACAAAAGTAGTATATATGATAGGGGCTAAGCTCGGCGTGTGTCTCAGTAAGTAAAGTTAACAAAAGTAGAATATATGATGGAGGCTGAGCTCAGCATGTGTCTCAGTAAGTAAAGTTAACAAAAGTAGTATATATGATGGGGACTGAGCACGGTGTGTGTCTCAGTAAGTAAAGTGAACAAAAGTAGAATATATGATGGGGGCTGAGCTCGGCATTTACCTCAGTAAGTGAAGTCAACAAAAGAAGTATTTATGTTGGGGGCTGAGCTTGGCGTGTGTCTCAGTAAGTAAAGTTAACAAAAGTAGTATTTATGTTGGGGGCTGAGCTCAGCATTTGTCTCAGTAAGTAAAGTTAACAAAAGTAGTATATATGATGGGGGCTGAGCTCGGCATGTGTCTCAGTAAGTAAAGAAAACAAAAGTAGTATATATGATGGGGGCTGAGCTCGGAATGTGTCCTAAGATTTCAAAAAAGCAAAGCAAAGGTTTCTGCACGCCAAAGGCATGCAAGGACACTCTAGGGTAAATTAAACTCTTATGACTCCCTTAGCAGTACAGTGGAAATCGTCCATGTCCGGCAGCTGCAAAAGAGGAAAATCAAAGGAGCCAGGAAAACTACCAAGACCCAGTCTGCCATCATGGCCACTTAAGTGATATTGCTCTGGACAGGTTCATTGACAAATATAGTTTCAATTTGATGTAGTTCCAGGGGTGGTGTCTTTGTAGGTCTTCAGCCAAGTATGCCAGTGTGGTAATTAAAGTGAGCCTGATCACAGTCTTTTTGCAACTTTAGTCTGTCCCAGGGATCAATCAGATCAGTCTGCCATGCAGCAAACATCTTGCAAACTAGATTGTTGGCAATGGATGCAAAACGTTTGCCAAAGGTTTGATCCCCCCCCCCCCCCCCCAGAACAGTCAATGCTCTCAGAAGACTTTGAGCTTCCATTGGTATAGGCCGAGTATCAGTGGGAAACTTGGATTCTGTGAATACAGGACAAAACAAATGAGTGTGTCTGGTCAGGCCTGAGAGAAGAAAGAAACACCAACAGTAATGCCAACCAGGGACTGACTCTGGCATTATAATCCATAACGTTTACAAAAAGGTTTAGAGAAAACTCCTGTAGTGTTTTTAGGCTGGGTTCAATCCACTAATCCTTCATGGAGATTGCAGTATTTGGTACTTGTCATCACATCAGTATAGTCCCGTGAACAGGTTTAGTGTTCCTGTGATCATGCAAGATCAAAGGGAGACAATTCTGAATAGAATATTTCTTCCTAACCGATTATAATGTTGTATACTTTTTTGATGTACTATGTATGAAATCAGAACGATTTATCAAACAGTGATTCAATTGTTGAGACTTTAATTTGTTTTTTCATTTCTCTTTTCAGGTAAGTTAATAAATAGAAAATGATAGTATTGTATATAGAGATATGGTTGTTTCATCTTGACAGGTTTGTTTATAGCAAGAAGTAATAGCGATTTGGAGATTAAGATTTTCTTTTGTGATTAACTGGTTGAGGGCTAGATTATTTGCATTTGATCGAATATGAAACATGAGTAAAGAAAATGTTGGCTTTTGATCTGGTACCCTCATTAGCTCAACTATACCATGGCCAGTGGTCGTCTGTCCGGCTGGCCGTCAACAATTCAATACAGCTCTGACTAGAGGTCATATTTATGAACCGATCGTTACGAAACTTCTTGGGTACCTTTGTTATCACCGTAGGACGAGAACGAGTGTTTTTGGGTCTGGTCTGAAATTCAAGACGGCCGCTGCCAGCCATTTTGTACAAAATAAGGTGCAATCAGATTTTTCCGCAGAACTTCCATATGAAAGCTCTGATTTGAATAATTTTTTGTCTGAATGTTTAGTATCATGGGATACATCACATATAATACAGGTTTTTTTCTCATGCATAAATTATGCCAATTAGACTAACTTTGATCTCTTTAGTGTAACTTTCAGCACTGTAAGTGCAAATGCCAATACGGCTCGGGCTAGAGGCCGTATTTATGAACTGATCTTTACGAAACTTCTTGGGTACCTTTGTCATCACCGTGGGATGAGAACGAGTGTTTTTGGGTCTGGTCTGAAATTCAAGATGGCCACTGGCAGCCATTTTGTACAAAATTAGGTGCAATCAGATTTTTGTGCAGAACTTCCATATGAAAGCGCTGATTTGAATAATTTTTTGAGTGAATGTTTAGTACCAGGGGATACATCACATATAATACGGGTTTTTTTCTCTTGCATAAATTATGCCAATTAGACTAACTTTGATCTCTTTAGTGTTACTTTCAGCACTGTAACTGCAAGTTCCAATATGGCTCGGGCTGGAGGCCATATTTATGAATCGATCTTTACGAAACTTCTTGGGTACCCTTGTTATCACCGTGGGACGAGAATGAGTGTTTTGGGGTGCATTCCAAATTCAAGATGGTCGCAAGCAGCCATTTTATACCAAAATTAGTACAATCAGTTTTTTGTACAGAACTTCTGTATGAAAGTTCTGATTTGAATAAATTTTTGTACAAATGTTTAGTAAGGCCACACAAAGTAGATCTTCTGTTTCTTGGGCCATTATTTGTGAAATTGCATGCGAGCGAGCGGTTTTTTATTTTATTTTTTATTTCAGTATTTACTTCTTTGCCATCAAAAGTTCATGTTCTTGGTTCAAGTTTTAGGCCTCATAATCTACAGAATAGCATGGGTGGCGGAGTATTTCATCCCTTGAGTGCAAGAAGGCTTTGCAATGCTAAAGCATTGCAAAGCCTTCTTGCACTCAAGGGACAAATTCATCAATTTTTTTAACTTGGGTAGAATATCAGACATAAACCGTTTAATTTTAATTTTTTTAAAGTTTAAATTGGTTATAAAAAGAGAGCATGCGGCAGCCAAAAGGACCATGCAGGAGGGCCTGAGAAACAGATTTTTTATTTTTTTAGGCCAAACATGGAATACATCACATATAATACAGGTTTTTTTCTCGTGCAAAAGATATGCAAATTAGATGAACTTTGACTGTAAGTGCACATGTCAATACAGCTAGTATTTATTATACCCCACGCAACGAAGTTGCGGGGGTATAATGTTTTTGACTGGTCCGTCAGTCAGTCCTACTTGTTTTCCGGACTTTTTTTCTCCACGCTTCCAGATATTGAGCTGATTTTTGGTATGTTTGTCTAACATGGTGGCCTACAGATCAAGTTTGCATTTTGTTCTGCTCCACTGATTTTTACCGAAATTACGGCCCCTTCGACTTTGAAAAGTTCATCAAAATTACAGTTTTCCGGACTTTTTTTCTACACGCTTTCAGGCAATTTTAGTATGTGAGTCTACCACAATGACTTACAGATCAAGTTTGCGTTTCATTGTGCTCGTCTGACTTTTGCAGAAATTATGGGCCCTGGACTCTGAAAAATACAAGTAACAGATTTCAGAGTCATTTCCCTAAAAATTACACTTTTCCGAGCTTGAAATATCGGGGCACGTGGGGTATGTGAGCGTGCTCACTAAGGTTCTATATTGAACCGATCTTCATGAAACGTTTTGGGTACCTTTGTTATCACCTTGGGACGAGAATGGGTGTTTTTGGGTGTGATCCAAAATTCAAGATGACTGCCAGTGACCATTTTGTACCAAAATTAGTGCAATCAGTTTTTTGTACAGAACTTCTGTATAAAGGTTCTGATTTGAATAAATTTTTGTATGAATGTTTAGTAACATGGAATACATCACATATATAATACAGGGTTTTTTCTCGAGAAGAAATTATGCAAATTAGATGAACTTTGATTTATTCATTGCTACTTATACACAGTAAGTGCACGTGTCAATACGGCTTGGGCTGGAGGCTGTATTTATGAACCGATCTTCACAAAACTTCTTGGGTACTTTTGTTATCACCTTGGGATGAGAACGAGTGTTTATGTGTGGGGTCCAAAATTCAAGATGGCTGCCAGTGGCCATTTTGTACCGAAATTAGGTCCAATCAGTTTTTTGTACACAACTTCTATACGGCTCAGGCTAGAGGCTGTATCTATGAACCGTTCTTTACGAAACTTCTTGGGTACCTCAGTTATCACCGTGGGACGAGAACAATTGTTTTTGGGTGCGGTCCAAAATTCAAGATGGCCGCCAGCAGCCATTTTGTACCAAAATTAGTGCAATCAGTTTTTTGTACAGAACTTCTGTATGAAAGTTCTGATTTGAATAAATTTTTGTAGGAATGTTTAGTAACATGGAATACATCACATACAATACACATTTTTTTCTCGTGCAGAAATTATGTAAATTAGATGAACTTTAGTTTGTTCAGTTCTACTAATACACAGTAAGTGCACATGTCAATACGGCTCGGGCTTGAGTCTGTATTTATGAACCAATCTTCACGAAACTTATTGGGGTACCTTTATTATCACCTTGTGACAGGAACGAGTGTTTTTGGGTGCCCCCTTTGTTATCACTGTGCTATGAGAACAAATATTTTTGGGGTCAGTCAGACCCACTCTGGGACTCAAAGATTTCTTTTCTAGTTTAGCATCTAACTGTCATCCCACCTTTACAATACTGTACCTATATATTTGTTACATGCAGTGGTCAGCGTACAGACCATTACAATACTTTACATGTACCTTTGTTATCAGGTCATTACCTAGATGTTTGTCATTGCTGTGTCACATACTATACATGAACATGTCTTGAAACAAGTCAAGCTACAGTGTCATTGACACTTTCATTTTTAGCTTAACTTGACAAAGTCAAGATAAGCTATTGCCATGACGCGTGCGGAAATCTGTTAGTCTGTGAGTCTGTTCACATTTTCCTTCAGCACAGGCTACACCCCGTAGTTCTTGTCTGATCATCACAAAATTTCACATGCAGGTTTGGGGTCATGTCTAGATGAGAACGTCTCCTTTTGGTCGTAATCGGTCAACTGGTATGGCTGCCGGAGCCCAAAATCCGAAATCCATTAGCACAGTCTACAGGTCGTATTTATGAAGGGATTTCATTGTAACTTGGTAAGATGCCTCTGTTTAATGCCTAGATGAGAACATCCCCTTTTGGTCATGATCTGTCAACCATGATGGCTGCCCAAGCCCGAAACCCAAAAACTTTTAGCACAGTCTGCAGGTCATATTTAATATGGAGGGGTTTCATTGTAACTTGGTAGGATGACTCCGTATGATGTCTAGATGAGAACATCCCCATTTGGTCATGACCTGTCAACAGTGATGACTGCCCAAGCCCAAAACAAAAAAAACCTTTAGCACAGTCTACAGGTCATATTTATGGAGGGATTTCATTGTAACTTGGTAGGTTCACTCCAGATGGTGCCCAGATGAGAATGTCCCCTTTTGGTGGCGATCATTCAACCATGATGGCTTCCCGAGCCCAAAGCCCGAAAACCTTTAGCACAGTCCACAGGTCATATTTATGAAGGGATTTCATTGTAACTTGGTAGGTTGACTTCATATAATGTCTAGATGAGAACGTCCCCTTTTGGACATGATTGGGCAACTGTGACGGCTACAGGGGCCCAAAGCCCGAAAACCTTTAGCACAGTCTACAGGTCATATTTATGAAGGGATTTCATTGTAGCTTGGTAGGATGACTCCAGATAATGTCTAGATGAGAACATCCCCATTTGGTCGCGATCATTCAGCCTTGATGGCTGCCCGAGCCCAAAAACCTTTAGCATAGTCTATAGGTCGTGTTTATGGAAGGATTTCATTGTAACTTGTTAGGTTGACTCAATATAATGCCTAGATGATGACATCCCCATTTGATCATGATTGGTCAACTGTGACAGCTACAGGGGCCCGAAGCCTGAAAACATTGAGCACAGTCTACAGGTCATATTTATGAAGGGATTTCATTGTAACTTCGTATGATCACTCCAGATGATGCC
Organism: Pictodentalium vernedei; assembly: GCA_031216915.1. Lineage (NCBI taxonomy): Eukaryota > Metazoa > Mollusca > Scaphopoda > Dentaliida > Dentaliidae > Pictodentalium > Pictodentalium vernedei. The sequence goes on along the minus strand of CM062288.1, from coordinate 334,047,559 downwards.
CAGATGAGAATGTCCCCTTTTGGTTGGGATCATTCAACCATGACGGCTGTCCGAGCCCAAAGCCTGAAAACCTTTACAGGTCGTATTTATGAAGAGATTTCATTGTAACTTAGTAGAATGACTCAGTATAATGTCGAGATGAGGACGTCCCCTTTTAGTTGCAATCGGTCAACTGTCATGGCTACACAGGCCTGAAGCCCGAAAACCTTTAACACAGTCTACAGGCCATATTTATGAAGGGATTTCAATGTAACTTGATAAGATGACTCGTTTTGGAATAATTTCACTGTAACTTGATAATTTTCATTGACATACGTTAACTGTGAGGGCCACATACATTAACTGTGAGGTCCACATTAACCCACACCTCAGTTCTTTAGTACAGTCTACACCTCAAATTATTTTTATTAAAAACATAGCATACAGGGAACAGAAATTAACATATTCTCAATTATCACAATTCTTGTCTTATTATACCACCCACTTGAAAAGTGGGAGGTATATAGTGATCACTTGGTACGTCCGTACTTCTGTACATCTGTATGTCCATACTTCCTTCCGTGCGTCTGTCCGTCCATTATGCTTTAGGGGGGTACACATCTGCTATCCACAACTCCTCCTAAACCAGTGAACGGATTTCATTGAAACTCTCAGACATTCTTTTACATACATTGAAGATGTGAACCTCCTATTTTCTTTTCAGATATTTTCATTTTTACAGTTTCCCATATTGAAAAATGACACTGTCAAATTCATTTGACATTCTGTACAGATCTGCTATCCACAACTCCTCCTAAACCAGTGATCGGATTTCATTGAAACTCTCAGACCTTCTTTTACATACATTGAAGATGTGCACCTCCTATTTTCTTTTCAGATATTTTCATTTTTACAGTTTCCCATATTGAAAAATGACACTGTCAAATTCAATTGACATTCTGTACAGATATGCTATCTGCATCTCCTCCTAAACCAGTGAACGGATTTCATTGAAACTCTCAGACATTCTTTTTTACATACATTGAAGATGTGAACCTCCTATTTTCTTTTCAGATATTTTCATTTTTACAGTTTCCCATATTGAAAAATGACACTGTCAAATTCAATTGACATTCTGTACAGATCTGCTATCCACAACTCCTCCTAAACCAGTGATCGGATTTCATTGAAACTCTCAGACCTTCTTTTACATACATTGAAGATGTGCACCTCCTATTTTCTTTTCAGATATTTTCATTTTTACAGTTTCCCATATTGGCAAATGAACTTTGTCAAATTCAATTAACATTCTGTACAGATCTGCTATTTGCAACTCCTCTTAAACCATTGAACAGATTTCATTGAAACTTTCAGACATTCTTTTACATACATTGTAGAAGTGCACCTCCTATATTTACAGTTCCCCATATTCAAAAGTGGTCTTTGTCAATTCAGGTTTTAGTAGGGAGGGGTATAGATCTGCTATCCGCTACTCCTCTTAACCATTGAACAAACTCCATTGGAACTCACAGACCTTCTTTTACATACATTGAAGATGTGCACCTCCTATTTTTCTTTCAGATGTTTTCATATTTCGATGTCCGTCCGTCCATCCGTTATGCTTTAAGGATGTACACATCTGCTATCCGCAACTCCTCTTAAACCAGTGAACGGATTCCATTGAAACTCTCAGACATTCTTTTACATACATTGAAGATGCGCACCTCCTATTTTCTTTTCAGATATTTTCATATTTACAGTTCCCCATATTCAAAAATGGTCTTTGTCAAGTCAGGTTTTAGTAGGGAGGGGTATAGATCTGCTATCCGCTATTCCCCTTAAACCATTGAACAAACACCATTGGAACTCTCAGACATTCTTTTACATACACTGAAGATGTGCACCTCCTATTTTTCTTTCAGATATTTTCATATTCTGACATACGTCCGCCCGTCTGTAATGGTATAGTAGTGTTACTCTTTGGGGGGGGGGGGGGGGGGGTACACATCTGCGATCCGCAACTCCTCTTAAACCAGTGAACGGATTTCATTGAAACTCTCAGAATTCTTTTACATACATTGAAGATGTGCACCTCCTATTTTGTTTTCAGATATTTTCTTTTTTCCAGTTTCCCATATTGAAAAATGAACTTTGTCAAATTCAATTGACATTCTGTACAGATCTGCTATCCGCAACTCCTCTTAAACCATTGAACAGATTTCATTGAAACTTTCAGACATTCTTTTAAATATATTGAAGATGTGCACCTCCTGTTTTGTTTTCAGATTTTTCTATTTTTAGGGTGTCCCATATTTAAAAATGGGCTTTGTCAATTCAAGCTTGCGTGGTGGGGGGTTGTTGACATTTGCTATCCATGACCTCTTTTAAACTAGCAAATGGATTTCAATGAAACTTTCAAACATTGGTGTCAGTGTTTGTGCTCTCTACATTAAATACACTTTTACTGTTGTAAAATGTTTCTTGGTGGGAGTGGGTGGTATCATTTAGTGAGCAGTGCTCACACTTTTTCTAGTTTCATAATCCTTTCATAAACATCGAACATTATCCTTTTCATCAAACACAACACACAGCCAAGTTAAGCTACAGTGTCAATGACACTTTCATTTTTTGACCTTGTGGGATTAGGGTTTAACATGGGAAAAACCCCACAAGTAAGAACATCCATCCTTCGGTCCTGTTACCACCTGTTTCTCAGATATGCTTTGGCACTTTTTTTACAGATTTGATGGGGCAATAGGAAAAATTGAACACGACTGGTGGCCATTTTTGTTGGAAATTGCGTGTAATTCGTTATACGCTCAGAACTTCTGAACGACATTTACAATTTCAATAATTTTGGGTATGGAGGTCTAGCAGTATAAGATAAATAACATATATAGGTTTTTTTCTCATTCATAAATTATGCAAATTAGCCTTACTTAACCTTTTTTGGGGGTAATATTTTAGTGCGTATTATGTTGTGTACTGTTACCACCTGTATCTCAGAGATGCTTTGATGCTTTTGTTTCAAATTTTCAGATTTGATGGGGCATTAGAAAAAATTGATGCACGTCAAATTTTTCCCCCAAAAGATTCAAAATGTCTGGTTGGCGGCTATTTTTAATTCACAGCTAATTGGAAATAGTTTTTTCACACCTGATGTTACAAGAGACTGATGTTCTAAATTGTGGACAATCAAAATGGGTTCGATCAGTTACACCTCAGATGATCTCAATTCCATCAACAAAACAATGAACCATAGACCCAAAGCTAGTGTTTTCAAAACCTTGAAAAAAGAAAGAATATTAAAACCAGAGTTTTGTCATCCCACTAACAGATCACACAAAGTATACCAAATAGAAACTGTCAAATTACAACACAGACAGGCTGTCAAAAGACACACTAATTCTGGTGTGAATTTCAGTAACATTAGTTTAATCCACAAAGATACAGCTCATGACAAAACTACCTCCAATATAATACTTTCAACCGTCAATGCCAGATCTGTGAGGAACAGAGTACCTGATTTGAACTTTAGATTTCTTAATACAAGATCTGTTTCTGGGAAGGAACATGATCTAAAGGACTTCATACTAGATAACAATCTCAGTGTTTTGGCTCTGACTGAAACATAGTTGAAAGAAAATGATAGTGATAGTTTTTCCATTGGACAACTATTACCACTGGGTTTCTCCATCTTACACAACTCACGGGGGAGTCGAGGTGGCGGTGTAGCAGTCATCCACAGTGATGCCTTAAACATAAAACAGCATCCTGATTTATACAAATCTCCGCCATCATTTGAAATGATAGACTGCCTCATGCCACCATCAAAAAGGAACAAACTTACATCAGCACAGTTTCTAAATGAATTTTCAGAATGTCTGTCCTTCTGTGCCTTGTATGGATGTGATATAGCTATCGCTGGTGATTTCAACATCCATGTTGACAATTTAAATGACACTTTTGCCAAGCAATTCACAAATTTGTTTGAATCATTTGGCTATTCACAACTGGTCTCAAAACCTACCCACAAGAGAGGACACACCTTGGTTCTAATTCTTGTTCGTCAAAGCAACAGCACGTCAGTACAAAATGTCCATGTCACAGCATTGTCTGATCACTATGCAGTCTTGGCCGAATTGACACTAGCAGCTTCAAAAATTCCTCCCAAGAAAATTTCTTATCGAAAATATAAATCCATAAATATTGATGCCTTGAAAATGGATATCAGTTCATCTATTCTGCGTTTGAACTATTTTTGTAGTAGTCATGAATCATCTGATCAATTGCTATCTTTATTTTAAGAAATTCTTAAGGGCATCATGGCTGAACATGCACCACCCAATTCAAAAATTATAACTAATAGTGAAAAAGTGAAGTGGTTTACAGAAGATGTTAGAGCTCCTAAACAACAGCGTCGCAGACTTGAGCGTCTTTACAATAAAACGAAGCTTGAGGTTCATCAGCAGATGTTCTGCCACCAAAGAAATACAACTAATAAGATCATCAAAAAAGCAGAGGGAGTACTACAATTCGCTTATAGAGGGGTCTTCTAATACAAGGGTGCTGTTCTCGCTAACCAATAGTCTCCTTGGTAAAGAACAAAAAGTCATTCTCCCAGATCTAAATACTGAAGAAATTCTGGAAAAATTCAGCGATTATTTCATAACGAAAATTCAAGTAATTCTGGATAGTATACCATCTCGTGAACCACCAGAGTTTGATCATCTTGACATAAAAAAGTGATATTTCTAATTTTCACTCTGTCTCAGAAGACGACATTCGAAAAATGATTTTATCATCATCCAGTAAATCCAATGATCTAGATCAAATTCCAACATTCCTTTTGAAAGAGACAATTGATTATCTTCTGCCAGCCGTAACTTCTATTATATCTGCATCCCTACATAAGGGGTTTGTTCCAAACCCATTGAAAAAAGCACTTGTTACACTACTCATCAAGAAACCATCTCTTGATCCTGACAACCTGAAGAATTATCGACCAGTATCGAACCTTTCTTTCCTGTCTAAATTGTTGGAAAGGCTTGTTGCTTTACAACTCAAAACTCAAAAATCATCCGCATGAAAATGATCTTTTAGAGCCCTTCCAGTCTGCATATAAAGCCAACCACAGTACAGAAACAGCCTTACTGCGAGTCAACAATGACGTTGTTAAATCAGTGTCTGAGGGTAAGGGTGTACTGCTTGTTTTCTTGGATTTGTCAGCAGCATTCGACACACTCAACCATGGAATTTTCATGCAGACATTGACACAGCATGGCATATGTGGAACTGTCTTATCGTGGTTTGCATCATATCTAGAAGGTCGCAGTCAACAAATATATATCAATAAGATCGGTTCAGAAAGCAGGACATTAAAGTGTGGTGTTCCTCAGGGCTCAGTTCTTGGACCACTCTTGTTTACTCTGTACACTTCTTCTCTGGGTCGCCTTCTTAAAAAGCATGGCATATATCATATACGCAGACGACCCCCAACTGTACATCACATTCAACCCATCTGTTCCAAGTGACTCATTCACCGCAGTCAATAACATGGAAACTTGCATAAATCTTGTGCGGGAATGGATGATAGACTTTAAACTGAAAATGAATGACTCTAAGACCGAATTCTTAGTGATATCTGGGGTTCGCATGCCTACACCCCCTGTTACATCAATTCTGGTTGGAAAAAACATCACTGTGAAAAGTGAATCGGCCAGGAATATTGGATTGATTATGGACTCAAATTTAAAGCTAGACATCCATATCAATAAAATATGTCAAAAATTCTACTGGCAGCTTCATAATGTTGGAAGACTGCGACCTTATCTTACCCAATCAAAGTCCATAAAATGCAATAATTCTTACAACAAGTGCAACGCCGATCGCCAGCGATCAGACAATTGTCCCCCACGGTAGGTGGATTACTGTGAAATATATTGATATTACCTCAATAAAACCCAAACAAATATGGATATCAAAGGAACAACTCAACAAACTAGTCTCAATATTACCCATATTTCTGTGGTTTTACTGGAAGCATCCAAATACCTGTAAAAAAGTTAAGTAAGGCTAACTTGCATAATTTATGCACAAGAAAAAAAACCTGTGTAATATGTTATTTATCTTATGTCTCTTCCCTTCAAATCTGAAAATTTGAAACAAAAGCATGAAAGCATCTCTAATATACAGGTGGTAACAGTACACAACATAATACGCACAAAAATATTATCCGAGAAAAAGATTAAGGCTAATTTGCATAATTTATGCACAAGAAAAAACCTCGAATGATATTTATCTTATGCTGCTAGACCTACATACCAAAAATTATTGAAATCGGAAATGACATTCTGAAGTTCTGAGCGTATAATGAATTACACGCAATTTAATAATAATTTAATAATAATAATTTATTTTCTAGAGCGTAAAACCACAAATAGTGCTCTAAAACGCTTGACAGAAATAAATACACTTTTCTGAAATAAAAAGAGTCACATCTGTTTGTTTTGGTTGCCTCTTACAGAGGTTCAGGAGAATGCTTCAGTGAATAGGAAAGTTTTAAGATTTCTTTTGAAGACATCGAGAGTTTCTGAAATTCTGACACTAATTGGCAGGGAATTCCACAATCTGGGACTCACGATGGAGAACACACGATCATGAGCCTGATTAGATCTGCCAAAAGGTACAACTAGTTGAATTTGGTTTTTAGATCTGAGACTGCGTGATGGTTTATATACAGTGAGGAGCTCTTGCAGGTAAACTGGAGCCAGTTTGTGGATACATTTGAAAACTAAGATCAATATTTTGAAATCAATTCTCAGTTTAACTGGAAGCCAATGTAGTTGTCTTAAAACAGGTGTTATGTGTTCTGAGCGTTTGGTACCTGTAATTATCCTAGCAGCAGTATTCTGAACTTTTTGAAGCTTCTGAATCAGGCACTGGGACAGCCCCACTAACACTGAATTACAATAGTCTAGTTGTGAGGTGATGAAGGAGTGCACAAGTTTTTCAAGTGCTGATTGTCCGTCCGTCCGTCCCAAAATTCAGTCATGAATAACTTGTAAAGTACTTGGTTGAGTGACTTGATATTTGGTTTGCAAGTGTATCCTATTGCTGTATACCCATAGTGGTGAAATGCAGGTGTCGTACGAGATTTTATTTCCAGAGTCATTGCCCTTTATGGACTTAGAATTTGTCCGCCTTGAAATTAATTCATGATTAACTTGTAGAGTACTCAATGGAATGACTTCATATTTGGTGTGTAAATGTATCCTATTGATGTTGATAACAGATGTTATCCAGTTTATTATTGTAGGCGTTATTGCATTTTATGGACTTTGATTTTGTCCGTCCCAAATTTAGTCATGAATAACTTGTTTAATTAAGGGTACCTTCATGATGTAATCAACTCCTCCTGCAATTTCTAATGTAGAGAGTTGAAACTTTAGGATATGGTTACACATGTCTTGTAGATGCACAACATATATAAAGTTTGCAGAAAAATATTTTTTTCATAGAATTATCAAATCGTCATTCTCACATTTGTAAAGAGGCGGGGGTACCTTTTTGTGTCACCCTATGGTGACAATTAATAGTTCTCATCTATAGCAGTTGATATCAACCATATATTATCTATAGCATCATAATTCAAATACAGTCGATATCAACCATATATTATCTATAGCATCATAATTCAAATACAGTTGATATCAACCATATATTATATATAGCATTATAATTCAAATACAGTTGATATCAACCATATATTATCTATAGCATTATGATTCAAATACAGTTGATATCAACCATATATTATATATAGCATCATAATTCAAATACAGTTGATATCAACCATATATTATCTATAGCATCATAATTCAAATACAGTTGATATCCATCATATATTATCTATAGCATCATGATTCAAATACAGTTGATATCCATCATATATTATCTATAGCATCATAATTTAAATACAGTCGATGTCAAATAATGAGTAAAGTGCACAGAAAAGGTACATATAATTTTTCTCATGAAAAAAAGTGAATTTTATGATTTTGAAGATCCATCATATATTATCTATAGCATCATAATTCAAATACAGTTGATATCTGCCATATATTATCTATAGCATCATAATTCAAATGCAGCTGATATCCATCATATATTATCTATAGCATCATAATTCAGATACAGTTGATATCCATCATATATTATCTGTAGCATCATAATTCAAATGCATTCGATATCTGCCATGTATTAGCTATAGCATTATAATTCAGATACAGTCGATATCTGCCATGTATTAGCTATAGCATCATAATTCAGATACAGTCGATATCTGCCATATATTATCTGTAGCATCATAATTCAAATACAGTCGATATCTGCCATATATTATCTGTAGCATCATAATTCAAATACAGTTGATATCCATCATATATTATCTATAGCATCATAATTCAAATGCAGTCGATATCTGCCATGTATTATCTATAGCATCATAATTCAAATGCAGTCGATATACGCCATATATTAGCTATAGCATCATAATTCAAATGCAGTCGATATACGCCATATATTAGCTATAGCATCATAATTCAAATACAGTTGATATCCATCATATATTATCTATAGCATCATAATTCAAATACAGTTGATATCCATCATATATTATCTATAGCATCATAATTCAAATGCAGTCGAAAAAGGCCATATATTAGCTATAGCATCATAATTCAAATACAGTTGATATCTGCCATATATTATCTATAGCATCATAATTCAAATGCAGTCGAAAAAGGCCATATATTAGCTATAGCATCATAATTCAAATACAGTTGATATCTGCCATATATTATCTGTAGCATCATAATTCAAATGCAGTCGATATATGCCATATATTATCTATAGCATCATAATTCAAATGCAGTCGATATATGCCATATATTATCTATAGCATCATAATTCAAATACAGTTGATATCTGCCATATATTATCTATAGCATCATAATTCAAATGCAGTCGATATATGCCATATATTATCTATAGCAGTTGATATCTGCCATATATTATCTCTATATCTATATTATCTATAGCATCATAATTCAAATACAGTCGATATACGCCATATATTATCTATAGTAGTCAGTTTCTGCCATATATTATCTATCACATCATAATTCAAATACAGTCGATATCAACCATATATTATCTATACCATCCTAATTTAACCCATAAAAGATTAGTAATGGAGCCTCTTAATATGTCCTGAATTAATTAATATAAATAAAATTCAATTGGATACCCACCAATTTGATCTTTTGACCCCTCTCTTGACCCAGTCATTACCCAAATGACCAGGGTCAAATGTGGGAGTCATTGGAGAGTTTTAAAGGGAGGCAAGCAGCAGTAACCCCTGGCTTAGTTCCACTGATGAAACTAGTTCAGCTAGTTAAGAATGCGTTATAGCTACACAGTAATTAATTAATCTACCATAATCTTCAATTTTATTTACATTAAATAATTCATCAGTTACTCCATTTTCAAAGAGAAGAACAAGTATGGCAACATCATTAACATTATTTTTTCAATCTTTCTCTCCTACCAAACCACAGCCCATGACCCCCACTATCATGAGCTTTTTGTGTTTACTCCACTGAGGGAACAGATGCTGCGGCTAGAAGGAAGAATTTAAGACTTTTTTGAGCAGGCAACATCATATTTTCAAAAACGTTATGTTAGGCAAAGTGTAAAGGAGAATCAACCCACGAAAGATGTAAAAGGGGTTAACCAGTTAGCAGAGAATTGATTGTATCCAATCTTAAGTTTATTAGGCTTTTCCCTCTGGAAAAGGCTATTGTTTTTCTACGGATTATTTTTTTGGTGTGGGGGGGGGGGGGGGGGAATTTTTTTTTTTCCACACATTTTGTCCGTACGATTCAGAAGCCATTTTCGAACCGATTTTCACAAAATTTTGCACACTCATAGAGAGGCACAAAATCTAAAAATGTACCGAGGCGGAATTTTTTATTTAACCCTTATTTCGTCAGAATTGTCAAAAAAAATGCCAAAATTGGGGTGTATCGGCACTTTCTCGAAACACGTCTTGTAGATTTTTTTTAAAACATTCATCATTGCTAGAACTGCCTGTTACACGACCATTGATACACATGACATATTAGGCAATGCATATGGTAACCCTCCACAGGCTTCCAAACATCGAAATTTTGATGAAATGGGCTGTTTTTGGGCCCCCACAGCACCCAAACGATACACAAGAGATACACATAACTTCCTTTATTGGAAATGGAATTCACTGAGATCATTTTTAGCCTGACTGTTTACACTGAGGGCTATAGTAATGACTTTTCTCCGTCCATCCGTCCGTCTGTCCGTCTGTTAACATTAGAGTTTTGGTTAAAGTTTGTGGTTAATGTTTTTTACTGAAGGTTCAAGTGGGTTTTTTTTTTCTTTTTTTTTTTTTCTTCATTTGTTTTCCTGTTTAGTTGACATTTGGAGTTTTGGTTAAAGTTTGTGGTTAAAGTTTTTTATTCAACCTTCAAGTACAGGCTATACCCAGTAGTTCTTGTCTGATCGTCACGAAATTTCATATGCAGGTTTTAGGTCATGTCTACATGAGAACGTCCCCTTTTGGTCGTGATCGGTCAACCGGTATGGCTGCCTGAGCCCAAAACCCCCAAACCATTAGCACAGTCTACAGGTCGTATTTATGAAGGGATTTCATTGCAACTTCATAGAATGCCTCTGTATAATGCCTAGATAAGAAAGTCCACGTTTGGGCATGATCTGTCAACCATCGTGATGGCTGCCCAAGCCCGAAACCCAAAAACTTTTAGCACAGTCTGCAGGTCATGTTTAATATGGATGTATTTCATTGTAACTTGATACGATGACTCCGTATGATGTCTACATGAGAATTTCTCCATTTGGGCGTGATCTATCAACCATCATGACTGCCCGAGCCCAAAACAGGAAAACCTTTAGCACAGTCTACAGGTCACATTTATGGAGGGATTTCATTGTAACTTGATAGGTTGACTTCATATAATGTCTACATGAGAAAGTCCCCTTTTGGACGTGATTGGGCAACTGTGACAGCTACAGGTGCCCAAAGCCCAAAAATCTTTAGCACAGTCTATAGGTCATATTTATGAAGGGATTTCATTGTAACTTCGTAGGCTCAATCCACATGATGCCCAGATGAGAATGTCCCCTTTTCGTTGCGATCATTCAACCATGATGGCTGCCCGAGCCCGAAAACCTTTAGCACAGTCTACATGTCATATTTATGGAGGGATTTCATTGTAACTTGATAGGTTGACTTCATATAATGTCTAGATGAGAACGTCCCCTTTTGGGCAACTGTGACGGCAACATGGTCATGAAGCCCAAAAACCTTTAGCACAGTCTACAGGTCATATTTATGGAGGGATTTCATTGTAACTTGATAGGTTGACTTCATATAATGCCTAGATGAGAACGTCCCCTTTTGGGCAACTGTGATGGCAACAGAGGCCCGAAGCCCGAAAACCTTTAGAATATTCCACAGGCCATAATTATGAAGGGATTTCATTGTAGCTTGGTAGGATGACTCCAAGTTTGTGGTTAAAAACCCAGACAAAAAATGCTTGTTTACAGTTTTAACCCAGACAAACCCCCCCCCCCCCCCCCACACCCCCCACCCTCCTGTAATTAGGCATTTTTTTTTTTTTTTATTTCCTCCAATATGCATTTTGAACTATTTGCAGTCACTACATGCAGAACCTTTTTTTCTATCTCGCGTAACCCCCCGCCCCCCGGGGGCCAATTAAGCACTTTTTTTTTCTTTCGTCAAAAATGCTTTTTTACAGTTTTGGTTAAAGTTTGTGGTTAAAAACACAGACAAACAGCACCGCCCACCCCCATGGTGCCAGTTAGGTATTTTTTTTCTCTGCTCAAAATGCATTCTGAAGGATTTAGACTGACCACATGTGAAAAAAAATGGACTCCCCTAACACACCCCCACTCTCCCCCACCCCTCACCCCCGTCCCACCTCCTCCTCACCCAGGGCCATTCATGCAATATTTTTTCTTTGGTAAAATGCATTTTTAGCCTGATTGTTTGTAGTCAGGACTTTCATCCGTCCATCTGGCAGTCCATCCATCTGTAAACAATTGGGGGCGTGGTGGCTCAGTAGGTAGAGGTGCAGGCTGCAAGCCGAGAGGTCCTCGGTTCGAATCCCACCTGCGGCAACCGCGTTGTGTCCTTAGGCAAGACACTTCACCCCCATTGCCCATGTGGGGGCACGATGATGCCGTGTACTAAGGCGTACTGCACGTCGATGGTACGCATGTCTTCAACCAATCTAACCCTGCCTGTGCTGCAGTGCGGAGTTACGATGTTGGGGAGCTGGCAGCTGCTCGTCGTTGCTCGGTGGTTCTCTCCGGGTACTCCGGCTTCCTCCACCCGTAAAACTGTCACGGTCATGATTAGCCATTGTGCATAAATATGTGACCTTAAACATAAATAAATAAATAAATAAATAAATAAATCTGTAAACAATTGATTTCCGACTGATAACTCAAGTTTGGATTATTTGATTTCAAAAGTGTTTATAGTCAGGGCTATAGTCATGACTTTCGTCCGTCCATCTGTCGGTCCATCCATCTGTAAACAATTGGTTTCTGACTGATAACTCCTGTTTGGATTATTTGATTTCAACCAAACTTGATATGTGTATTTTCCAGCTAGTAATACAGGCCAGGTTTCAATATAGATTCCACAACTCCCGAACCCCCCACCCCCCCCCCACCCCCACACACACACACACACACACACACACACACACACACACACATAAATGAGTCTTGTAGATTTTCAAGAAAAATTTGTCACTCCCAGGTCTTGGTGTGACATTACAAGTTGCATGGACAGAATATTCCTGTCAGCATTAGTTAACCCTCCCTGAGCTGCTGAACGTAAAAATTGTGATAAAATGGGCTGTTTTTTGGACAATAACAGCACCCAAACGGTATACCACAGGGCATGGGCGCAGATCTCTTCCAAAAAGTGGGGGGGACGGGCAGATGCCGAAGGCATCTGCAGCTCGTGCCTGCGGCACGAGCCGGCAGAAGGGGATTTGGGGGGTTCTCCCCCCAAGAAAATTTTTAAATTGCACTTTCAAATGGTGCATTCTGGTGGCCTCTGGGGTATAATTTCTCTTAATTATTTAGTATAAAAAAATATGTTTTTCAACAGCCTGTTGTAATTTTGTCAAAATGCTTAACCATAATTGTTCCCGCTTTACCGAGCGTTCCCTATTAGATTAACACAATTCAACTGTGCGGTGGATTAGCATAAGGGCCCAACAGATGGAGCGACGACGTATGTGTCGGGCCCGTTAATGGATTAACAGATCCAATAACAGCCCGACACATACGTCATCAACAAGTCGCGTGAATTGAATGAATTCGATCGATAAATTTCGTTTTCAAAATGTAAACAAAGCAGACGATACTGTCTTGCACATTTTCACGAGCTCAGTACCGGCCTATTACTCTCTCTGCATCAGAATTCTGTCTGCAACATTGATATTCCGATATCAAATAGTTATGCTGCTTATGCATTCGTGCAACCCACAGCTGTGTCTGGCTGAGTAACAACTTATTTGAAGGCGCAGTGTTGAACAACTGTTCGTTGAACGTTACGTCAGTCCAAACATGGACCCACAGACATAGTCCGTAATATAATTTTTGTGGTTGATACGGCTACAGTACAGGCCGTACCAACCCCAAAATTATATTACGAACTGTGGGTCCAAGTTTGGACTAGTTGAACGTGTATCAGAAGTGAATCTCGCATTAAAATTGATAGGGTGCAGCAGTGGGGGAGCATAGTGGGGGACATGTCATACCATGTCCCCCCAGTGGTGGGGGGGACATGGCATACCATGTTCCCCCCTTGATGAGATCTGGGGGGGACACGTCCCCCCCGTCCCCCCCATGATCTGCGCCCATGCCACAGGGAAAGGGGCCTTCATTTATCAGACGCAAAATTGATCGGAAAATATTTTTGAAAGTGGTAAAGGTATTCAAAATTCGATGTCTTAATCCATTTTGGGCTGGTTAAAGAGAGTATACCCATTAAAATCTTAAAATACCCATTTTCTGTGGATTAAAAACATTTTGTAGGTTTTCAAGAAAAAATCGGCTATTCGCAGGTCTTGGTGTGACATTACAAGTTGCATGGACAAAATATTCCGGTCAGCGTTAGTTAACCCTCCCAGGGCTGCTAAATGTCAAAATTGTGATAAAATGGGCTGTTTTTGGACACCAACAGCACCCAATGGGTACACCACAAAGAAAAGTGCCTCCTTTTATCGAGCGCACAATTTATACGGAAACATTTTTGTAAGTAGTAAGGGTATTCAAAAGTCGAAGTCTTAACCGATTTTGGGCAGGCTAAAGAGAGATATCCCTTAAAAGCTTTAAATTCCCACTTTCTGTGAATTTCCCTAATGGTAACTTGTAGGGTTTCAAGAAAAATTGTCTATTCGTAGGACTTTATGTGACATTACAAGTTGCAGGGACAAAATACTCCGGTGAGTGTTTATTAACCATCTACAAGCTGCCAAGCATCGTAATTTTGTTGACATGGGCTGTTTTTGGACATGCACAGCACCCAATGTATACACGAGAGATAAACATAATCTCCTTTGTTGGAAGTGGAATTCACAGAGGACAATTTTTGTAAGTAATAAGGGTATTCAAAAACCAAGCGTTAACCCTGTTGGGGAGGTTAGCAGGGATACCCATCGAAAGCTTAAAAAATTGTTTTCCCTGGATTTCTTTACAAACATCTTGTAGGGTTTTCAAGAGAAAATGGCCATTGATAGGTCTTGGTATCATATTACCAGATGCATGGATAAATTATTCTGGCAGGTATTTGTTAACCCTCATGGGCTGCTAAATGTAAAAAATTTTGAAGAAATAGTCTGTTTTTGGACACTAACAACATCAAATGGAAATGACTCAGAGAAACGTAACGTCTTTTACCAGACGCAAAACTGATAGGGAAACATTTTTGTAAGTAGTAAGGGTATTCAAAAATCGAGGTCTTAACCCATTGTCGACTGGTTAAGGAGATATACCCCTCAAAAGCTTAAAATTCCCGTTTTCTGTTGATTTCTCCAAAAAATCTAGCAAGTTTTCAAGAAAAATTGACCATTTGCAGGTATTTGAGTGACATTACAACTTGCATGGACAAAATATTCCGGTAAGCATTTATTGACTCTCCAGAGCGTGCAAAGTATACACATTTTGAGAAAATGGACTGTTTTTGGGCACCCATAACACCCAATGTGTACCTGCATGATAAACATAACCTTCCTCATTGGAAGTGAAATTCACTGAGGATCATTTTTGTAAGTAATGAAGGTATTCACAAAACCAGACATTAACCCGTTTAGGGCTGGATACAGAGTGATACCCCTCAAAAGGTTAAAAATTCATATTTTCCAAGGATTTCTCTAAAAGCCTCTCGTAGTTTTTCAAGACAAATATTGCCCATTCTCAGATCTTAGTGTGACATTACAAGTTGCATGAACAAGATATTCCAGTAAGCATTTGTTAACCCTATGCAGGTTCTCAAACATCACAATTTTGATAAAATGTTCTGTGCATGCCCAAAGTGCCCTAAGTTAAGAGGAGAGATGAACATAAGCAGAAGTAGAATTCACTGAGAATTATTTTTGTAAGTAATAAGGGTATTCAAAAAACAACCCTTAACCCGTTTTTGACTGGATAAACAATGATACCATCAAAAGTGTAAAATTCATGTTCTCCCTGGATTTCTCTGAAAACATCTTGTAGATTTCTAAGAAAAAATGGCCATTCGCAGTTCTTGATGTGACATTAGAAGTTGCATGGAAAAATATTCCTGTTAGCACTTGTTAACCCTCTACAAACTGCCAAACATATATATTTTGGATATATTTGAGATAAAATGGACCATTTTCAAATAGACACAGCACTCAGTGGGTATGTGTCAAACAAACATAACACCTTTTGTCGGTCATTAACTTGTCAGACGACGATATTGATATTAACCCTCTCCACCGTTAATGATGGTTTTTACCTAAACAATTTTTTTTATCAAACTTAGTCATTTGAGACTACTATACTCACCTTGCATGAACTCAAAAGTAAGTGTATATTTATTTATTATCAAGAATAACTGCCCATAAGTTCCACTCTCACTGTGCCCCGTTTCATCGATCAATTCCACAGTGTTCCACGACAGCGGTCGATTTATCCCAACAAAATTACCAAGCTTACCACCTCCTCCCTGCCTCTCCTCGTATTCCACACTGCCCTGCATGATATTATTTATTATTTATTTATTGGTGTTTAAGGGCATATACTTATGCACAATGGCTAATCATGACTTTGACAGTTCTACGGGTGGAGGAAGCCACAGTACCTGGAGAGAACCACCGAGCAACGACGATCAGCTGCCAGCTTCCCAGCATCGTAACTCCGAACTGCAGCACAGGCAGGGTTAGATTGGTTGAAGACATGTGTACCATCGACGTGCAGTACGCCTTAGTACATGTGGCATCGTGCCCCCATATGGACAATCAGAGTTAAGTGCCTTGCCCAAGGACACAACATGGGAGTCCGAATTGATCGCTCAGACAGCCACCCATCCAATGATTAACCAGGCTCAACGTTGCATAACTTCGGTGATCTGACGAGAACCGGCTACCACAATGCCACCACGCACCGCCTAACGTTAGCTACAATGGGATCAGTTACTTATAATATCAAATAGTGTTGACACTGTAGCATTTCCCCGACAGTAGGTCCAGGTATATACTAGTCTGTAAAACGGCTATACACTGCCCCTCCTCCGCCCCAGGGTGGCGACATGGCAGTATATAGCCATCTTACTGATGCTATGTTGTGCCTAAGGAACCTTACAATAAAAGGTGGGGGTCCCCAACATGGGAAGGGGGGCAGGTATATTTACTACTCTGTAAGACGGTTATCAAATGCAGTGGTGCATGGCGCCAATATTTCCCTGGCAGTGGGGCTAGATATATACTAGTTTGTAAGACGGCTATACCCCCCTTCTCCGTCCCAGGGTATATTTTATCTACACATATGCACAAACAACACTTCTTATTTATGTATGTAATTATTGTTGTCTATAACTTCATGTTTGTTGTTGTATGTATGGATATCTTCATTGTAATAAATAAAACTAATCCAACTGGGAAAAACCAATTGGAGAGAAATTTGGAAATTTCATATGCAGGTTTTAGGTCATGTCTACATGTGAACGTCCCCTTTTGGTCGTGATCGGTCAACCGAGCCCAAAACCCGAAAACCATTAGCACAGTCTGCAGGTCGTATTTATGAAGGGATTTCGTTGCAACTTCATGGAATGCCTCTGTATAATGCCTAGATGAGATGAGAACGTCCCTGTTTGGGCATGATCTGTCAACCATGATGGCTGCCCAAGCCCGAAACCCAAAAACTTTTAGCACAGTCTGCATGTCATGTTTAATATGGACGGATTTCATTGTAACTTGATATGATGACTACGTATGATGTCTACATGAGAATTTCCCCATCTGGACGTGATCTATCATCTTTCACGACTGCCCGAGCCCAAAACCCGAAAACCTTTAGCACAGTCTACAGGTCATATTTATGGAGGGATTTCATTGTAACTTAATAGGTTGACTTCATATAATGTCTACATGAGAAAGTCCCCTTTTGGACGTGATTGGGCAACTGTGATGGCTACAGGTGCCTGAAGACCGAAAACCTTCAGCACAGACTACAGGTCATATTTATGAAGGATTTCATTATAACTTCGTAGGATCAATCAACATGATGCCCAGATGAGAATGTCCCCTTTTAGTTGCAATCATTCAACCATGATGGCTGCCCGAGCCCGAAGTCTGAAAACCTTTAGCACAGTGTACATGTCATATTTATGGAGGGATTTCATTGTAACTTGATAGGTTGACTTCATATAATGTCTAGATGAGAATGTCCCCTTTTGGGCAACTGCGACGGCAACAGGGGCTCGAAGCGCAAAAACCTTTAGCACAGTCTACAGGTCCTATTTATGGAGGGATTTCATTGTAACTTGATAGGTTGACTTCATGTAATGTCTAGATGAGAACGTCCCCTTTTGGGCAACTGTGACGGCAATAGAGGCCCGAAGCCCGAAAACCTTTAGAATATTCCACAGGCCATAATTATGAAGGGATTTCATTGTAGCTTGGTAGAATGACTCCGAGTTTGTGGTTAAAAACACAGACAAACACCCCCCCCCCCCCCCCCAGTTAGGTTTTTTTTTTCCTTCTTTTCTCCAATATGCATTTTGAACTATTTACAGTCACTACATGCGGAACCTTTTTTTAAACTTACGTACCAACCCCCCCCCCCCCCCCCTCCCCCGGGTGGGGCCCAATTAGGCACTTTTTTTTTTCTTTCATCAAAAATGCTTTTTTCCAGTTTGGGTTGAACTTTGTGGTTAAAAATCCAGACAGAAATTATCACACCCCCCCCCCCCCCCCCCCCCCCACCTCCCGCCAATTAGGCATTTTTTTCTTTCTTTCCTCGAATAATCACTAAATGCAGAACTTTTTTGTTCCTTTTGTCAAAAATGCTTTTTTACAGTTTTGGTTAAAGTTAGTGGTTAAAAATCCAGACAGAAATTATCCCCCTCACCCCCCCCCCCCTCCCACCCCCACCCCCTGGGGGCCAATTAGGCACTTTTTTTTCTTTCGTCAAAAATGCTTTTTTACAGTTTTGGTTAAAGTTTGTGGTTAAAAACACAGACAAACAGCACCGCCCACCCCCCACCCCCATGGTGCCAGTTAGGTATTTGTTTTTTCTCTGCTCAAAATGTATTCTGAAGGATTTAGACTGACCACATGTGAAAAAAAAATGGTCTCCCCTAACACACCCCCACTCTCCCCCACCCCTCACCCCCTGCCCCACCTCCTCCTCACCCAGGGCCATTCATGCAATATTTTTTCTTTGGTACAAAATGCATTTTTAACCTAAATGTAGTCAGGGCTATAGTCATGACTTTCGTCCGTCCATCTGGCGGTCCATCCATCTGTCTGTAAACAATTGGTTTCCGACTGATAACTCAAGTTTGGATTATTTGATTTCAACCAAAGTTGATATGTGTATTTTCCAGCTAGTAATACAGGTCTGGTTTCAATATAGGTTCCACAACTCCGCACCCTCCCCCCCCCCCTGCCACACACACACACACACACACACACACACACACACACACACACACTGGCAATTATTCCCAAAATGCATTGTGAAGGATTGGGAGTTATTACATGCAAAAAAGAAAATTGACTCATATAGCCCAACATTGCTTTATGTACTGCATCTTTAATCCTTTACCTAACACAAGTTGAAGCCAGCAGTACAAATTATTTTTCTGAAACATCAGATTTTTTCATTTTTTATTTACTTCTAACCATGGCCTATTACTCCTTATTGGAACAAGTGCATCAAGTTTGTTCCATTAATAGGTCATGAGGTATGTTTTGAAGTAGAGAAATGAAAAAATAAAATTTGAATAGCAAATTTTGTATATCACGAGTGCAGATATGGCAGATTCGTTAGGTAAACTGTTAACAAAAAATGGCTCCGACTATTTTGCGTCTAAGCATTGCCATTCCTGGGACAGTCGGGCTGCATGCGTGACAAACTCAAGTTTTAAGTAATAAGGGTGTTAAAAAAAAACAAGCGTTAACCCGTTTTGGGCTGATTAAACAGAAATACCCCCTTAAAGCAAAAAAATTAATGTTTTCCGTTGATTTCTCTAAACAAGTCTTGTAGATTTTCAAGAAAAATTTGTCACTCCCAGGCCTTGGTGTGACAATAGAAGTTGCATGGACAAAATACTGCGGTGAGCATTTATCAGGCTTGGCAATTTCAGGAGAGCGAATTTTTAGCTCTCCTTACTGCCCTCCTGAAAGAATTAAGGAGAGCGAAAAATTGCCCTCCTAAATATTTTGGTCTGGGATGATTGAGATTACATGTATTATGCTCACATTAAATGTTTGTTGTAAAGCAAAAATGTAATTTAACTTCGAAGTCACATAACATCACGTAATTTCATTTTGAAAGTGGTTTAGTGGTAAAAGGTAATGGCTGCAACCATACCCAAACACAGTTGCAATCCTTTGAAGCAAAATGGGTCACAGCAATATTTTTTTCTGTCAGTTTCAAGTTCAACAACTGACATCACAGTTTGAGGGGAAATTATTCAAGGAATATTGACTCTATAATATACTACCATTACTACTATCCTCTGTCACTTGAAGCACTTGCACCAGGATGTGACTGTAGATTCAAGCAGACCTGTTGTCCAAGAAAGTCATACGCCTACCACTACCACCTTCAACCCCCCAAGGGGGGTTGAAGGTGGTAGTGGTAGGCGTATGACTTTCTTGGACAACAGGTCTGGGTACACACACAGGTCTTGTCAAGTGTGTGTTCGGTTGTTGAGTGAGACATCTAGATGTCTAAGAGATTTCGCTTTACCTTAGTAAAGTTAATAAAATCACTGATGTAGTCTGTTGGTTTCAGTTTCAATGAGTTCGTTCAACTGGACACTTAAAATGCTGTGTAAAGCTAATTGCTCTCCTAAGCTGATTGAGGAGAGCGATTTTTTGCCCTCCTGCATTTTTCAGAATGCCAGGCCTGATTTATTAACTCTCCACGAGTTGCTAAAAGTAAAAATTGTGATAAATTGGGCCCTTTTTGGATGCCAACAGCACCCAATGGGTACGCCACAAAGAAAAGTGCCTTTTATCAAGCGCACAATCTATACGAAAACATTTTTGTAAGTAGTAAGGATATTCAAAAGTCGAAGTCTTAACCCATTTTGGGCAGGCTAAAGAGAGATACCCCTTAAAAGCTTAAAATTGCCATTTTCTGTGGATTTCTCTTAAAAAATTTTGTATGTTTTCAAGAAAAATTGACTGCTCGCAGGTCTTTGTGTGACATTACAAGTTGAATGGACAAAATATTCTGGTGAGCGTTTATTAACTCTCTACAGGCTGCCAAGCATCGTAATTTTGTTGAAATGGGCTGTATTCGGACACGCACAGCACCCAATGTATACCTGAGAAATAAACATAATCTCCTTTGTTGGAAGTGGAATTCACCGAGGATCATTTTTTAAAGTAATAAGGGTATTCAAGAAACCAAGCGTTAACCCATTTTGTGGTGGTTAATAGAGATACCCATCAAAAGCTTAAAAAATTCATGTTTTCCCTGGATTTCTTTACAAACATCTTGTAGGGTTTTCAAGAGAAAATGTCCATTGATAGGTCTTTGTGTCACATTACCAGTTGCATGGATAAATTATTCCGGTAAGGATTTGTTAACCATGCATGGGCTGCTAAATGTCACAATTTTGAAAAAATAGTCTGTTTTTGGACACCAACAACATCAAATGGGAATGCCACTTCTTTTACTGCACGCAAAACTGGTAGGGAAACATTTTTGTAAGTATTAAGGGTATTCAAAAATCAAGGTCTTTACCCATTTTTGACTGGTTAAGGAGATACACCCCTTAAAAAGCTTAAAATTCCTGTTTTCTGTGGATTTCTCCAAAAAAATTTTCAAGAAAAATTGACCATTCGCAGGTCTTGGAGTGACATTACAACTTGCATGGGCAAAATATTCCAGTAAGTATTTGTTAACCCTCCAGAGGCTGCCAAGCATAGACGTTTTGAGAAAATGGGTTGTGCTTGGGCACCCATAACACCCAATGTGTACCTGCGAGATAAACATAGCCTCCTTCATTGAAAGTGGAATTCACTGAGGATAATTTTTGTAAGTAATGAAGGTATTCACAAAACCAAGCATTAACGCGTTTAGGCTGGTTACAGAGCGATACCCCTCAAAAGGTTAAAAATTCATGTTATCCGAGGATTTCTCGAAAACCATCTCAAAGATTTTCAAGAAAAATTGGCCTTTCTCAGATCTTAGTGTGATATTACATGTTGCATGTACAAAATATTCCAGTAATCATTTGTTAACCCTATGCAGGTTCTCAAACATCAAAATTTTGATAAAATGGGTTGTGTTTGCGTACACACAACACCCAAAGTTAAGAGGTGAGATCAACATAAGTGGAAGTAGAATTCACTGATAATTACTTTTGTAAGTTATAAGGGTATTCAAAAACAGCACTTAACCCATTTTGGGCTGGATAAACAATGATACCCATCAAAAGCTTAAAATTCAAGTTCTCCCTGGATTTCTCTGTAAACATCTTGGAAGATTTTAAAGAAAAATGGCCATTCGCAGTTCTTGGTGTGACATTTTGCACGGAAAAATATTCTTGTTAGCACTTGTTAACCCTCTACAAGCTGCTAGACATCAATATTTTGGATACATTTGAGATAAAATGGACCATTTACAAATAGCCACAGCACTCAGTGGGTATGTGTCAAACAAAAATAACTCCTTTTGTCGGTCATTAACTTGTCAGACAACGATATTGATATTAACCCTCTCCATCATTAATGATGATTAATTATTACCTCAACATTTTATTATCAAACTGAGTCTTTTGAGACTACTATACCCACCTTTCTGATAACATCAATAGAGGAACTTCAGTGAGACAGTTAAAACAATTCATCAGACGCTCGGGGTCATGAAAAATCATGGAATCTCATCAGGAAAAGCCATGATTCTCCAGAATCATAAAGTCTAGTTGGATATGAGTTCTAGATTTCTGTAATTTCTTGATTGTTCAATGAATTTTGTATATGTTGTTGGTAGAATATTTTTTTGTTTGCAGGAATAAATTCACTTTCTGTGAAAAAAACAGAGAAGTGTGTTGAGTTATTAGAAGGAGCATGGATATATATGTAGCCTAAAATAACATACTCTCAACATCACACTAATCCCTCAAATGTTCTGAAAAATTCAGAAGAACAGTTTTCACAACAGAACATTATAAAAACAAGTGAAGTATTGTTTCGTTTGTATTGCAACAAAAAGTTCATTGTTCCGTTTCAGAGAGTTTGCATTTGTAAAGTTTTGAATTTGTATATAGAATTTGATGGACAATTTTGAAATGCAAACTTTGGAAATATGTCTCGTCCATGATTGTAAATGGAATTTTATATATAAAATTCCAGTCATCCAGGTGCAGATTTATATCTAAAATATTGTTCCATTTACTCTACTTATGAATAGGAGGTGTTGTGTGCAGTTCTAAAAATTTAAAATAAAAGGCTTGGGAGACTTTATTATTGGACTTTCATGTGTCAACATTTCTGTCCTGAATAACTTTTTATTGGATCTGGTTGCAATTTTCCAAGATTTGGGCAATGCATTTATAATACCTTGAAAATGGGGTGTTGATGTTATACTTGTTGGAGAAGTCAGAGAAGGTTAGATACTAGATCATTGACAAAGTAAATATCCTTATTTTATTTCAAAAATGTCTGTTAACATTTGATTATTTAGGAAAATAGTTTCACTCAGTATTTCTGCGGGGGTTGTGGTGCTTTTATTGTCCAGAATAACCCAGACCAGAAGAACATCCTTCCAGAATGGGGTTCACATGTTTCACAACCATTTTTGAACCTTCTTTTTGTAAGTGCCAAAGCTTTTAAGTTCTGAGCATTTCTAATTCGTCAATTATGAGGGTTTTCCACAACGAGGAGGAGTCCAATAATTTCTTATCAACCTACCTTACAATTGTTTACTACAGGCTTGCATTACAGTGGAAGACCCTAACTCGGAAAATATACTCTCTATTTTAATCTTTCCCAAGCGATTTGAGAAAGAAAAGTGGTGCAAAAGCACCAAGAAAAAATAAGCCAAAACTGGGTCGAGTGCCATCGGTGCACTCCCAGTAGGGGACGCTCTTCTCTTAGTACAATCCACGACTTCCGGGAACCTGTGCACAAGCAGTAACTAATGAATCATTCTTTTTTCGTTCGCCCATGTGGCAGGACCTCCATTTGCATTCAGAAACAGTGATAATTCAACTCGTTGATAATGGTTACCTGTGACTGGAATTATGGATCTGAGGATCGTATAATAACAGGACTGTGTTTTAAATATTCTCGTTATTATTTTCAACCACATTTTCATTGAATTTTATATATTCTCCGTGTCCGCGTGCGATTTTCGTGTACAGTGCAATTTATGTTATCATTTGGATATTATTATTATTATTGGAGTTAGGTGTCAATGAGGGGCTGTATGGACAGAGCAGGCCCGTCGGAATGAAATTTATATTGGGGGGGGGGGGGGGGGGGGGGGGGGGGCTGATATTGCTAATTTGGGTGAACTGGCTGATACTAAAGGGGTTTGGGGTATGATTTGTTCAGAAGAATGTGACCGAGTTACTTAAGCCTCATTGCTAGTCGATGGCTCAGAAAAATGCGACGGGGTTACTTCTACCTCGGTACTCTCTGCGTTAGCCGCTCCCTGTCCAGAGCTTACATTACCTGTACTTTCTTGAAGCTCATTTCTGGCTTGTTTTGTAAACCATTTTGTAATCTTTGCCTCTGCAGGTGTCGATTGATTTGAACTCCTTTTAGACATATTTGAAATGGCCGTGGCAGTTAGTAAATAACAAAACACTGACTGAATACAGAATCACTATCAGACACTAGAGACACCCGGCCCCAGATTGACTGAAAACTTTGAAAACAAGTCTTTTACATTTAACACACACAGAAACTAAATTGTCGAACATCAAAGACGCCTGTTTCCGAAACAGGCGTCTTTGATGTTGGACAATTCTGCGTGTCAGTTTCCTGTCGCTGCCATGAGAAGACATTATTTATGTATAGCGCTCTTTAGAAGTTTAGCACTTGTAAATTTCTGTGGGAAGGGAGCGTCGATTTCATTTACCCATCATTTCTAAGTATCATATGCAGGTGCATGTTATACATTCAGTGATACGTTCATAATCCTAACCTGAGTTAACTAATGTAATGTTCAGTTTTATTCAAATTATAATTAGTTGTGGATATTTAACATCAGTTGCTCCCAGCATGGATAAACTAACAACGAGATATGAGCGACGGGCCTGCAGAGTTTCTCCTCTCTGTTGAGGGCAGAATTTCTGTTTTTTGATCCCTGTCGGCCGTCTGGGTTCAGTTGTGTTCCCTCCGGTCCTTTATTTTCTGCCACCTTACTCTCGTAGTTGGGGATGTTCTTCTACTTTGTACATCTGTTGAGTTCACCTTTTTCTTCTACTGCTCTCACCTCTGTTATGCCCAGGACTGTTCCTTGTGGGCAATGCCTTTTGCCCAAGCATGTGGTGCGTTTTCGTGGCCGTTCCTGCCGCACCCTGTGGGGATGGGGAACGCTGTCGTTCGGGGCCTCCCGACATGACCACGTCTGGTGAGTTGTACCCCCTCTGTGGGGATGTGCAGTCTTTTTCTGTGGTGGATACTGTGGGAGCTGTTGAGCTGTCTGTTGAAGAGATGCCTGGTTCCGGGACTGTGGTCCCTCTCCAGTTGATATCTGAGGCTGTCACTAGGGTTGTGACTCCTCCTTTGGAACGAAGCTAGGTTGCTCTCTTCCCTTTTCCACCAGTTTCAACAGCTCCCGTCATATCTGCTGCTACTGCTGTTCCATCTGCAACGTCATCGGTCACCGTTTCAGCTGACCTCAGCTTATCCATGCAGGGGTCTGCAGTAATGCATCTCTGCTAGTGTGGATGCAGGGTATCGGCCTCAGCCTTCCCTGACTTCAACTCGGCAAAGTCGGAAGGGGTTGCCAACCAAACCCTCTGCTGTGGCCTCTCGCTATTGAGCACAGCAGTTTTATCCCTACAGGGGGTCTGCCGAGATGTCTGGTAGTGTAGACGTGTGGTATCGGCCTCAGCCTTCCCTGACTTCAACTCGGCGAAGTCGGAAGGGGCTGCTGACCGCACCCTCTGCTGTGGCCTTTCAGCCGTTGAGCACAGCAGTTTTATCCCTGCAGGGGTCTGCAGAGATGTCTGGTAGTGTAGACATGGAGTATCGGCCTTCCCTGACTTCAACTTAGCGAAGTCGGAAGGGGCTGCCGGCCAGACCCTCTGCTGTGGTCTCTCAGCCGTTGAGCACCGCAGTTTTCTTATTGGATTCAGATGTTCATGATGGGACCACCATGAACTCTGTGGCGTTTCCGCCCACGCACTCTGGTCCCATGGCCAGTTTTGCGGGACCAACGCCTTTTGTGCAGCCTGGACCTTCTGTCCCTCAGAGGTCTGCCTTGACTCTCCAGAGTTCCCGCTCTGTAGATCCTCGGGGTATGTCATACCCCTATTACACATCTGCCTTCAGATGATTCGGCTGCCACCTGTTGCCCCGCTTCGCTCCTGACCCTTTTAACCAGTGAAATGTCACGGGTATATTTGAGGATCGTGACCTTTCGCTGGATAAAAGGATCAGGAGTGAAACCACTTTGCCGGTTTGTTCCCATGTCGAACCGCCGACACGGAGAGCCTTCGCTTACGGAGAGCCTTCCCGTTGCTTCCAGTGAGGCTACTAGTGGTTTCCAGGCACCCCCTTCTCCTGCAGCTCCGCCTCCCGGGATCAGAAGCCGGCCACTTTCTGATCCCTCAGATGTGCCTACACCATGGGAGGCATTGGCTGGTTTGCCCATGATGGGCTATGTGTCTTCCGACTTAGAGGATGGGTCCGACATACCTGACGTCGAGAGCCAACAGTCTTCTGACTTGGAGGCAGCTCTTGACTTTGTGTTTGGGTTCCTTCCAGATCTCAAACCGTCAAACCAGCCACCAGTGTCAGCCAGGCCGCGATCATCGGTCGCATGCCTACAGCCTGTGGAGCAACCTGCTTTTAGGCTCCTTCAACCGTGCCAGTCGATACAGGTGGTTGAAGCGTTTTCAGCTTTGGACTCTAAGCTGAGTTCCAAGGCCATGAAGACTTTGTTCTTCACCAGGGTTGACACTTTTTTGCCTCCAGTGCGTTATCGTTCATACGATTCCACGAATCCGTCAGTCTACCAGACTTTGATGGTCTTGGATCAGGACTCCACCTCCCTCGGGCTTTCCAAGCCCAAGTCGGCCGTTATTCCTATGGCGACTCTGGAGTCCCTGTTGGGCTTATCGAGAGAGATGCTGGGCATGCATTCTCTCTTGGATCACGTTATCTCTGCTTTAGCTGCCTCCAGATAAGTTTGACGACGTACAGGCTCCTTTGCGTGTGATTTCGAAGGCACTCATGCACATGCATGCCTGTAACACAGCTCACTTCGAATTAGTTTGCAGGGATGCTGTGTTGGACACATGCCGTTCCCGTTCCCTTCCTGAGGGGTAGCGTACTGCTCTTCAATCTGCTTCTTCGGCGGATCCGCAACTATTCCATTGTTCCGTGGCAACGGTCCGGGATGACGTCCTGTGTCATTCCATAGATCAGGTGCTGCTTCGTCAGCTTGATCAGCCTTCTGTTGGAGGCAGGGGCCGTCCAAAGCCTAACAAGCACCCTTCTCCTTTCTCTGCAAAGCCAAGGGCTGATCTTCCTGCCGCCGCTTCTACTTACTCACAGGGTAAGGGTAGGCATCGGCAGGTTGAGGCATCCAACTCTATCAAGAATGCATCTTCCAACACAAGTTCCTTTAGACGTTACACGTTGAGAATTTTTGATCATGGAGCTAGGCAACCTCCTGTCAAAGGGGGCGATCGAGGTCATCAGGAACATTCATTCAGTGTGATTTTATTCCCGCCTGTTCTTGGTGCCGAAGAAAGACAGCCGACTCCGACCGGTTATCGATCTGAGTATCCTCAACCAGTCTATCATTGCTCCTAAGTTCAGCATGGGGACTTTGAGGTCGGTTCGCTGCTCCATTCACCAGGGAGTTTTCGCTTCCAGCATTGACCTGTGAGACGCTTACTTTCACGTTCCGATTCATCGCGAAAGTATCTCAGGTTCGCTTTTCTGGGGCGAGTTTACCAGTTCAATGCCATGCCCTTCGGCCTCAACCTGGCTCCTCGGGCTTTCACCCGACTGATGTCGCATGTGTTAAACTTACATCGCACACAGTCCAGGGTGACTACTTCGGCATATCTAGACGATATCCTCCAGAGGCATTCCAATGCTGCCTTTCTGGAGTCAGATGTCGACACACTGTTGAACCTGCTCACGTCGCTAGGGTTCAGAGTCACCGAGGAGAAGTCGGACATGGTCCCTTCTCAGTCGTTTTGTCATCTGGGGATGGACTTCCGTACTCAGCTGAATACTGTGGCGGTTCCCTGGGCAAGGGCTGTGATTCTCTCAGCTTTTGCCCTGACTCTGTCCCAGTCCACGTCTACGACAGCTCGGAGTATACTCCGACTGCTCGGTCTCTGTGGTTCGGTGACGGATCTCATTCCTCTAGGTCGGCTGCATGTCAGCCCTCTCCAACACTTTCTGCTCAGTCGTTGGTGGCCGAATGTCGATCCCCTGGATCTGGTGCTTCAGTTACCAGAGTCTCTTCATCGTCACCTTCTTCCCTGGACAGATGTTCAGTGGATTATGCAGGGAGTTCCGTTGAACTTACCCACGTCCGATCGTGTTGTGATGGCAGTCGCCAGCGATCTCGGATGGGGTGAGATTTGGATCCTCTCGGTCTTTCCCTTAATGGGGCATGGGACCAGGATCAAGCAGCTCTTCACATCAACCAGACGGAGCTTCTTGCTCTTCTCTTGAGTTTCTGGCAGTGGATCCTCCACCTTCCGAATCGCCAGGTCCTTCTGTTGTCCGACAATTCAACAGTGGGCGCCACGCACTCTGTTCCCATGTACGAATTGGCTTGGGATCTTCGACTGCTCACTCAGGATGTCAATGCCAGGTTGGTGGTTCATCACATTCCCGGTCATCTGAACATCCTAGCCGACTCCCTGTCCTGACGGGGCAGGGTCATTTCCACCGAGTGGATGCTCCACAGGGCGGTGTTCCAGTCACTTTGCGATCTCTGGGGTTGTCCCCACATTGCTCTCTTTGCGACTCATTGAAACCATCAGGTGGACACTTTAGTGTCCAGATCCTCTGGCTTTCGCCGTGGATGCTCTGTCACTCGATTGAAATGGTCTTGTCGGCTACGCCTTTCCGCCGGTTCCGTTTCTACCTCAGGGTCTAGCCAAGATACGAACCTGCAGTTGTCGATTCATTTTGAGAACTCCCCTCTCGCCTCAGTGGGTGTGGATCAATCAGCTCCGCTCTCCGTTAGCGGTGGTTCCGGCACTTTTTTTGTCAGGTCCTGTCTCCTCCGTAGAGGTCTTTTTTGAGAGAAGCAGTGGAGTGCATTTCTTCTTTGAGGAGGCACTCCACTGGTTTAGCCTATGTGGCTAAGTGGAAGGTCTTCTGACAATGGTGTGCCAATCACTCTGTTGATTATGCCAATCCGATTTCACAGAATGTGGAGTTATCTGGTATATCTGTTCGATTTTCGGGGTTTCCAGCCTGTTACCATCAAAGGGTACAGGTCCATGCTTTCGGAGACCTTTTCGTATGTGGGACACTGTCATATCGGCACTAATCCATACCTCTCCAAGCTTGTTCGGCACTTTTCTTTGAAAAGGCCTAGGACTTTGCATTTTATCCCAAGATGAAATCTTTCTTGGGTGCTGTTTTGCTTGGGGGAGGGGAGGCGCTGTTCGAGCCTTTATCCCAGTTGGATATGCGTTTTCTCACATACAAGACAGCTTTTCTGATGGCTTTTGCCTCAGCCGGATGGGTTAATGATGGGTTGGGTTGACCCGTCCTTTTTCAGGAGCTCTCCTAACAGTGTTACATTTACCACTGATTGCTCCTTTCTGGCCAAGAATCAGATACCAGAAACTACTCCACCTCCTATCTGTATCAGGGTTCTTCCTTCTGCTGAGGGTAACGCCCTTTGCTCTGTCCGTTCGTTCAATTCGCATTTATCTCAATCGGACGCAGTTCATTAGGAAAGGCAGGAAACAATTTTTTTCTGTCTCTTATATTCCTGGTCGACAGAACATCTCTTCTCAATCCATTTCTTGATGGATTTGTCTTGCTATTTTCACGGCTTTCGCTCGACTAGCGACTGATGATTGTATTACCAATTGTATTTCTGCCCACGAGGTGCGTGCATTGTCTACCTCTTGGGCTTATATTAATTCCGTCATGTCAGATGTTATGCAGGCAGCCTACTGGAGAAATGCTACTTTCTCCACTTATCTGCATCAGTTGCAGGAGCAGTCAGAGGACCTTTTTACTATGGGGCCCTCTTTTTTCTGCTCAGGCTGTTGTCTACCCTAGCCATTAGTCTTCTTACA